>JADLZN010007251.1:0-338209 GCA_018155175.1 Sinocyclocheilus anophthalmus
CCGAAGCAAAATACCTGGGGTACAAGTTTGGAAGAGGGCTCATCATGCCCCAGGATAAAAAGGTTGAGGCGGTAAAGGAGTTCCCACGTCCTGCCAATAAGACACAGGTACGGGCCTTTTTGGTGTTGGCGGGCTACTACCGATGTTTCATTCCAAACTTCTCCTCTATAGCCTGATCCCTGTCAGACCTTACCAAGAAGGGGAAGCCGGAGAAGATAGACTGGACTCCCAAGACCGAAGCCGCCTTCCAGGCCCTCAAAACGGCCCTGACGTCCTCCCCGGTCCTTCATGCCCCAGACTTCGGCTGCCCCTTCACCCTATATACAGACGCCTCCGGCACCGGTTTAGGGGCAGTCCTCTCCCAGATCCGGGATGGAGAGGAACACCCCATAGTCCACATCAGCCGGAAACTCTCCCCCGCGGAGACCAGATACGCCACCCTGGAGAAAGAGGCCCTAGCCATAAAGTGGGCAGTCCTGGAGTTAAAACATTACCTGTGGGGCCGCCGGTTCACCCTCGTCACTGACCATGCGCCCCAGCAGTGGATGTCCCGGGCGAAGGACACAAACGCCCGGGTGACACGGTGGTTCCTCGCACGCCAGGACTTCTGCTTCCAGGTACAACATAGTGCCGGGGTTGACCACAGAAATGCGGACGGTCTCTCCCGGGGCTGGTCCGGTTGGGCAGGTCTGGCAGGTAACCAAAAATCCCCCCCCCCCTGTAATACCCCCCCAACGCGTTGTGTGTTTCCCTCCCCACAGGACCAGGGGCGACGCCCTGTGGGGGAATGTGGTGAGTATCCCGAGTTCAGATTAGCGTCGCCCTGGAAATGCCGCTGCCCCACTGATCACCGACGCTCACTCTAGCCCTCCGTCCGTTTTCCTCACTCTAGCCGCTGGCCTCCGCTCACTCAGCCCGCCGGCCGTTCCTCACTCTAGCCCTCCGGCCTCTGCTCACTCTAGCCGCCGGCCTCCGCTCACTCTAGTCCCGCCGTGTGTGATGCTTTGTTTCGTTGTGAAAGCTAAACTACTTTGTTTGGCCTTCCACAGAGAACACGCCTAGAATCAGTGGTTAAGTTGTATTTACAAATTACAACACTGTTCCAGAACCATTCAACCCAAATATTCAGATGTGTGCAGCACATTTTATGGAGGACTGTTTCCTGATCCTGGTAGAGTAGACTACATGCCGGCTGTTCTGACTTACAGACTGTAAATACGTTTTCATTTAAAGAATTTGCCACTTGATGATTCAAACGTAATTGTAGAGTATTGCTTGTTGATATCATTTCTCCCGATCACAAATGCAACAGGTTTTATGTATACACGGCGATGCACCGCAACCTAAAAAGACAGTCAAGTCTTATAATCCGTAATTTGTCCCCACTGGATCACAAGCCCCGGTCGTTTATTTATTGATTTGAATGTTTGTTTGAATCTTGCTCCGGCCGGACAGGCATCACAGTATGGTAGGGGCTTAACATTTCCGTCAAACGCTTGAGGTAATCGGCCAATCACAACACACTGGATAGCTGACCAATCACAGCACACCTCACTTTTCAGAAAGGCAGGGCATAGAGGATAAACAATAATGTACAGTATGTGGAAAATAATGTGTTTTTTGTACTTTAAACCGCATAAACACATTTCATTACACCAAATACACAAAATAATGTTCTTTTTAGCAACATCATATTACCCCTTTAAAGAAAGAGCAATGAAGTTGTGTTAGATGCTTATAGCGCAAGTTACCATGGGGAATTACACTTAGATTTTTCCTACCTTTCATACGATTTCATTCCATTTTTGATGTCATATCATTAAATTCATACATCACATTATTTGCCCATATAAACTCATTAAAGCATTTCCAGTTGAATTTGCATGCTTATTGCAAATCTCAGAGAAGCTCATTTCCACTTTCCCTTCATGAAGCTGGAAGAGTCACAAGCTCATTGCCCTTACTGAATATGTAATTAAGCACATGTGCAAAAGTAAAGATATGATGATGGTTTTCAATTTGGGCAGAGGAGGGATAGGCTGTGGGCTGTGAATTGTTGACTACTCGTGCCTCTGAATCTGCACTGGACATTAAAGAAACACGGTGGCATTCTCAAAGGTCTTTAGTCCTTATTAATGTAGATTGAATTTTCAGGCTATTACTCTTTCTGATCAGAGTTTCCTTGTTTTTACTAATTATATAGTTGCAGGGAGGATCATGACATTAATGAAATGGTTTGTAAATGTGCCAATGTAAACAATACTAAGGTTTCATGGGATGCAAAGACAGAGATTTAAGGTTGGTGTAATTTGAAAAACACTGACAGAGAGTCTTTGAATATGAGAAACTGTTTCCCTGGCTCACATCATTTTGCATGTTTACATACAACAAAAAACTGTCAATTTAACATTTACTTGTCTCAAAAATCAAGATAAAAGATGATCAAATGCTGTGAAAGTATATTGTTCATTGTTAGTTTAACATAGCTAAATCATTAATTAACATAGCCAAATCATTAATTAAAACTATTAATGACAATGTTAACAAATGTAACCTTGTTGTAAAGTTTTTCCCAGATTGAAGGATCCTCCACATGTGGAAAATAGGATAAAAACTAACAAACTGGTCTTAGAGAATCCTTGAATTCTCTTGATTGTGAACGTTAAACAGTTTAGAAAGTAAAAAAAAATGTTTTTTTAATCATGGTTATGAGGATGCCCCCAGCTATAGGGCAGGATCTCAGAAGTGATTGAACAGCCCAATTATGTTTGACTGCTTCTCAGAGCTGCTCCTGCCTTTGGGATCCAATCACCACAACAATCACATCCATCACAGACCTCAGACAACCTCCAGACTGTGCATTACCTGAGGACAGTCTGATAAGGTCAACCAGCTCAGCCATTTGTTTACATGTGTGTGTGATTAGAGTCAAGTGAATGGCAAAATCTTAGAATGTCTCATATTTTGCGTGTCTATAATGTTTCTGTAATTAATTTTAATGGAATACTATTTACACAGAAATACAAATAATACACTGAGAAAATATGTATTACTGCTTTTAATGATTTGACTAAAACAAATTGAGTCACAAGAAAAACATAATTCCATTTTTATTCACTTATTTGCAAAACAAACTTATCAAATTTAAGTGGACTATAATGGATTGGCAGAAATCCATTATCAAACATCACAAGCTTCACAAACATTTAAAGTGTGATGTATAAGAAAAGCCTTTTGAACAATTTATTATTCAGAATTATTCCCCCATTAAAATGAATACAACATAATCAGAATTTCAGTCTTAATTAAGGAAATAATAACATGACACATCAACACCAACACATAATACTATTCAAATCCAGTATTAACTGCAATACTAACATATTTATTTTTTACACCAAAAGTTAACATCAACTGTGGGATGTACATTATATTGATTTACTCAACATCAATTCAGATGAGTTTTGAATTCGTTTATGTGATTTATGACACTATGAGCATGGAGGCACAGTCTAAAGGCATGTAAACTGTGAATCTGATTACTACTGATCTAAAACACTGTAAAGTCAGTTTAGCACCAAAAAAACAAGTTATAGTGTAGAATTACTCCAGGCGTACATAGAAAAGGTATTGATTTGAAGGCAACAACAATAAAATTACAATAAAAAAAAAGTGACCATGCAATCAAGTGACGAAAAAGACGATGATGCAGATCGTCCAAAAAAAAAAAGAGTTTGTTTGATGTGCCACATGGTTCTCTCTCACCCCAGAGAGCCATCAAGCAAACATTTTAACCTTTCTTATTGCGTTGGTCTTGTTTTCTTTACAGCCTCAGCAGGTGGCCTCTCATACCGTTCACTTTCTCATTTTTTTCTTTTTATGTTGCTTGTTGTACCCTTATAGCGCTGGCCAACATACCCACTCTTTTTCCATTCAGTATACTTCAACACACTGGTCTACATCTTCGCTCAAGTGGAACTATTGTGGAACTATTGTGTGGATTTCAAGACGGCACTAAAATGTGGTCCATATATACATCAAAATCCAATCATATCAGGACCCTAACAAAAGGTTTATTTTACTTGGAACTGGTCGAATCATGGGGCAGCCATGTTGCAATCACATGACCAGATGAATATTACTTACTTTATCTTGATAACTACTTTGTTTTAGAATACTTTCACATGTGGATTAAATTAACTGTGACCGGTCAATGGCATCAGTAACTGAAAATTGCTACATGCAAAATACATCCACACCACTAGGTGTCAGGTGGACTGCAAGTCCAGGACAATTATAGGAACATTAAACAAACTTTCTACCCTTTTTACTGTAATTTTGTTTCAACTTGATTTAATGGAAAATCAGTTATCTATACGGCAACATGACCTAGAGAGCTTACTCATCCTCACCTCTAAGGCATAAGAAAAAAGCAGCAGTCTTGAATTTCTCATTTTCTTTGGCTTTCTTTACTATTATCACATTCCATTATCTATTATTATCCATTATATTATTATTATCATTGTCACAGACCCTCTATCTACTCTTCTAGTCCATTCATCTCTCTCTAAATGGTTCCCTTTGACTTGTGTTTGATATAAAGCTCATCTTAACACTGTCCACAAGTCTTTGAACAGAGTTTATAAGACATGAGCTGAACATTTATGCTGCTTTTCCGCTTTCCTTCAGCCACACATATTCTCAACCAAGGCTCATTGGAAAACCATGCCTGTGGCGACGTTTATGCAAAATGATAAGTTCCTCCTTGCACATTTGTGGCATGTTCAAAGTGAAATGTCCACTGAGTAATGCTGACACTGCATTCAGTTTTCCCCAAAACAGATGAACCTGAATTTGGCAAGCAATAGAAATGAAATGTGCTGGTGAGTGGTGCTAAATGGTTAATGCTGTATTACGTTTAAAAATAATGTAACACCTATAGTGGTTTACTATATACCTATTATAAAATTATTTTTACTTGGTTTAGCCAAAAATTGTAATTGTAGAGGCACATTTTTCAAGTGAGCCTGTTGGAAATTCTATCATTGCAATCTGAAGACTCTCCTCTCTCTGCAAATTGCAGAACAAGGCAGTGTTCAAATGAAGCTACTTTAGAATGAGAGAATCATTTCTTTTTCGTCATCCTGCATTCTTCTCCAGTTTGCACACAAGAGCGCTGCCTTTTTGCACATAGACTGTTGCTAAGGCAATGGAATGGCGACAATGTCTCGGTGTGTTGGGAGCAAAAGTCACTTCTTTGATAATGCAGCAGACTCCTCTCTGAAAGCCCCTGTTGTGTGCCAGTGAATGAAATAAAATATGAAATGGTGTATGTCCTTGTGTTCACAGTTATTCCAGTGTTGGTAAATGACATAAACTGGATATAAAGACTGTGTACACAACAGCGACTGTCTGCAGTCTGTTCCCTTCATAATATTTTTTTCTCTTTTCACTCTTTTAGCTGCACAACATAGATATACATTTTATACTTTGAATGAGAAACAATGAACATCTGGATATACAATAGCTTTTTTGTATTTACACTGTTTCGGCACATTGTTCTTTGTTTTTTGTGTGTATTTTGTGCTACATCTCCTCCTATAAACAATGTATGCGTCTCTGGTGCCAGTTTAAAAGCTCCATACGGTGATTCAGTAGCATGGATATTATGAATTCTTGTAATAATAACTCAATATGAAAACATTCTTCGCTTCAGCAGTCTCTCCTTGACTGAGTGAAATAGAGGAATGGAATGTCTGAATCTTGACAGCATTCAGTAAATGGTTTCTTTGATGACATTGGTGGAGAAGGTCTGGTTGCTGCAGATGCTGATAGAGTGTCTGGTGAGAACACGCTTCTGTTTCTTATGGCGGCATGGCAGGATTAGGCAGCGAAGCGTGGAAAAAAACATTTGCCGGTAATTGGCCGAGACGAGGTTGTAGAGGATGGGGTTGATGGCCGAGCTGACATAAAAGAGCACATTGGTGACCATGTAGAAGTAGTGGTAGAAATCGAAGAGAGCTCTGTGGAAGAGAAAAAAAATAAAGTTTGTTGGTGCAGCATGCATATAAACTATTTTTACTGGTAACTGTTTAATCAGAATTGTGTGAATAAAATGTGTTACCAAATCAACAAATTATTGTAAAGCAATGTAAAGGTAATGGTTAACCCATAAAAATTAAAATTATGTTACAATTTCTCTCTTTTTTTTTAAGTTTGAAAGCTTCAGTTCCCATTTATAGCAACTACACAGAAAAGAGTTGCCATTATGAAGGTGAGTAAATTGAGTTTAATTGCTGATAAAAATAGGGCCTTTTTTATGTCACCTTCTGTGGGTATAATCAAACATGATGGGCTCTATAATACAGCCAGCCCAATGCGGCGCCAAGCGCGACGCAAGTGTTTTTTGCTAGTTTCAGCCTGACGCAGTTATCATTTTCACGTCCTGCGCCACGCTGTTTAAATAGCAAATGCATTTGCGCCCATTTGTGCGTTCAGGGGCGTGCTGGTCTGAAAACGAGGTGTGTTCAGGTGCATTGCTGGCGCGTTGCTATTTTGAGGCAATTGAAATAGACTGCGCCATTGACCAACTAAAACCTGGTCTAAAGTTAATGGCACAGTAGTTCCCTTTCGATACTTCACTCGTACTGTGTCTGCTTAAGACGCATATGGGAAAAACTTTTTTTCTCCTAAACTGAAGCCTATTTCATTCACGCAGTGAAACTGCACGGCCATTGGTTCGTCAGGGCTTTAAAAACTAACCAGTGGCGTGGCAGCGGAGCTTCCTCTTAAAGGGATGGGAGATGAGACTCTGATTGGTTTATTGCACGTTATGCCCAAAACACACCCATTACTCATCAGAGAATAGAACAACCACTTTGAACCATGTGCGCCGGACGCGCCCACCGTTTTTTTTTTGATTTTTTTCCCGTCGTTAAACTAGTAAAAGTGGATTCAGACACGCCCTAAGTGCACCTGCGCCTCCGTGCCTTTAGACCTTGCACTTAGACGTTTAAATAGGCCCCGATTAGCGATGATCTTCATTCAACCATCCTGTTTCCCTTAATAAAGTAACACACGACACATAATCTATATGGTTACCTATAATTTCAAATTATTTGTAGTTCAGTTTGCTGCTCACTCTCAAAGAAAACAAAGTGTGCAGCTTACTTCTCTCCTCTATATTGCACTACATATTGCAATAAATAGCTTTTGATTAAACCGGAAGCACTTTCTGCTATGGCTGAGATGACTCAGTTTAGTTAGCTTTTAGCTTTCCCCTAAAACATTGCTTTTGTTTCTCTCTGCCCACAGTTTCCCCTAAACACATCAGATATCCATATATAATATATAAATACTATATATATAATATAATAGTATAATATATAATATTAAAGTATCTAAATATATATGTATATAACATATATACACACTAAAGCAATTAATACTTTTATTCAGCAAGGGTGCTTAACATTGATGAAAAGTTACAGTAAAGACATTTACAATTTGAGAAAATATTTCTATTTCAAATACATGCTGTTTTTCCAACAATAAGTTTTAGATTGTAAAAATATTTCACAATATCAGTTTTGTACTGTATTTTGATCAAATAAACATCCTTTGTGAGCATCCGTGACTTTCTAAAATGTAAAAAATCATTAATTTTAACCCCAAATAAAAAATTTTCCAGGAGCAGCTGAGAGAGAAAAAAGGAAGATTTTGCATAGTGATTTGAGTGTGTGTGTGTGTGTGTGTGTGAGAGAGAGAGTAATATTAATGTGAAATGCTTTAAATGAAGGTTGCGTTTGACCTGCAATCTCATGAACAATCTTATATCCCTTGGGTTCATGTCTCGTCATCGCACACAAAAAAAGGAAATTGGGTTTTGACTACATTGGGCAGACGTCATATTCGTAATCCATTATCCCTGTGATATTTGATCACATCAGGATTATGATTTGTTGTATATCAGACAGAACCACTAGGAATCTCTATCAGCGCAGAGTCCTTAAAACAAACTAGTTCTTCATTGATAGTGCTCATTGTAGCAGCCTGGGACCTTGTAAACAAAACTGTCAACTTTCCCTAGGGGCTAATAAAAATCAGTACACCAGCCAATTAAATTAGGGCTTGATGTTTCCAAAAAGCTCTTACAATTTGTATGTGCAACATACATCAGGAATTTTATAACCAGTCTGTGGCCATGCCATCTAAGCCAGCAACAATGCCTGACCTTAATGACATTAATATCTGCCCATTCATCTGCTAATAAAAAGCACTACCTATATTTCTGAACCCCAGCAGAGGAAAGAAAAAAAAACACATCAGACAGCCATCGGCTTAGGAGACAAATGGAATAAATCATCAGCAAAATGAGTTTGGCTCTGATGACTTATGAGACTGATGTCTGCCCTTTAGCTCTCCATATATGCATCTAACACTTGTATTTTATTTAAAATATAATATGCTTTTATCATAATTTCAGTCTTCACGAGACATTTCTTGAAAGTATTTAAAATCTGAAGACTATTCTTTCAGCTTGAAGATCTTGAAAGTATAAATAATGAGTATAATAATTCATATGCAATGTATCTTTAAATATAATAATTAGTTGGTCATCAGGGTGAAGCTTTTGATTTCCCTAAGGCAACACTGATGATGAGCCCTGCATGTGAAAAAACAGCATTTAGACTGGGTAGTATCATAAATCTGACAAAGAGATCTTTCCCTTTGCTGTGATTTTAATGAATGATGAATGAATTCAGTGGCTGGCTGGCTGTATATGAGATTGAGAATATTATACAGCAACCAGAGTGATTCTGTAGCAGTTTAGTTTGTCATATTGAAATGTATGTGTGCAAGACTCACATGTCCTCCTCTCATACTTTTCTTATAAATGAAAAGACCTTAAATAAATCAAAAGAAACTGGTAGACTGACATTAGGAGGCTCGTATTCAGAGCCGATCCTCCCTATGTGCAAGCTACGTAGGGCCCCCGAAACACCAGGCGGCCCCCTTGCTCTCAAAGATGATTTAATTTTAGTTTCGTTTTTAATTTGGCCAGCGGTTATGAAAACATGAATGATCATTTCTTTTAATGCGGTGCGCTGTCACCCTTTCTACGTAAAAATCAGTCAAATCACGTAACATGAATGTTGTCTTGCTTGAGACTAAAAAAATGAGTTGAAAGCATACCAAGCCACGAAAGAGACACTGTTTATTAAGCGCTTTCCGTGAGCGACCCTTTGCAATCAATACTGCAGCCAAAATGTACAGATCTTATACCTATCATTTCATTGTGTGGACAAGCATTACTATTGTTACTGTTCATATTTAGGGTTAAGGATTTGAACAAACACCCTGACAGTATTACATTTTGCCCTATAAGTTACCTCAAATCTTTGGTTTAATAACTAAATTGCGTGTTTTGCCAAGCAGAGGGGTATTACTTTTTTAAACAAAACGTTTTTTCTCCTTGTGAATGACAGTCCAAAAACCCAATAGAATTATATTCTAAAGCCCTGTAGAATTACAAAGGAAGGGGCCTGAGCTTTCTAATCTAAACTAGTTTTGAATAGGCAAGCACCATTCATATTTCTAAATCTACTTTTAATTATTATCGAAACTTATGCATTTTTTCAGCAAGGGTTTAAATGCCATGTTTTTCTCGACATTTGACATCCAATGAGGTGGTATGTGCACTGAATCATAAAAAAGTCCCATCATTTATCAGCATATGCTTGAGGAAGCTCACCGCAGCATAAACCTGTGTGCAGTCAGCCACGGATAAAAATCGCATGTACAAGCTGTTCGGATTAGTTTGCACCATGTATGTAATGCTGCTCTATATGAATTATAAGCTGCGTGTTGGAGCATAAGGCACAGATTTATCGATCCGGCCCTAAATCATTGAAGAAATCTCCTAGAAATCACTAACTCCACCAGATGCATTGTAATTTATGTGCACTGCTGTTGGTAGGTGCTGCCCAGAACAAAGCATTGATTTGTGGAGCTATAGTGTGCAGTGAGCTAGCTACAGGCTATAACTATTCTTTTTTTTACTTTATATGTTATTTCTAAGCTAGTTTATATGTTATTAATAAGAAGCTCTTGGACTTCAGCAACTTTGTCTCTAAAAACAGATGAATTTGATATTGGACGGGAATTGCAGTTACACTTGTGCATTTATAAGCTGTCCAAAAAGAGAATGCAAATCGAAGATATGAGAGAATGCTTTACAGTTTTATTGTATTGTGTTGTGATTGTCTTTGAATTTTTAAATGACATAAGTCATTATGTCTAAATAATGTCTATGTCTAAACTTACGGTGTCCATTCAGTGACATAGCAGTACATTAGTCTTCGAGCATGATATGGCAGCCAGCACACCACGAAAGCAATGACCACGGCACCTGTGGAGAATAAATTAAAATAGAAAAAAATAGGTAAAACATAGTCATAATAAGTAGCATTTCCACCTTTGTGCAATAATCTATGTAAATGAACAGTTTTCAAGAGCCCTGCTAGTGGTTTCAGCATGTAATAGTCACATTTGGTAGAAACAGATGACTCATAATTTATTTCCTGACAGAACTAGATTCGTATCTGCCAATTTTACATGAGCCATTTATTTTTCTCTGATCTGTCTCATTCTTTACTGATCCCATTTCAATTTATCCGCCCCTCCAGGTCTGATCCGAGTCAAGCAGGGATTGACTCACTAATCTCTGTTGTATCTTTGTATGAGGCTCTTGTCTAGAGGCACAAACCTATTGATCTCTCATATAGTGACAACACACATTTGCTTCCTGATTCTGTTTCCTCACACTTTATGTCCAACATTATAAGCCTTATTCATGAAGCAGAATCAATTTCTGTATAAACTGGATGTACATCCATTTGTATTCAAATTGTCACATTGTCAGACAGTTGAATATCATAATTTAAACACAGATGGCTTTACATAGCAATTTATTTTGCTTGTGTTTCATGAATAAAACCTAATGCCTAAATAAACTAAAATTACAAATCATGTATGCCTGGAACGGATCTGTGCCATCCATCGATATGAATATGAATGTTAACATATTCCAGGTATTATTGCCCTCCTTGGTCTTGTTGTTAAAAACCATTTGGCAAAAATGATCTTTTTATTGGTGTTTCATTACAAAAAAAAAAAAAGGCTATTAAATGTTGGCGTGTACTAGAATACTGTCTTGATCTTATAAACATTAATTCGTCTTTTCCATCTTTTGTTTGTTCAAATATGTTAAGGAGCATTTAGTATATATTCAGCATATCATTATAGTCAACATTTTTTATAACGAAATACCAATAAAAAGATAATTTCTGCAAACTGGTTTTTAGCCTGTTTTTTTTTTTACATAAAATAGTTCAATGTTATGCAATATTTTTAAAAAATGTTTAATATTAGAATTTGTATATATTAATACATTTATTATTATATGTAAAATGTTAATACATTAATTAATTGTTTTATTTTATTTATTAATTTATTTACAGTATAAACAGAGTTTTTACCTTTCTTGTGTTTTATTTGTCCCTTTGGTACAATTAAGCATTGATTTTTTTTGGTGTTGGGGAAGCTACGTTGAAACTGATTGTTAATGCAAGTTAGCAGTGGCAGCATATACTTTTACCTCCCACAAAATTAAATATTCTGTTATGTGAGCGTTATGTGCAGCAAAATAGCTAATAATTTCTTGTTACTGTATTTACTGGAACTATGAATATAAGCTTGACATTTTAAATCAGAGAACTGCTAAAACCATAGGCTTTTAATTTCTTTCTGGATCAAACTAGTCACCCATTTGTCACACAGATGGAGATTTAAATGGCTGTGTGTGTATAATTGTGTGCGTTTGTCTACGAAAGAGAGAGATTTATGGAGGGATTCCTCTACCCTTTAAAATGTCAGCAGAAATGCTTTATTATATGAGCAACAGTCCTTCAGTTTTTTTCTGCTTTTCTTGAGTGATTAAATCTTGCCAAGGGTTTTTCTGATTACCCAAACTGAATTTGTATTTCTTTACTTGAGACTAGAAGCAATTAAAAGATAAAGCCCAAGAGAAGGAAGCCGGAGACAGATAAATATTGGCCTCAGTTTGTTTCTTTTGAAAATGGCAATCTGTCTCAGTTATCAGGGGTTTCCACCACCAGCAATCACATTAGAGTGGAAGCTTTTCCTTTCTTTTGATCATTTATTGAAACGCGTACAAATATAAAACAGTAAAATAATTATGAGAGCCACAAGTCTCTGCCCTCAGTACTCACATTATCAAAGTAAAAAAGTTCATATTCTTATGTAACATTTTTGTAAATCTTTTCAGCACACTGCAGCAAAATGGCTGACTGCTTTAGGCAATTTGGCTGTAACTCTTTCACTGCGGTTAATTCGAATCCTTCACCACCTCTCTAAGTGATCTTGTTTTCTTTGATGAATTTCATTTTCTCCTCATTCCACCTGTCTATCTCCTTATCTCATCACTAATGGAGCAGTAAACGAGTGAGTCACTCTGTATCTGAATGTTAATGTGTCAGGACGATGTTGGCCCACAGCCATGGATGAAATTCTAGAAATTCAATCATGAATACACATTTGAGTACATGCATGTGTGATATATGTGACCCTGGACCACAAAACAAACCTCTTAATTAGTCGCTGGGGTATATTTGTAGCAATAGAAAAAAAAACATTGTATGGGTCAAATTGATCAGTTTTCTTTTATGCCAAAAATCATTAGATCATTAAGTAAAGATCCTGTTCCATGAAGATATTTTGTAAATTTCCTACTGTAAATATATCAAAACTTAATTTTTGATTAGTAATATGCATTGCTAAGAACTTAATTTGGACAATTTTAAAGGCGATTTTCTCAGTATTTAGATTTTTTTTTTGCACCGTCAGATTCCAGATTTTCAGATAGCTGTATCTCGGCCAAATATTGTACCATACATCAATGGAAAGCTTATTTTTATTCAGCTTTCAGATGATTTATAAATGTCAATTTCAAAAATGTACCCTTATGAGTGGTTCTGTGGTCCAGGGTCACATATATGTGTGTGTGTTTCAAAAGGCAGTCAGACTTTATTTGTTCTCAAAGCCTGGCTGATCCCGCTCCTCCCAATAGCTTTGGATTTATAGAGAAACATAAATACATATCAGTGACAGATCACACAGAAGAGGATTATGCCCTTTACACAGCAGCAAAACAAAAACTGCCTTAGACAGCACTGTCGACACAAATAAATGGTGTGTACAGCTTACAAACACATGCTGTCTACACAATAATGCTGTATTTTCAGTGAGTATCATGAGCTGCCTGAAACAAAAAATAAGCTTGTCCATCTCATGTTTTTGAACCAGTCTGTGTTGATTTCATTTGAAATCAGAAGATACATAAATGCAGTCACAAATGACAAAAATCTTGCCTGGCGCTATCTTTTAGGTCTTTGATAAGACCTAATTAGCTCTATTATTTTAGGTTGTGAATATGGTAATTAGGCAGCGCTATTGAGAATTTTGGCCGAGTTTCATTTAGCAGAATAAGACTCATTAACCAAATGCAACTTGAATTATTTATGGAGCTTGTGTAAGGCAAATTTGTGAGAGAAACAACAAAATGGTGTGTAATATCTTGAGGGAACCAATTATTAGCATCTGAAAAGGACCAGAGATGTTGCTTCCTGTTCTCAGTCAGAGTGACGCTTCCTGTCACAGTTCTTGCACAGGGTCAAGATGAGCACCTAATCACATTGCAAACCAATGAGAATAGATCTTCCTCTCTCTTTCACTCTCTCTACAAATGTGAATTCATAAGTCATTATGTCTTTCTGCTAGCTGTTTGGCTTTATCTCTCCTAAATGCTGTCATACAGCCAGATACCATCTTTAATGACCTTTTTTTGCTTAAATGCAGTCACTAAGAAGATACGCTAAGAGATATTCCCTTAAATAGTTACAATTCCTTACAAAGTTTTGAAAAAAAAAAAAGTTTATATATTAATATATATATATCATATATAGATATATATATAATAGATATATATATATATATATATATAATTCTCTTAACAACATTAAAGTTACCTTGACATCAAGCAGAATGAGCTGAGCAGGGCAAAACTTGTATATATACCACTAGCTATACTTATGCAGCTATTTTAAATGTTATACAAAACAATGAAACAAAGTAGTTCAGACTACTTATACATATTCTACCGAAGAAAAATGTCAATCATCAACAATAGATCAAAGTTAAAACATAAGTTGCCAATTTCTAGCATAATTGCTTAAATATTTTATCACAATATGTCTGTAATCTTAACTCTATATACACTTCCTTTACCTTTATGTCTGTTAATTATGTTAATTATTTAGTTTTCATATTTCTTGAAATTTCCTCCCATTTTAATCCACATTTAACTGAGCATGATATTTTTTATTATTTATATAATATTAGTATTTTAGAGGATTTCAATTAGCTTTGCTTTTTTCTTTTTATTGATTTTGATGTTCTTTTGTCAGTTTATTCAATTTTTTATTTTTCACGCTAATTTATGTTGCTTTATATTATTTTTATTTAAATTTTTAGCTTTGCAAGTTAGTCATTCAGTGTAACTTATTTATTTTAAGTGCCAAATAACCCTTCATGATTTTTATTTTTGTTATTTTATTTTATTTTTATCTTATTTTATTTACACAAAAAAATTGTCACACTTTTAGCTGGCGACCAATTCTCAACTATTAACTAACACTTAACTATAATTTGCCTCAATCAACTATTACTTTGCTGCTTATATATTTTTAAGTTAAGGTAGTTTTCAGTTTAGGTATGGACTTGGCCAGGATGCCGGGGTTATACCCCTACTCTTTTTTGAAAGACATCCTGGGATTTTTAATGATGACAGAGAGTCAGGACCTTGGTTTAACATCTCATCCGAAGGACGGTTTTCCAAACTGAAATGTTACTTATATAGTATACTTTTGATTGTAGAAGATTTATAAATATGAAAAAGATTTGTTCTCTTTCATTATAGAACTTTGAATACAGAACATCACCAGAGTTTTGATGCAGATATACTGCTATGAACTTCTGTAGATGTCTCACTAAGTGCCTGCTTTGGATCCAGTTTAAGAATGAAAGTGAGTAATTCTGATTCTGAACTTTAACAGCACTCCATATAAATTCAAATTCAGATGAAGTAGAAGCGAGTGGAGACGACATTAGATAAATTGAGAAGAATAGATAAAAGCAAAGCCAACACACTCTGACCCTGTACGAACCTGCCGGGCACCAGAAAATCTCCTCTGCAGATTTGCCTTAATTAGAGTCTTTCAGTTAGCAATTTGCAGGCTCTTACATCAACTATGGATCACCTCACCCACTCACGCTGTCACGCTGACAGATGAAGAGTTTAGGGGCAGATTGTTTGATTCTTAGCAAACTCTGCTGGATCTATCAGACACTGCATTATCGGAAACAGTGAGAAGAGAAGGTAAGCAACCTATAATGGGATGGGAATGAATTGATTGAAGTCAGGTCAAGTATGAGAGAACATGCATTTCAGTTGGGAAAACAAACGCTTACATGCATTAATACTTTTAACCACAGGCAGGATTTTAAAACTGATACAATCACACATGTAGAAATTAGAAGCATTTAATTTTTTGTTCTTGTTTTTTTTTTGAGGGGGAACTATAATTTTCACTTGAAAATTCACTTGAAATCCACTTTTTGAACTTTTTGAGACATTTTGGAGCTTTCAGAAATCCATTTTTGGAATTCCACGCACAAAAAGTAGAACTTTGTGCACAAAATCCTTGTGAAAAAGACATTTTAGCATACTTTTTAAATGGAGTACTTATTATGAATAATACACTTTAAAATAATATGAACATAATTGAATGGTTTTGGACACTTAACTGCATTTTATTTGTTAATTGCATCTAAATGAAAATGTATTAAAATTTTAATTTATATAATGTAATTATTGTTTTGACCCACGTAGATAAAATTTATCTTTATATTTCAGAATTTCTTCTATTATCTTTGAAATATGTACTGACTGTGTACTGACAAGCATTTATGATAACGAATTATACATACATAAATGTGAATGTCATATTTTGATATATTTGTAATTATGAAGCTGTAATTTAGTATGTTTAAAAATATTATATTTAATTGTAATATTAAATAACACACTACAGTTCAAATTCAAGTATACATTCTTTAGTACATGTATGTTCTATGTTAGTCAACTTCCTTAAAGCATGGTGCTACAAAATATTATTAAAACAATGATTTAGAATGCGCTTTAAAACTTTTAATTTGACATTATTACAAAGTGCACTTTGAAAACTGGCCTATTATTTAATTAATATTATATTACTGTTTTTTCACAAAGGAAGAAAGTGATGTATGAAATGCTTTTACGTATAACTGTTTTTTTTCATGAAATAATGCATTTCATGTCATGTGATTCCCTCAGTTTACTAAATTATTCAGGTTACGCTTGGTGCTCTTAAGGCGATTCTGGTACAAATTACATCAAACCCTCTCTTATGATGCAGTAAATTATGGTGCTGAAAGCTGGTGTGAGAACAGTCAAAAGTCCTAGACCGGTACACTGACCTTTAATGGGCACTGCAGGCAGCTGGCAAAACAGACTAGCTCTAGAGTCTTCCCTAGAGTACATATCTCAACTGCATCTCTAATGGAAAAATTCATGTTCTTCCTGTTTATTATTATGTCCATGTCAGACTCTGTTCCATGTTTTGTGTGAGTTTTGCTCCCCAGGTGTTTCCATGCCCTTATTTGGTTTTCCTGTTCCTGCTCCCTGATTGTTTCTCATTTGTTTCCAGCTGTGTTTTCCCTTCATGCTATTATGTTCCATTTGTTCCAGGTGTTTCTCATCATGTCTTGTGTATTTAAAGTGTTCCCGGTTCTTAGTTCTTTGTGTGGTATTGTATGTGTCAACCTTCTCAGCTATGTGTGTTTTCCTGGTTCCCTTGAAGTCATTAAAATCTCCTTATTGATGTACTCTTCGTCTCCACGTTCCTCACTCTGCACTCCAACACAGTAGCAAACGTGACAGAATACCGGACTCAACAAAAAGTAAGCGGCGCCCCTTTTCCCCGTTTTTGTTACGTGTGTACGGCATTGGATATCGCAACACTGAATTCACTGTTCTGGATCGGGGCCAATTACCATCGCCCTGTTGACCTCCCAGACACCACTGGGCTGAGCTGGAGGGAAGGGATCCTCCGGTGTCTGGAGAACGTCCATGACCGATCCAGAACCAGCTCGCCGTCAAGTCCGTCAGCCGTTCCCCAGTTAAGCCCACCAGCTGGCGCTGACTCAGCGTTCTTAGACATGGCGCTACCTCCAGAGTTCTCGACTCCTATCCTCACCCCAGAATCCGCTCCAGAAAGCTTTCCCTCGTCTCCTTCGTCTCTGCTGGTTCCGTACAGCTCTCCGTCTTATCCTGAGCCCCCTGTGTTAGCCAGCTCCGCTCCTCCAAAGCGCCCTCCAGTGCCCGCTCCTCCAGAGCACCCTCCAGATCGCCCTACCATTGCCCCTCCTCAGAGCCCCTCCAGAGCCCGTTCCAGTGTCGGCTCCAGCCCCAGAGCCCGCTCCAGTGTCGGCTCCAGTCCCCGAATCCAGCCCAAAGAGGGCTCCTGTTCCCGAGTTTAGCCCAGTGAGGATTCCAGTCCCCGAGTTTAGCCCAGAGAGGGCTCCAATCCCCGAGTTTAGCCCAGAGAGGGTCCCAATCCCTGAGTCTAGCCCAGTGAGGGCTTCTGTCCCCGAGTCTAGCCCAGTGAGGGCTCCAGTCCCCGAGTTTAGCCCAGAGAGGGCTCCATTCCCCGAGTTTAGCCCAGAGAGGGTTCCAGTCCCCATGTCTAGCCCAGTGAGGGCTCCTGTCCTTGAGTCTAGCCCAGTGAGGGCTCCTGTCCCCGAGTTTATCCCAGTGAGGGCTCCTGTCCCCGAGTGTAACCCAGTGAGGGCTCCAGTCCCCGAGTCCAGCCCAGAGAGGGCTCCTATTCCCACGTACAGCCCAAGGAGGGCTTCAGTTCCCACGTCCAGCCCAAGGAGGATTCCAGTCCCCAAGTCAAGGCCAGGGAGGGCCACAGTTCCCGAGTTAGGACTACGGAGGCCCTCTAAAGCTATTCTCTATCCGATTTTAAGTCTGAATTCCTCCCCAAGGATTTGGGGGGGGGGGGGGGGGGGGTAGTAGGGGTCTGTCTTGGAGGCCGGGCTGAGTGCCGAGGCCAGGCCCCCTGAGTTCCCTGCTCCGCCAGAGCTCCCCGAGCTCCCTGTTCCGCCATGGCCTCCTGAACTGTCTGCTCAACCATGGCCTCCTAGTCTGCCTGCTCCCTTTTTCCGCCATGGCCTCTTAACGGTCCTGCTCCGCCAAGCCCCCGAGCTCCTGTTCCGCATAGCCTCCTGATCCTTCCTGCTTCCCCCTGGGCGCCCCGAACTGTCCTGCTCTGCCATTGCTCCCAGAGCTCCCTGCTCCGCCATGGCCCCTTAGCTCCCTGTGCAGCCATGGCACCCTGGACTGCTTGATCTGCCCTGGAGGTATTCCCCGTGTCCCAGTCCTGCACCAGCCTCCAGGGCGCATATCCCCCCTCCCTGGTGGAATTGTTATGGCGCGGGACGCGCCTTCCGGGAGGGGGGAGTAATGTCAGACTCTGTTCCGTGTTTTGTGTGTGTTTTGCTCCCCAGGTGTTTCCATGCCCTTATTTGGTTTTCCTGTTCCTGCTCCCTGATTGTTTCCCATTTGTTTCCAGCTGTGTTTTCTCTTTATGTTACATTAGTTCCAGGTGTTTCTCATCATGTCTTGTGTATTTAAAGTGTTCCCAGTTCTTAGTTCTTTGTGTTGTATTGTGAATGTCTGTATATGTCTACATCCTTTGCTACGTGTGTTTTCCTGGTTCCCTTGATGTCATTAAAATCTCCTTATTGATGTACTCTTCGTCTCCTCGTTCCACGCTCCATGCTCCAACACAGTAGCAAACGTGACAGTCCAAAGTGAATTAAACGGCTTTTTAAATGAAGTTTAAACCGAACAGCTATGGCACATATTTTTAGCTCCCGTCTATCAAGTCTCTCACTTGTTAGACCAGCACAAAACATTTTATAAATCCAAACAATGGTATGAAATCTTAGAAAGTGCTGTGGGGTGTACATTTTCATTGCACACATGCAATAGTCAGTTTTCATTTGCCAGTAAAATGAAAGAAAAGAAGTAGATAGATACAATAGAGATGTTCGTGGAAGCAAGTAAGGCAGTACAGAGAGCCTGTGCTGATATGAGCTTTATAATAGGTGTATTTTGTGATAAACATACATGTGACTCAGCCTTGTTCTGTATTTTATAAATGAAATGCTTTTCACTGTTTCACTGTGAAGAGTTTATGGCTATATTCATCTATAGAGAGATTTGTATTGGGTTAAGAACCAGGCTCCTTATTAGCTTTCTGTTCATTGATCAATACACTCAGTGGGACACTGCACAACACTTATCATGATAATAAGGACACACACACACATACAAACATTCTCCTACAGAATGGAATAGGAGGGAAAGTGTTTGTTAAAGGTTTCGATAGCTCCTCTATAATAGGGGTAAATTGAGGCTGTAGCTCATATGAACATCAAGATTGTTTGTCTTGCAGGCGTGGATGTTTTGTGGTAGTTTGTGGAGGCTTCCAAGTAAGTTAATGTAAGTATTCCCACCCAAAATTCCAACCACTAATACAAAGACTGACAGTCTGTCTGGAATGAGCAAAAACAAGGATAATGCACAGCTAGGTGTGCATTAAATAATTTTAATGCACTATGTGGAGGCAAAGAGCCACCTGGGGCAATACATATTGCATTAAACATCAACTTTAACATTAACTAGTCCTTGCTTTCACAGGACTATGGTAATAGTGGGATATTTTGCTGCCACATTGTGCAATAAAATCATTGAACTGTATTGGAATGATGCTCAGCCAATTAGATTTTAAGCTGTTGTACAAATTTAAGATATACACTACTGTTCAAATGTTTGGGGTCGGTAAGATTTTTAAAATGTTTTTGATAGAAGGAGATGCTCAAGAAGGCAGCATTTATTTTTATCAAAATACAGTAAAAACAGTGAAATATTATTAGATTTTAAAATATCTGTTTTCTATGTGAATATATTTAAAAAAAGTAATCTATTTCTGTGATGGCAAAGTTACATTTTCAGCAGCCGTTTCTCCAGTCTTCAGTGTCACATGATACTTCAGAAATCATTCCAGTATGCTGATTTGCTGCTCAAAAACCATTTCTTACTATTATCATAATTAAAACAGTTGTCCTGCTTTATATTTTTGTGGAAAATGTAGTGCATCTTTCAGAAATCTTTAAATAATTAAAGTAAAAAAGAACAGTATTTATTTGGAATAGAAATCTTTTTTAACATTAAAAATTTGTCTTTACTGTCGCTTATAATCAATTTAATGTATCCTTAATGAATAAAACTATTAATGGTAGCATAAGGTAATTTGTTGACTACTTAAAATGGTAAAAAATATCACAGTTGGAAATCCACCACCACAAAAGTTTTCTTATTTAATTTTTATTTTTTTTACTCTAGTATAATACTGATTGTATGCATACATTTTATATTAATTTTTATTTTTATTAATTTATATTTCATAAAGGTACTCACGCAGCACCATGACTCCATGGCGCATTGATTGGGCACGGTTGGGTTCAACAGCAACACTGAGCATGGTAGCATTGCCTCCGATGATACAGATGCGATTGTCCTGAGCAGACTCCCGAAACATGCGCAGCAGCTGACTGGCTATAACTCCATTTAACGCTGAGATCACTGCCATAGGAACCACAAAGGACAGGAAGGCATTCACCTTGAGGAAAAGGGAACAAGGAAAAAGAAGGAAGAAGGAATTAAGCTGGCAAAGGACTTTGACTTTTATTTATTGTTATTTTTTGACTGCCACAATGATATCTCCAGTTGGCAGGACCTGCAAGGGTGTGTATGATAAAAAACAGGAAGTCAGTTGGACTAAATTTGAATTAAATTGTTGAATTATGTGTGTATGGAAACATTAACATGCATGCACATTTATGTTGACAAACACATTTATCCGAAGCAACACTGTTTATTTATTGCATTCAGTGTATAGACTATATTTTATAATTTCATGCATTTACATTTGTTGACAAACACATTTATCCAAAGCAACACTGTTTATTTATTGCATTCAATGTATAGACTATATTTTATAATTTCATGCATTTCCTGAGTATGTCAAATAATAATGTTTTTTACTTACATTTGTTATCAGTTATGTGTATACATGGAGCCATTATCATTTTTATCATTCTCCCACCTAGATAAGAATGACACCTCTTGATAAACTCACATACCCCAGAATGCATACACACACGGGCACACAGTAATTATTGCTGCAAGATGTGGGTTTTCTTGAACTGGTCACATTCCTTCAACCGTCATTCCATTTTTCACTAGCTGATCTTTTGTTAATTTCCTTTTTATTTGCTGTTGCCTAAGCAAATTAATCTCATTTGTTCTGACATCTGCATGAAAAACAGAGATTTTGCCAAGACTACTGAAATACTCCTTAGCGCTAATTTAGAAGAACATGGTGTTGGTTTAGGTCATGTTAAATTGGTGTTCAGCAGATGACTGGAGTTAAAGAGCCCAGACTGTTCCTTCCAGACTGAAAAACATAAAAGGGAGTATTTTTTCAACTCATTAAAAACCCACTGAAGGGAAAGAGGATGGGAATATTTAAAGTCTTTAATGAGAAAGGTCAGAAACGTTAGAACTGAACATGTTCTAGAAGAAAGTGTTCTTTTTTGCTTGTTACTGCAAGGTTGGGCCAGGGCTACTTATTAAAACT
The DNA here is from genome assembly GCA_018155175.1 of Sinocyclocheilus anophthalmus. Classification (NCBI taxonomy): domain Eukaryota; kingdom Metazoa; phylum Chordata; class Actinopteri; order Cypriniformes; family Cyprinidae; genus Sinocyclocheilus; species Sinocyclocheilus anophthalmus. Next base: position 21,951 of record JADLZN010007251.1, read on the forward strand.
AAACAGGACTCAAAAGCAATTCTAAAAAGTCATTGCCTTAACATTTCACCAGTAAGAGGATTTGGGTGCTAACATGATGTTGGGTTACATGTGAATAGAATATCATATTGTATTTTTTGTTTTTGTGCATGTCTGCCTAACCATGACTGGTGGGCTTTGCATTGTGGCATATTGGTGTAATTAATCTCAGGAATGGTGTAATGGTTTGCAGGTATAAAGCATATGATACAGGTATAATATATAATTGGCAGTACAAAAAAAGCAATATATGAAATGAGTAGTATGTCGGAATTGTCAGTATTCATACAATTCAGTATGCATATATAAATCATTTAAATATAAAGTAAATCCTGGTGCAGATGTTTTACAGCAGTGAATGTGTTATAGCTGCCAGTCATTGTGTCTGACAGTTTTAATTATGTTGTTTTCTGCAAATTATTTAGCAAAAAGCTAAATATTTATATCATGCATTCTGACCTCATAATTTTTTAACACATTTTATGTAAGCATTTTCAATTTATGTTCTAACACTTTGCGTTAGTTTATGTTGTAATGGTTTTAAGAACTTTAATGGGATAATTAATCACATATTACATAACTGCAGGCTGTCTCACTAATTATGTTTGTTAAATCAGTTCTCACACTGAACAAAAATGAGAATGCAGGGAAGAATCCTCTCTGTGTTTATGAACACACACAAACACAAGCAAAATTAAGAGGGTTGGTCTGCCATACAAATGTGATTTCTTTAGGGATTTTTTAGCTGAGTTCAGTGTGAAATACAAAATGCTTAGTTGTGTGAAATGCAAAAGCTTGACCAGCTATACACCAATGTATATACATATGGCAGAATTTACTTTTAAAAGTAAAGGAACTTTCAAAAATCTACAAGTCAATCTATTATTCAGTCATGGCAATAAGACAAACACAAAACTTTGTCCTTTTATTATTGTTTGATTGCCCTGTCATCACAGATGGAGTGTTTTGTGATTGCATGCACCGTTTAAAAATGTTTTTTTTTTTAACTTGCCTTCAACCTGCAAAGAACCCATCTCCATGGGAACAGAGGTAGTTTAAATGAGTTCAGTCACCTTATTAAATGGACAATTCTGTTTTGAGACAATTCAGATTGATTTGAATGATAGTGTGGGTATAATGGAGAACCCCGACCACGTATTTATACATGATTTATTTAAACATTGTGCAAATGCACTTACATGAGCAGAGAAGAATATTATGTGTGTTTGTGAGTCATGTTTAATTTTTAGTAGAATGTTCCCTCATTGGTGACTGAGGAAGGTCTGCACTGTGGCTGTCTAAGAATGTCCAGGAAAATGACATTCCCATATCATTTCTCCATCAAAGCTTTCCAGCAGGTATACTCACTTAGGCAACAGTGCACATGTACACTCGAATAAGCAAACAAATCATGTGGCAAATCAAATTACACTCAAGTGTCTGCTTGTCGAGGGCCTTGTGCTCAGGTTCCTGCAGTCCTACATGGATTAGCCAAACCTTGACTGAAAATGTTCACTGTGTTTTTATTTAGTCTGGACACTGAAGCTGCAGTACAAGTATTATCATGGCTCTGTCTTCATGTTCCTTCATAATAACAAATACAAATATAATTAGGGCTGAAGATCAATAGAAAAAAAAGTATTAATTTCATGAAACACAAATTAAATTAATTAAATTAATTGCAAATTATTGCATTATTAATGGAATGTGAAAAGCACCAAAATGAGGACAATTCAAACACATTGTGGCAAATAAGGGAAGCATTGAACAGACATGACAAAAAAAGTAGAATTTTTAATTTTGATTAGTTCTTTCTAAGCCAGTTCTCAGAAGACAAGGTAGCAGATGTTATGGCATTAAACTACATTTATCTAAAAAATTGAGAGTTGAGGTGCAAATCAGTCAAATTGCACCTCAATTACTCAGTCAACTACCTGAGTATTGCTATGATTTCCATCAGCGCAACCCAGGTTGACAGCATATTTTTTTTACCTCTGTGCTAAAAGGCCTATGGCATCTCAGCAGTTTACCTCAACATTAGCACGCTATGCTCCCTAGACCTTTTCTGAGTAACAGAACACTATTTTCATCTGTTTACAAACATTCCTGACATGCATACAGTCTCCATGCTCTTCTCTCCTGCCCTTCTGACAGGAAGTGACACCACTCAGTCTACGGCACTCTGTTGTTCCAGCTTGCAACAATCAGTGATATGGGTTGGATGGCCTCCAGCTCCAACAAACTGTGCCCGGGATTGTTTTAAAAGAGCAGGTTTTACAGCAATGTCAAATACTGTAGTACAAGGGTGTCAAACTAAGTTCCTGGAGGGCCACACCCCTGCACAGTTTAGATATAACCCTAATTAAACACATCTGATCCAGCTAGTCTAATCATTTAGGCTTATTTAAAAACTACATGGTATGTGTGTTGGAGCAGGGTTGGAACTAAACTCTGCAGGGCTGCGGCCCTCCAGGAACTGAATTTGACACCCTTGCTGTAGTACATGTATGTCAACTTTCTACTAATTTACTAATCAACTAATTTAATTAATACATTTACATCTGAACAATAAACATGTTACAGTATTAATTAATCTTTGTTAATGTTAGTTAATTAAAAAAACAGCTGTTCACTGTTAGTAATTTTACTAATGTATTAGTAAATGTTGGAATTTTCATTAACTTAGATTAATAAATGCTTTAGACATATTTTTATTGTTAGTAGTTATTTAACTAAAATTAAACAAATTGTAAAGCATTACCATTATATTAAAGACAATACATTTACTTTTATAGTACACTCTTAAAAATAAAGGTTCCAAAAGGGGTTTTCACAGCGATGCCATAGAAGAACCAGTTTTGGTTCCCCAAAGAACCTTTCAGTGAACAGTTCTTAAAGTAACCATTTTTTTCGTAGTGTGAAGAACATTTGAATAATCTAAAGAACCTTTTTCCACTGTAAATAACCTTTTGTGGAATGAAAAGATTCCATGGATGGTAAGTTCTTTGTGGAACCAATTATGCCAATAAAGAACCTTTATTTTTTAGAGTGTATACATTATATTATTATATATTTATTGTGTTGTGTTTGGACTTTTAGTTTATTTCTTGGTTTCCTGTTTCCTGTTTCCTGTGCTGGTTCACTCTGTAGTTTTTTGTTGTTGATTGGTTATCCTTGACTGTCTCCCCATGTGTTCCTTACAAGCCCATATAAAGCCATGGTGTTTACTATGTGTCACAGTACTGTGTCGAAGGTAAATGTGCACAACAAAGATGAAGGCAAAACAGTCTTTTAATAATCCACAAAGAGGGTAATACACAGGCAGGTAGTTGACACGTAGAACCAAAGGACATATACACAATACCGGAAGACACAGGGATCAGACTAGGACTTAAATAAATTGGCAAATGAGGATAATTGACAAGACACACCTGAACATAATGACACAATCAAGGGGAGACAGAAACTAGGTCAGGGAACACGTGGGAAAACAAACTTAATGTCCATGAGGTGTGACATGTCACCCCCCTCCCGGAAGGCATGACCTCGCGCCGAAGAAACAAAGGGAGGAACAGAGGGGGACTTTGGAGGAGGACAAAGGCGTGGATGTGGGATGGTGACAGGGAACGGCAAAGGGCTGGCAGGAAGGCTGACAATACTGGTGGTTTCAGGCTGAGGACGGACCCCTAGGAGATATTACAACACGTCCAGGGTGATCAGACGGAAGGATGACCTGATGGGAGACATGAGGGACTTGGAGCAGGAGGACCCAGGCCGTAGCCATGAAGGCGATCCAAGGAGCCATGGTGGAGGAAGGGTTGATGACTCCAGGGTGCCACCAACAGCGGCGGAGCAGGTGGAGCCCAAGGCAGAGCACGGGGAGCTGATGAGCCAGGGCGACATGGGGGATCCGGAGGGCCAAGGCGGAGCAGATGGCTCCGGCGACTGAGACGGGGATCCGGAAGGGCATGGTGGAGCCAGAGCGACAGAGGACCAAGATGGAGCTGCAGGGAAGGAGGAGCCAGATGGAGCCAGAGGGATGAGGCCGCCGGGGAGGAGTGGAGTCCCGAGGCGATGGATTGTCGACGACTGACCAAGGTGGAGCCTGAGGGATGGGAGCCCGGCGGAGCTGGTGGACTGACGGGTAACAGCGGAGAGGAGGGAGCTAGGAGCCATAGTGTAGCCGTCGTGGGTCGACAGACATCGGAGTCCTGGACTCCGAGGCTGATGCGAGACAAGAATCTTCATCCACGACACCGGGATTGATACTGGCAGACCCGCACGAATCCATCACTAGATGGTGAGCTGAGGGTGAGCCAGAGGTCTGCCAGGAAGCCTCGCAAAGGGCAGAAGATGGCAAGGCTGGGCCGCAGTGGTGATAGGAAATGCAGAAGAGGGAGGGTGGTGTGAATTCAAACAGTCCAGGTTCTGGGATGGTGGGCTGCCCACACACACCAAATAGTAACTCCCATCACCGGGAGCGCAGCAGATAAGGGAACAACCTCTGTGGCCATAACAGGACAGACAGACAGTTTAGGGCAGACAGACAGTTCTCAAACGGTCTCCTTAGCTGTAACAGGACAGGAAGAAGATTCAGATGATGAAGGAAGATATGGTATTTCTGAGTTAAATCTATTATGAAGGCAAAAGATTCCCTTTTGATAATCGGCACAGAGGGTAATAACACAGCAGGTAGGTATGACACGTGAACCCAAGGACATATACACATATCGAAGACACAGGATCAGACTAGACTTAATGAATATATTAACAAGACACAGGTGAACTAACTAACATAATCAAGGGGAGACAAAAACTAGGTCAGGGAACACGTGGGAAAATAAATTCAAAGTCCATGAGGTGTGACACTATGTTCTTGGTCAGTTGTTCTATGAGTGTTTTGTTCTCTGTTTTCTTGTGCCATGGTTATCTGCTCTTGTTTTTTCCCCTTCCCTTCTTATTCCCATTATGTGCCTGCATTGCAAAAGATGTTTCCAAAGATCAATGTAACATCAAATATGATTACATTTTAAATAAATTATAATGTTGTTTGCCTTCTTCTTATTTTTTTATTTATTTATTTATTTTGATCAGTTATGAACACTGGGGTGTTTTATGTTATTTTTATATTGTATGTTATTTATACTGTATTATGTTAATTTGTATTACATTATTTAGTATTGTCACCCTGAGGGTGTTTTATTATTGGGCAACACTGTGCTCTGTTTAATTTGGAAAATTTTATTGCCTGTATTATGATGGTGGTTATCAGTATATTTTATTTGAACAGAATTTATTTTATAAAGCAGGTTAACTTTATTGATTTGTTTCAATAAATGCGAAAGCACAATAGATGAATACACAAGATTTGAGCATTAGCTTGTTAGGGTGTATGTCAAACAACATCCACAACATTACAATTAGCTAGTTAATGTATGCATGCACTGTGTTTTTCTGGAATGTTTATCTCCCTTGTTTGTTAAATGCTAATTTCACAGTTATCATCAATAGATTTCTAAACTGCCTCACTCAGTAAAGCCACTGATCCCACCAGGCAACTACATCAAACTGAAAAACCCACAGATAATGGAAATACAACAACAGATATGTTCTTATGAAACAGATGATAAACAGACTAATGGAGCAACAGGCACAGCCGTGCGTGTTAATAAAACACAGTTGTAGCACTGCAATAGGTTGGAGTTATTCAAATGAGCTCTTTGTGCCTTGTACACATTTGTTCAATTTGAGTACTGCGCAGTTTGATTTAACCAATTAATGAACCTTAGAGGTTCTAATGAGATAATTAGCTAAATCTTGGGCTGTGGTGTGTAGCCGCAACCTGCAAGTGTGACCCTTAAGGGTTATGAGCAATATTAATTCATATTTTTTCACTTCAAATAGCAGCACATGCCCATTGTGTGTTTTAAAGCTGAGGGTGGATTAGTGAGGTTTCCATGGTTACTGACTGTTTGTTTATTTGTACTGTCTATTGCCTCATATGCATTTTTATTCTCATAATCTTAATTGTCTTTTTTTCTTAAATACACAGACAGGAACACACTAAAGCCAGTGTTTCAGTATTAAACGAGTTGAGTTATTGTAAATTAAAACGACTGAAAACGTGTTCGACATGACATGTCCCTGGTTGAATTGCACTTTTAGAAAAAAAAAAAAAATGACACAAAATGTCACTTGCCGGTACTTTTTTAAAAAGGTACACTTTTGTTCCTTTCACGTACTAATATGTACCTTTAAGGTACCACTATGCACTCTTTGAAAAGGTAGGCCTACTGTCTCAGAAAGTGTAGATTAAACACTGCATTGCTTCAAAGAAAAAAAATTCTTTGTAATACTGCATCAAAATATAATAAATTCTCTCCTCTTCCTCATAAATTACTTTTGCTGCTGCTGTCATTCAGACCATGAAGGCTATTGCATATTAACTAATAGAAACACCTCAGATGCTCCAACATCTAAAGTGGTTTTTAAAGGTATAGCTGTGTGTGTGTGTGTGTGTGTGTGTGTGTGTGTAGTTCACCCTATGGTATGGGGACAAAATGTCCCCAAAAAATGGCAATATACAAAATCCTTGTCCTTGTGGGGACATTTTTGGTCCCCAAGAGGAAACAAGCTTGTAAATCATACAGAATTAAGTTTTTGAAAATCTAGAAATGCAGAAAGTTTCCTCAGGGGTAGGTTTAGGTGTAGGGTTGGGATAGGGCGACAGAAAATACAGTTGGTAGAGTAGAAAAACCATTACACCTATGGAATGCCCCCATAAAACATGGAAACCCAATGTGTGTGACAGTTTTGGTTATCATTGATTTCCATTGTAAAATTTTTTTAATAATTGTCCTCATAGTTTTCCATACTCAGATGTGTGTCATACACATATGACAATTATATTTAATTAGCTTGTTGGGTGTTGTTTGTTGGCAGGATGCTATTTTTATTTATGTCAGCGTTCATGAAATCATGAAATATCTTAAAAAAAAATTCATTCTGTCATCATTCACTCTTGTTAATCTTGGAAACACAAATGAAGATGTTTTTTTAATGAAATCTGAGGTTTTTCTGTTCCTCCATTGAAAGTCCAGATACTGTAACTAAAACTTTGAAGATCCAAAAAGGTCATAAAGCAAATAAAAACAAATCCAGATGAATCCAACTGGTTTAATACAAGTCTTGTGAAGACATACAATCAGTTTCAATGATGAACAGATTTAATCAAAGCTAGATTCAAATCACACATAGATTCATATCACCCATTCATGTGGATTCGTTTTATGGCACCTTTATGATATTTTTGGATCTTTTAAATGATTAAAGAATTTTCTTTTTTAAATAACTGTCCCTTTAAGAGTTTTAAAATAGAGACATTTCTTAAAGGGGTCATATGATGTGATTTCAAATTTTCCTTTCTCTTTGGAGTGTTACAAGCTCTTGGTGCAAAAAAAAGATCTGTAAAGTTGCAAAGAATAAAGTATCAAATCCAAAGAGATATTCTTTATAAAAAAAGTTAAGAGTCAGTCACGCCTACCTAAAACGGCTCGTTCTAACATGCCCCCACATCTCTACATCACGATGTGGGAAGATTTGCATAATGCCGCCCAAATGTTCACGCAAAGAAAGAAGGCGTAACTTTTATTCTCGCTGTAGTATTGTTGCCGCCACCATGTCATGAAGTGCTGTGTGTTTCGTTGTGAAAGTGAAACTACTTTGTTGGTCTTCCAAAAGAGGACAATATCAACTTTGTCATGCCTAGAGCTGAACCGTGCTGGTCGCTGATTAATAATCACTTAGTGCTGTGTATCGCCGGATCTGCTTTCACCGTGGACGAAGCTGAGTCCAGTCCGGGGTCGTCACATGTGGTTGCCGCTCCTTCGTCGAATCCGCCGGCCACGCCGTTCTCAAGCCTGCCGCCTCTGCTCACTCTAGCCCAGCCTCAGCTCACTGTAGCCCGGCTTACGCTTACGCTAAGCCGCCGTGTTTTTCGTTTTGAAAGCAAAACTACTTTGTTTGGTCTTCCAAAAGAGGACATGACTAGAAATCAGTGTTTAAGTTGTATTTACAACACTGTTCCAACAGTTCAACCCAAATATTAATTTGTGTGCAGCACATTTTATGGAGGACCGTTTCATGATTCTGGGAGAGTAGACTACAATGCCGGGTGTTTTGACTCATAGACTGTAAGTACGTTTTCATTTAAAGGATTTGCCACTGATGATTCAAACACGGGTTTTGGGCAGTAGAGTAGCGTTTGTAGTCTGTCATTTCTCCGATCACAAATGCAGACATGGTTTTATGTTTACGCGGCGCGATGCAACGCAAAGCGTAAAAAGACAGTACAAGTCATTATAATCATTTATTTATTATGTCCCCACTGGATGCAACAATGCCTCGTTTATAATGGGTTTTAATATTTTTGTTTCGTTGCTCCGGCCGGGACATGCCATCAACAGTATGGTGAGGGGCGTAACATTTCTGTCACACGCTTGAGGTATTCGGCCAATCACAATGCACTAGATAGCTGGACAATCAGAGCACACCACGCTTTTCAGACCGATGAGCTTTGTAAAAATCGACACGTTTCAAAAAGGCGGGGCATAGAGGAGAAACAACAATGTACAGTATGTGGAAAATAATGTGTTTTGTTTTACTTTAAACCGCATAAACATTTCATTACACCAAATACACAAAATAATTTAGTAACATCATATGACCCCTTTAAGGTGCTGCTTCTGGATAGACCAAAGTCAACAGTTTCTTTCTAATTTCTTCAGTGCTGAGCAAAACAAAATGCTGTGCCATAATTTAAATAAGCTTCACTTTGTGGCACAGTTAACAACATTTACCAGATTTTATAATCAAAACAGTCAAAAATGTTGCTTGCTACTCTATATCTGTAAGGTCTGTTTTGGGTTTTGTCATTTTTATGTCTTTTATTTTGTAATTGTTTCAAGCTGTCAGTGTCATGCTTCCCTTGCCCTCTTGTATTTCTTTGCTTATTGGTTCCTCTGTATCATGTTCCCAGTTCTGATTGGTTGTCACACTAGTCATGTGTCTTGTTTCTCATTGATTGGTTCATGTCATGTGACCTATATTGTTTGGTATGAATAGCCCTCATGTTGCCTTTGTCCTTGGTCTAGCTGTTTGTGTAACCTGCTGTTGGAGAGTTGTGTTTATGCTAAGTCTGTCTCTGGTCAAGTCTGTTCATGCCATGCCTGGTCAAGTCTGTTTTAAGTCAAGTCTTCTTTTGTTTAGATGTTTGGATTTTGGATTTAACATTGCTTAAATAAACTGCACTTGGGTTCATCATCACAACTCAACTCCAGTGGACTAATTGTTACAATATCTGATTTACACATCGGTACTAGGGCTCTGCATGATTTGTGACTAAATTGATGAGGCTGATAAATTAGTCAGAGTTTTACTAAAATCACTCAAGGCTAGCATCCCCCATGATGTAAGGTAAAAAAAATAATAATCTTGTCAAAACTCTGTCTCTTTCTATCTTATTTACTGACTGAAAGGTATCATGTTGAAAGTTGTCCTTCCCCTCTTTCTTTGGCCTCAATGCCATCTCTCCTCCTATCTTCTCCTCTCTTTGACGAACTCTTGGCTGAGGTTTCTTTTATCTGTCAGACATCTCTCTATCTGCCCGTATCTGCTGCCCTGATGTCTGTGACGGTGTCTGGAGTAAAGAGTGCACCTGTGATTGCTTTGAAGCACTTTGACTGTGTAATTCACACCTCGGACAGGATCCTGGACAAAAGTAACAGCATATCTTGCCACTCAAGGCCACTGAGAATAAACTGAAAATGCAACTGACTGACATTTTACAGATTCACAGAAAGTCTGTATTGTCACTTTCATTTGCACCAAACCTCACTCCTCTCAAGCACGCAGGCAATCCAGCTCTCTGGCTCTGTTTTCCTGGCTGACCACTGCTTGTGACAAACAGCGAATATCTCTGGCAGATCTATATGAGGGACACAGATGCTTCACAAAATGTAATTATAGCTTCATGAATGAAGTGTTGGGCATAGAAAATCAATGAGATCTACCTACAATACCAAAAACAATTAATAAATAGCACATAAGAGCAAAAGCAATTTACAAAGTGTGTGGTGTTTTTAAAATGCTCTTGTTTATGTATAAAGTTTTATTCCCATGAAAATATTTATAGCATATAAATATGCAATTCTCCGTCCCAACCTTACACTTACCTAGAAAGCCTATACCACGTATATCCATAAAGCACCAAACAACCGGTCTTTCTTTCCTCTCCCTCTCTCTCTCTCTCTCTCACACACAAACTCTCTCTCTCTCTCTCTCTCTCTCTCTCTCTCTCTCTCTCTCTCTCTCTCTCTCTCTCTCTCTCTCTCCTCTCTCTCTCTCTCTCAGCAGATATACTAATGTGTGGACAGACACAAACATACATCATCTCTATCTTTGCTGATTCCTGTGCTCACTGACATGTGTCATCTTACATTTATATCCGGTTGAGTTTAGGAGCAAAAATATATTTTTGGGTGGGCTGTCTAGGCTAGTTTTGATATGATTTTAGTTGAGACAAATGCATTAGAATGTGTCTTAAATAATATTATAAACATGGGGACATTATAATTTAATAATAGATATATACTAATAGATAAAGGCAACAGTGAAAGGAACCTGCAAAAGTTACAACATGTACACTGCAAGAAAGGAGAAATACATTTTATTTTCATAACACTATTACATAATTTTTTACTGTTAACCCATTTGTGCCCAATTTTTCCTGAATGGTTTCATGCATATAGTCATATTAATAGTGTCCTATGTGAACTATTGTGTTTTAAAAAATTTAATGAAAATAAATAAATCAACATAAATGAATGAAGAAAATTTACATCTATAGTAAAAAAAAAATCATACCTGAAAGAAAATTATGCATTTAACTGTAACATTCTGCAAAAAATCTTCTTTTGTGCTCAACAGAAAAGAATCTCATAGGTGGCACTTGAGGGTGACAAATGAATGATTCAAATTTTTTCAATTTTTGGAGTAATCTTTCCCTTCTAAGCAGTTTTAGTATAAGTAGCTACAAGTCTGCAGTGAGGGGACAAGTAGTTTTATAAATTTTACATAACATATTTGCATACTTACTTTTGTGATGTAAATATGTTAAATATACAGATTTTTGATAGCACACATTTTGAATTAGTCGAAATTGAGGAACCCTGACAATCCTTGATATTCATGCAATAATGATATTTCTGTTAAAAGATATGATTTTTAAATATTTGTTTGTTTATTTCTTAGTTAATATATTGTATTTGTTATTATATTTATATCTATATGTTTATATTTTTGGTTGTCTTATTTTTATATGTTTGTTTATTATTTTCTTATTACATGAAATCAGGTATTTTCATTCTTAGTGGTGTTTTGTTAAAAAAATAAAAAAAAATAAAAAAATGAATTGAATGAAGAAAATATTACATCTATATAATAAAAAAGGTATACCTGAAAGAACATTACGCATTTTTTTAGGTCCATAGTATTCAATGGCTGACTGTAGTATGTGATTTCATATAAAAATGTAAATGTAAACTCATTACTTGTCTGAATTTCAACATTATAATTGAATCATAAGCTACTAGTCATAAAATGAATTAGGGTCCTTGACCAATTAAAATTGAACGCATCCAAACGGGATAAAGGGGCCTGAATATTTTGCCCCTTACAAGACATAATGTCATAAAAGGGCGAAAAAGATAATTTAAAACCTCATTAAATGTACTGGCCCTTTTTTATTTTTATTGTGTTTTATATATACACACATACATATACATATATGCACTCACACACAAACACACACACACAGTTTTGTATGGTGTATATGGGGACATCCCATAGGCTTAATGGTTTTTATACTGTACAAACTCTATTTTCTACACCAACCCTATACCTAAACAAGAACATTTTGTGCATTATTAGATAAAAAAAAAAAACACCATTTAGTATGTTTTTAAACATTTGAATTACTGGGACTGGCAGTGTTCTCATAAACCACCTTCACATTGTAATACCTCTGTCATACCCATGTCATTATACAAATTTGTGTCCCCATAAACCACCCAAACCAGTGCACGCATTTCTAATAAATCTTTGGACAACTGTTTGGGGTTCGGCTCCCACATGAAATCGTTTTTTGTGTCCTATTCTTTCTTGCGGTGTCCTGAGGGTTTGATTGAGAAAGCTGTGCTTGTATGGTGTTGTATTGTTGAATGAAGGGGTGAAGTGTCAGAAGCTGAAAACTTTGATTCAACACCTTCTCTCCCCTCTCTTTATGGTGAGACGAGCTCTAAACATCTGCCAAAACACAGTGCCAGGCAAATATCAGCTTTCAGCCACCTATCCTCGCCCACAGCACTGCCTGCTGCTATATATATATATATATATATATGTCAGTCTCACATTATTTGTATGTTTGTATATATCCATGTACTTTCAAGTGCAGTACTAGATTAATTTCAGGCGCAAACCGTGCAATAAAAAAGATCACAACAACAAACAGAAGGGGGTGAAAGGTTCAGCGCACCTGTACAGATGCTCATATTCAAGAAGCCATTACTGAACACAAACACTTCAGTAACATACATATTTATATCAGTTTACACTTTTTGTGATGAGGTTATACCACATCTCCAAAAGCAGTAAAATACCATTTATGTGTTATTTTTTTGCTATTTTGAGTGCCACAGGGCACTTGAATTTCAGGTATTGCTACAGCAATACATAAAACTAGATTATTTTTTCATACTGTGAAACCTTCTGTATATAGAAAAAGGACATCTTGGGGTTTTCTGTGCTATCCAATTTGCCAATATTGAAACATGATAAAGTGTTTGTCCTGTAGCAAACAGGACAAACTATACACCGCTATTGCAACTATCATTCTTTTGACTGGAAGATCTCAGGATGATACTCACACTCAATGACTGATGGAATTTGTCAGAATCAATTCATCCCTATTTCATTCGCTCTTGAATCTCTCTGTTTTTGCATTTCTCCACGTTTTCTGCATCTTTGCCTCTTTTTCAATGTGCATCCATATTCTCGATTTTCTTGTTTTGTCCCCTCTTTTTCAGTAATGCACAGTACTCCGTCTGATTCAGATCAGATCGTGACTCACTGACTGTGTCCGCTGTGCTATGAGTTCCAATTGTCTACATTCATTTCAAGAACTGCATGCTGTAATGTTCTTTCATATAGAATTAAGTGTAATTTTCATGTATTTTTTCTTTCCTAGAACCCCACAGGTGTGCTTGCTATCAGCTTCTACCTGCTTTTTTTTTGTTGTTTTTTTAAATATAGAAAGTTAGAGAGCTGAGTGTTACAAACAGGAGACCTCCTGTCCTTCTAAATGGATTGTGTTCCAATCCAATTAAATTCACTTGTGTAATAGAAAAAAATAAGGCAGGCGCAAGGTTTAAGACTGCAAGGGCAATTTTCCAAGAATCAAAGCATAATGTCTCCATTTCCAGGCAATCGGGATTTATTTTAGGGCACTGTAAGTGCTTTCCATTTTCGTAAGATAGCATATCCCTATTTTTGAGCAAATCCTGACACTTGTTACTCAAACTAACAGATATGGGTTCTGGTAGACTTGCAGTAATATTTTCAAGAGACTGCAATAGTTAAATTAATTTGAATGATTGATTTATTTTGACTTCCATGACCATCGGTGCTCACCACGGAAGCAATAGGGACCCTGCTGCTTGCCATTTTAATGTGTTTGATTAATCAAGACATCAACATTTCATTTGCAATTCCAAAATAATCAAAGGGGCATAATGCATATTAAATAATTTAACCGCTACTCTTGTGGTTTAGAATAAAACACAATACACTGCAAAATGTTTTAAATATGGTTGAATCAACCCAACTGCATTAGGTTAAATCAACAAAAGTATCTAACTAGGACAAGATCCAAGTTTAAAAAGAAATAGCTACTTAAGGTAAAACAACATATTTTAAAGATATATGTGTGTTTTTGTTTTATTTGTTCCAATAGTACTAGTGGTTTTGAACTTAACGCTGACATCTATTGGCCTGGTACTCAGCTGGCTGTTGCATTGCACCGGTCTGCGTACTGGAGCTGCGGGGTCATCATGGCTTGTTTCATCAATCCAGCAGAGACTGCCTGTTTGGACATTTTATTTTTCCACTCGTACCCATTCTGTTTGGACTGGCGAATCAGCATGTCTGGACTTGCTGACATCTTGTCAACTTGGACTTCTGTGTTATGTTGGACTGCTTGTTTAGACATTTAGTTTTTATCTCACACTCATTTCTGTCTGGTGGATGGCACACATGATCCATACCAGCATTTTAAGCAATGCTGTACTCAGGCTTGGGTGTTATGCTGTGTGTGTCTGTACATATAGTGTGTGTTTTTATCATATTGTTGAGTTGCTTGTTTAGTTTAGATGTATTTTATCTGCTTTGTGCAGTAAAATTACTTAACTGTCAGAAAGTAAAATCAACATTATTATTATTAGTAGTAGTGCTTTTTATTCATTATGTGGAAACAAATTACTGGGTGCACATTTAACATTTTACACTGTTTAAATACTGTCACTAATTAAATCGTGGAAAAAACGTGACAATGTTTAGATGTAGACAACGTTTTAAAATGATCAGGTATTGAGAGATATGCCTACTACTCAACAGGTTGTTACTTTTTATTAGACACTTAAGCTTCTGCTAGCCTACTCGTGCATAAGACAAAACGCAATTATAACCACGGCTTTATACAGAAATATAAGAAAATGCTCCACTCGTCCCAATCATGGAAAAAGTGCTGTGCGCGCTCACCTGTAGGACGGTTTTAGCGGTTATCGAGGACACGATAGTGGTGCATATAAATTCGTCTTTTATCAGTAGCTGTCCCATGGTGTAAAGCATCGGAGTGGCCAGGAGAAAAGACGCGACCCACATGGCGCTGATGAGTTTCTTGGTGCGGCTCCGCGACATGATGCTCTTCGCCTTGAACGGGTGGCAGATGGCGATGAAGCGCTCCACGCTCAGGCTGGCGATGTTGAACGCCGTCGCATACGAGCAGCCGTCCCGCAGAAAGTAGTAACCTTTACAAACAGCCTCGCCAAAAGCCCACGGGTGATGAACCCAGATGAAGTTGTATAACTCAATGGGCATACAGAGGATCAAGATGAGCAGATCGGATATGGCCAGACTCGCCAGGTGATAGTGCACCGTGCTCTGGAGGTTTTGAAGAGATTTCTTCGTGAGAAGTGTGTACAGGGTGATCGAGTTCCCCAAACATCCGATTACAAACAACACCACATAAATCACAGTGACAAAACCTTTAGAATAGATGTCTGTATTCACGTCCAAATCCTCCTCGGAGACGCTTTCCGTTTCATTGTCCAGGAATTGCTGGGACCGGTTCGCCGAGGAGAGAAGTTTCTGCGTTAAAATGCGCAAGTCTATTAAGTTGCTTCCTGATAGCGTAGTATTAACCTCCATGTTAGTTTTTAAACATCAACACATAACGATGGTAAAATTAAACAACGTTTTCCTTGCTAAGTTTTTCACATTTGTACATTTGGCGAGCTGTGCGCAATGCTGTGGTGAACTGGGGCCACTGCTCTGAACTTACTCTTACTGGTCTGCGAAAGCGAGACGTTCAGAGGCTTTTATATGATGAGGAGGCGTGCGAACGCAAACCTTGAGCAATGACGCAGTGCTATTCAGCGATTAGTGTGTTTTTTTCTATGTGAGACTGCGCTATAACCTTGAACATATGAAACATATGAGCTTCTCAGTTCTGAGTGCTTTGTTGAAATGGCCTGGATTTAAGGTTTAGAAACATGTTGGATATTGAAGTCAGATTTTTTTTAGCTGAAGTACTATAAAATGTTCATTTGTTTCCACCTGTTCCAAATTGTAACAATAATTTCTGCTCTACTTTGAGTTTTTAGAGTTTTCTCCATTAATTTAATTAAAAAAGTATGTTTGCTAACATTTTTATCAATCGATGAAAATGGGTACAGTGGTAATGTCACTTCCCACTGGAACAGGTAGTAAGATGTTAAAAAACTAACATCCAACAAAAATGTCTGAGAAAACCATTATAAACAATGTATAAATAATGTTATTATAGACCAGAAAACTTTTTAAAACAAACATTTTATTTACATTACTGGAAGAATGTTTGTTTTTAATTTAACAGGATTTTTAGACCTACTCATTGCTGCTGTTTGTCACTTTTGCGCCACTTAGATTTTACTTAGAATCCAAGGCAGCAGACTTGAGGTATTATTTTGAGTAGACTGCAAAATAGCCAAAAAATATATATTTTCAGCATTTTATCTGGGCCGGGTTTCCCGATAAAGATTGATCTTAGAGCTTATAAGCATTTTCTACAAGTCATTTTACGATCGTTCGTTAGGTTAACATTTCAATAAACGAGCGTGTGATACATACGAGCATTCTATAAGGTACATTTCAGCACTTGACATAAATGGATTAGCGACTCCTAAGTAGCATTAAAAGCACCGCTACGTGCGATTGGGTTAAGTGATTTTTGGGAAACCCCCGTGAAACAATAACGGAATCCACGGACGTAAAAGATTGTAGGGTAAAACGCTCTTAAGCTCTAAGATCAATCGTTATCGAGAAACGCAGCCCAGGACAGAAAAGAAATGGGGAGAATATATACAAACGCAAGAGAGGAGAATAATGCACTTATCATATAGAATGAACACAGGTGAACAGAATGAACTAATCAGGGCAACCAAGGAACAATAGGCCCCTCCCGGGTGAGGTGAAGCAAGAAACCATGCGAAACACAAGGAAAGGCAGCATGTTACAGAAAAGAAAAACTAAAGTTCATAAACCTGCTGTGTAACGTGGCTGACGCCCCACCCCGACCCCGAGACTGTGGATCCATCGCAGGCTTTCACTTATAAGAGACGTGGTACACACAGGGTCGAACAGTGGTAAACAGGTATATGGCGGGCAAAAACACGAGAATATTCCTAGGGCTAGCGTAGGTCAATGATCAGCAGACAGAATCACAGGGGCGAGACGAGAGGGAGAAATCCAATAAAACAGGCAAAGATCAAAAACCGCAAAAAAAAAGGCAAGGCAAGGCAAAACAAGGAAAACACGGAGACTCGGAAAGGGGTACAGGCTAAACAATACTCAGCAGAGAAAGGTGGTTAGAGTGGGTGTTATATAGTGAGTTAGGTGATTAGAAACAGCTGTGTGCAAATCGTGCAATCAGTGCAGTGTGCAAATCGTACAAAGAATGATGGGATATGTAGTCCAGGGCGCTATGCAACAGTTTGTGTTGTGCGAGAGTCAAGTAATGGAAAGGGGTGACTCTGGTGGTGAGTAAATGGAAAGTTCATGGACTGGATTCGTGACAGAGCCCCCCCCCCAGGAGCGGCTTCCAGACGCTCCAAACACTAAACGATCCAGGTGGGCGGGGGAGCGGAGGCGGAACAGGGGGAGGGACGGAGGGCCAGGTCCAAGGATAGGAGAGACCAGGGACTGAGGCAGAGCCGGCGGAGCTGAGGACCACCACAGCAGAGCAGACGGGACCGAAGATCCACACGGCGGAGCAGAAGACCACCAAAGACAGACAGCAGACCACCGCGGCGGAGCAGGCAGAGCAGAAGACCAACACGGCAGAGCAGAGGACCACCAGAGCCAGACAGTAGACCAACACGGTGGGGCAGAGGACCACCACGGCGGAGGAGAGGACCACCACGGTGGAGCAGAAGACCACCTGAGCCAGACAGTAGACCACCTCGGCGGAGCAGAGGAACACCAGAACCAGACAGTAGACCACCACGGTGGGGAAGAAGACCACCACGGCGGAGCAGAGGACCACCACGGCGGAGCAGAGGGAACCGGAAACCCCCCCGTGAACCACACCGATCAGGAGACCATGGCGGAGACTGTAACAATGAGAGAGCAGAGACAGACAACACAGACATAACATTGGGGTTGATAGACAAGACTGACCGTTCAGGGGCAGCCTCCCTGGCTGGGTTCACAAAGAGCTCACAAATGGCCTCCATAGCTGTGACAGGACAGGATGCGGATTCCCCGACGGCCTCCATAGCCGAGACAGGACAGACAAAGAGTTCCCAGACGATCTCCTTGGCCGGAACAGAACAGGCAGAGCGTTCACTGACGGCCTCCTTGGCCGGAAACAGGACAGGCAGAGAGTTCATAAACGGCCTCCTTGGCCGGAACAGGACGAGCAGAGAGTTCATAGACGGCCTCCTTGGCCGGAACAGGACAGGCAGAGAGTTCATAGACGGCCTCCTTGGCCGGAACAGGACAAGCAGAGAGTTCATAGGCGGCCTCCTTGGCCGGGACAGAACAGACAGAGTTCATAGGCGGCCTCCTTGGCCGGAACAGAACAGACAGAGAGTTCATTGGCGGCCTCCTTGGCCGGAACAGGACGAGCAGAGAGTTCATAGACGGCCTCCTTGGCCGGAACAGAACAGGCAGAGAATTCATAGGCGGCCTCCTTGGCCGGAACAGGACAAGCAGAGAGTTCATAGACGGCCTCCTTGGCCGGAACAGGATGAGCAGAGAGTTCATAGGTGGGTACTACTGACACCTCTGGAGTTCTGCAGGGATGCCGCCACCTCTGGACGGTTCACAGTATTGCCCTCAGGATACAGGGAGAGTTCGGCAAAGGTTTCTTCGACCCTGACATGACAGGTCGAATGTGCTGTCGTTAGGCTCCACAACACGCAAGGAGCTGAAGCGAGCGCTGCCGCTTCGGAAGGTTCTGCAGCATGCGCCGCCACCTTTGGAGAAACTGCAGCGGGCACCATCGCTTCGGGGAACACAGCAGCGAGCACCACCACCTCAGGAGATACTATAGCTTCAGCCGCCAACTCTGCAGACCTGATAGTGGGTGCTGCCGCCTCTGGGAGTTCTGTGGAGGTGTATGCAGCCCAAACACAACAAAAGGCGATCCCCATCAGGGGAAACACTTCAGACAGGGGAATTAGTTCATGAACAGAAGGGTTAGAGTGAGTGGGTTTGGGGATACCAGCTGTGCGTGCAGACACCAATGGTGTATCCCTCACACTAGATACCAGACTGGGATACCGAAAGACTGACCCTGACGATCTGGGTGCAACAGACAGGACATGACAAGACTCCTGACAATCAGCTGTGTCCTGACAAGACTCAGGATGATCAGCTGTGACGTGACGTGACTCAGGATGATCAGCTGTGACGTGACGTGACTCAGGATGATCAGCTGTGACGTGACGTGACTCTGGATGATCAGCTGTGACGTGACGGGACTCTGGATGATCAGCTGTGACGTGATGGGACTCTGGATGACCAGCTGTGACTTGACTGGACTCATGAATAACAGTTGTGACTTGACTTGCCTCATGAAGAACAACTGTGACTTGACTGGACTCAGGAAGATCCGCTGTGATGTGACGAGGCTCTGGCAGATCAGCTGAGACTTGACTGGACTCATGACGATCAACTGCGACTTGACTTGACTCATGAAGATCAACTGTGACTTGACTTGACTCAGGAAGATCAACTGTGACTTGACTTGACTCATGACGATCAACTGTGACTTGACTTGACTCATGAAGATCAGTTGTGACTTGACTAGACTCATGAAGATCAGTTGTGACTTGACTAGACTCATGAATATCAGCTGTGACTTGACCAGACTCAGGATAATAAACTGTGACTC
The DNA here is from genome assembly GCA_018155175.1 of Sinocyclocheilus anophthalmus. NCBI lineage: Eukaryota > Metazoa > Chordata > Actinopteri > Cypriniformes > Cyprinidae > Sinocyclocheilus > Sinocyclocheilus anophthalmus. The sequence goes on from JADLZN010007251.1 coordinate 41,737, forward strand.
GATTTGACTCATGACGATCAACAGTGACTAGACCCGACTCAGGAAGATCAGCTGTGACTTGACTTGACTCAGGAAGATTAAGCTTGACTTGACTCATGATAATGAACTGTGACTTGACCTGACTCATGACGATCAGCTGTGACTTGACTGAACTCAGGAAGAACAACTGTAACTAGACTTGACTCATGACGATCAGTTGTGACTTGACTAGACTCATGAATATCAGCTGTGACTAAACTTGACTCATGATAATGAACTGGAACCTGACCGGACTCATGACGATCAGCTGTGACTTGACGGCACTCAAGATGGGCAGCGGTGACATGCGGGGTTGCCGTTGTGTATCCGCCATTTGCGATCAGGCTCACTGTTGCCGCCATTTTGTGAGCGTTGCTATGGTACAGCCACAATTGCAGTCACAGACACTGTGTCGCAGTTCCTTCCTCAGCGGTCACCCACGTAACAAGAGCCCAAAGCCAACAAAGCATAATCCATCAGGGCCCTTAACATCGGTACATTCCTCTAAGGTAAACCAAGGTTTTGTGGTTAGGTTAATTGAGTCCAAAACGCGAAAAAAGTCTTTAAAAAAATTTCTATATACAGGTGCACTGATTAGATAGTACACAGAAATGGTGAACAAGCCCACCATCCACTCACCCACATAGAAATGGATTCCCTTGGAAGATGTAGTAGCTGGGTGACTGGGTCCATACCAGGCCAGAGTTCACAGAAAAAGCCGCTGGATCCTTGTTGGGCTGAGTATTCTGTAACGGGGCTGACGAGAAGTGAGACGTGTGGATCCATCTGCAGGCTTTATTAAAGAGACGTGGTAAACAGGCAGGGTCAAAAACACTGGCAAACAGGTATATGGACGGGGAAAACACAAGAATAGTCCCAGGGCTAGCGTAGGTCACCAATCAGCAGACAGAATCACAGGGGCGAGACGAGAGGGAGAAATCCAAGAAAACAGGCAAAGATCAGAAACCGCAAAAACAGGCAAGGCAAAACAAGGAAAACACGGAGACTCGGAAAGGGGTACAGGCTAAACAATACTCAGCCGAGAAAGGTGGTTAGAGTGGGTGTTATATAGTGAGTGAGGTGATTAGAAACAGCTGTGTGCAATCAGTGCAGTGTGCAAATCGTGCAAAGAATGATGGGATATGTAGTCCAGGGTGCTATGCAACAGTTTGTGTTGTGCGAGAGTCAATGTAATGGAAAGGGTGACCTCTGGTGGTGAATAAACGGAAGTCCATGGACTGAATTCGTGACAAATGGCAAACATAGACGGGATAGTTATAGTAGAAAGATGTTTTTTTAATCTATACTTGTTCATGACTGGATCCCCCAGAAGCATCTGTCAGAGTGTAGTGGTACATACAGATTGTGTTCTGGGTGGCTGCTTTTATTATTTTGTGGCCTTACCTCAGACAACATGACTGGTGTGTTTTGCATGTCTATATATAATTTGAATAGTATTTAAATATAAATAACAAAGACTTATTCAATTATTATTTTGAGATATGTCAGCAAGTGCCACTATAATTAATGACCCACACATATGAACAGTGAAAATGTTCAAAGGTTAATGGCATTTAATTCTATACAACAACTGTCTATCACTCAGTGTAATGAAGATATAATGCTATTATGAGTCAGGCCTGTCAGGAATGAGGTGGATAGAGGGTGATGGATGGGAATGTGCAGGCGTTTGTCGTCAGACTGCACTCTTAAAAATAAAGGTGCTTCAAAAGGTTCTTCAAGCGATGCCATAGAAGAACCATTCAGTCAAGGGTTCTTTAAAGAACCATATATTTCTTTTACCCTTTTTTATAATCTGAAGAAACCTTCGTTCGCAACAAAGAACATTTCCGTGAAAACACGCAAGGTTCGGCAGATGTTAAAAAGGTTCTTTTCATGGAACCATTAGACACAAAAAGGTCTATCTTAAGGGCACGGGAAGCACCCGTTATGTGTAAGAGTGTGGTCTCAGTGTTGTGGTCTCTTTCGTCAGCTCTACAGTATCTCCTGTCTCAAGAATAATGGTCGCTGAATGTCCTTTGATTAATAAATCTCTTCACCACCTGCCCCTAATTCTGGCTGTTGCAAGGAGGATGAAGATGAGCCCCTTTCTAATGTGGTCTGTCTCATCTTCATTAATTGTGACATTATGTAAATCATGCTTTTACATTTGGCCATTTTTCAAAATGCTATAGCATGTCATAGCAGTTTGTTTTAATTGAAAGTTTGACTTATCTTAACATACAAAACATTTGAATGCAAACTTTATGCTGTGATGATGAGTACTGCACGTTAACATTATAATATAATACAATGTTAAATAGTGCCAGTATTTTAATAAAATCAATGTTCAAATTGTACCTGTAACAAAAATTATAAAATTATATTAGCAATATTATGGACACAATTAGATTTTAATTATTATGTCTAAACAGAGTTTACATAATTTTTAAATTCAATGTTTTTTTTCTTGTTTTTTTTCTAGAAATTGACATTGACATTAACATCAAATACAAAATGTATGATGGTGAAAAGCATGCAACATGTGGAATAAGTATTACGTTACTAAAGATTACGTTTTGTAATTTAATTTAAATGTAAAAAAAAAAAAAATCCATTCTGTTAACTAACTAATTAATAGAACGGTCAGAAAGTATGGCTATAATTACAATATAATTACAACCAAAAATCATAAATCTGGATTCAAAGTTAGAAACAGTATTTATAGGCTCTTCGTTGGATCTGTCTGAAAGACAGCATGCTGAATTTTGTTATTCTTTACACTTGCATACCTTCGTTATGGCTTTCCATAAAATCATGACTCCTGAGGTTAACGCTCTCCTCCCACTCCCTCTCCTTTTTGGTAATAACTTTTGTTTCCCACAATCATAAATCATGCAGAAGCAGAAAAGAACAGAGGAAGAAAAAACAAATCAAACCAAACATATTTCAAAAATTGATGAGATGATAAAAGCAGATAAAAAAATACCACATTCATTTCAGTGTGTTAGTTAATGTCCCATTCATTTCATCTATCATATTGCAGGAGAATGTCTACAGCAGTTCACTAAATTTGAATCCAGATGTTTTATGCAGTCTATAGCTACACTTATGGTTTTGCTCAGTTCCGTGTAGATTAATTACATTTGGATGTAAATGTGACCCCTTTTCTCATGTTAATTAGATTTCCCAGTGATCAAGTTTGTAATAATTCTCAGTGGCCCACTCCTGATAACCATTTTGTAATTTATGGCCATTATTAAAAGTGGCATAACCCAGCACTCACTTTATTTTCTCCAAAGCACTGCAGCTCTTTTACACAGCAGAAACTCCATTGTTGTGAATGCGCAATGTGAGTCTGCTGCTGTAGTTAACGCTGATTTGCTCACTTACTGCTTTGTATGTGCTTGTATGTTTAATGAAAACATTATGAAACAAATAGCACATTCTACTCAACTTCACATAAGTGCATGGTCTTCTTGACGTGGATGGGAAAACATAGGTGTCAAAACATAATCAGCCATCTCTCAAGAAGATTACAAAAGTCTTTCTCAATTTAAAAGTCCTGAAGTCAAGTGTTCTTACAATGCAACCCATCATTAATATTCAAATCCCATCAACATCTACTCAGGTCTTGAGAACTGTTGATTGCTTGAACATTTGTCACTGTGTCGCCAGCATGTTATTGGTTGAAAGGAATTTTCCCAATGGGAGCTCTGTAATTTCCTCCTGAAGTGCCATGCACCATTGCAATTTTCCTCTGACTGATGTGGCAGGCATATTGGACCTCATTATTGATCTGTGAACAAGAGTGTTATGCAGTGTATAACTGTTCTTATGCACTGCATCTCATGAGCAACAGTGTTTACATGTTTGTAGCTATTTAGTTTTGTAGCAAAGGACATCCTGGAGGCTTTCCCTCTATACATAAAAGTACTTTTTTCCCTTTTTTTTAAAAGTACATGCTTTCAGAACCCTTTCAAAAGGGCCACTGCACTGGTAAGACATGAGCAGAAACATGTTGCTTAATATTTGATATAATCAATAATAATAATCAAATATTTTATCACAATGCACAGCCTTTTTTGAATGGACTTCAATTAATGAATGATGCCCAAATGGTGTAGTTACATGATCTACCAGCAGGGGCTCGCTGGGGCAGTCAGCCTTGACTTCCTGCTATTGCCAAAATAAATCTAATTTAAGAGATGCAACATAGCAAGGGTCATTGAGATAAAAACAAGCCTATTTCTGTGGGTCATTCATCCATAGCTATAAAAGTAATGGCAGTAAGATAAGAAATATTTAAGACAGAGATTTTGTGCTATAAATACCCTGTTCTCTTGTTGGCACATTCTTCGAACAGGAAATTAACAAGAAATTCATTATCGGCGAAGGTCGAATGATCTGCCATTTGTGAATGATAAAGCTTTACACGTTATAGAATTTGAATTGCCACAAAATCCCCATTGATGCACCACTGAGTCTGTTTTATACTCACACTCATTTACATTATGTAAATGACATTTCTTAGCAATGCAACCCCTCACAAAACACATTATCACCCACAACGCAAGGTACATAAAGCACATTAATAGCAATTAGCTAAAAAAAATGTGCAATGCTTTCTAAACTACCCTGCAAATATATTCATGCATATTCTATTAATGCCGATAATGTGAGCAGATTTTATACTTAGAAGAATAACTCAAAATGAGCTTAGACAACAAGTCCTGGACATGTAGTACAGATGTGAAGATGAAAAAATTATGTTTTTATTAGTAGTATTAGTACTACTACTACTAAATACATACATACATAGGCAGTGTCTGTGACTCCAATGAGTCATCTGAATTTATGAATAATATGAGAAACTGGTTTAGTGTACCCTCTTAATAACACTGGCTTTAGCATCTGTTTTCATGGTTACAAGTGTTAAATACCACAACATAAAGGATTATAAATATAAACACTTTTGTCTGTCTTTCCTGGATGTTCTCTGCCCCTTCCTCTGAACAAATGAATAAATTTCCCTCAGAGAGATATTAGCCGTGGTTTGCCTTTGCTCTTTGGCTCTCTTTGTCTGAATGCCTCAACAATGGCATTTGGTTTTTCCTCTCCCGAATGCTTTACTGGTGAATTAGCTGAATATTTGCGATATGAGTTCTTATCAGTGACGTATTCATTTGGTGAAATGTTTTACCACTATTAAGCATTTTTATAGCTGATCACTTCTTCTTTCTAGAGATCTTTAGATTGCATGCTACATCTTATTCATAATTTTTGACATTTAAAGGGCACATCGCTTTTGGAAAGTAGGTCTACCCTTCAATTACTCTGCAGGTGACAAAGGAAAAATCCTGCAGTTTTGCAGGTGTTGGTGTGAACCTCCACATCTGACGTCTGTCTCCAACACTCTTTTGTTTTCGTCATTGTTTGATGGGAAAAAAATAAGGCAGCTGTGATTATGTCCTGAAAGGGAAACTTGAATGATAAAACTAATGCTATAAGAAAAAATCAATTCTTGATAAGGTCATCTGCGTTTCCATGATGCAACATATAAAATGACCAACCACAGTTAATTTTGTTATTATTTATTATTTGGGGGCAGGGTATTTGAAATAGATTAGGTGGAGCAGGTGGTCTGTTACACAAAGCTAGTTGAATTTCAGAGTAGGTTTACAATTGACAAAACCAAAGAAATCTAAGCCAGATGACGCTGGGTTCAGCAGGTTCACAACCCTTACTATAAACGCTCTCTATCAATTTTTTGTTCCAGAGTTTATGATTTACTCTGGAGCACGTGCACTTGACAATATGGCATCTGCAACAAATATCCAATCACAGGGAACATGGAGAGTGTCATTTCGCTCTCGAGCACAATTCACTTGTCTGCTAAATATTTAGAGATCGTTATGAAAAATGTAATGCATTTAAACACATTTACAAGGCAGGAAAAAACACTGCGGCTGCCACAGAAGTTTGAGAAGGCAGATGAAAGAAAATATAAATATTAATGCAGGTATTGAATTGAACGTAATTAATAATTTATAGGGGTTTACAAAAAGACTAGAAGAAAACATGAGTTTAGCTATTTTTAAAGCTTCAAATATTCTAAAGTTTGTATTTATATTTTATGTAATTCTGATTAAATTCAAAGTTAATAGTATTGCAAATTAATGGCCTATGTGTAATAGCAGTAAGGATAGTCATGTTACATAATATAATTATTAAATAGCAGAAAAACTGGGAAATTTTGTCTCTGAAATGCTCACTACAGTGGTACGGAAAGGTTTCAACCCCCTTACATTTTTCACTCTTTGTTATATTGCGGCCATTTGCTAAAATCATTTTAGTTATTTTTTTTTCCTCATTAATGTGTACACACCACCCCATATTGACAGAAAAACACAGAATTTGTTGACATTTTTGCAGATTTATTAAAAAAAGAAACACTGAAATATCACATGGTCCTAAGTATTCAGTCCCTTTGCTGTGACACTCATATATTTTTCTCAGGTGCTGTCCATTTCTTCTGATATTCTTTGAGATGGTTCTACACCTTCATTTTGAGTCCAGCTGTGTTTGATTATACTGATGGACTTGATTAGGAAAGCCACACACACCCGTCTATATAAGACCTTACAGCTCACATTGCATGTCAGAGCAAATGAAATCATGAGGTCAAAGGAACTGCCTGAAGGGCTCAGAGACAGAATTGTGGAAAGGCATAGATCTGGCCAAGGTTACAAAAAATTCTGCTTCACTTAAGGTTCCTAAGAGCACAGTGTCCTCCATAATCCTTAAATGGAAGACGTTTGGTATGACCAGAACCCTTCCTAGAGCTGGGCGTCCGGCCAAACTGAGCTATCGGGGGAGAAGAGCCTTGGTGAGAGAGGTAAAGAAGAATCCAAAGATCACTGTGGCTGTGCTCCAGAGATGCAGTTGGGAGATGGGAGTAAGTTGTAGAAAGTCAACCATCACTGTAGCCCTCCACCAGTCAGGGCTTTATGGTAGAGTGGCCCGATGGAAGCCTCTCCTCGGTGCAAGACACGTGAAAGCCCGCATGTAGTTTGCTAAAAAACACCTGAATAGATTCTCTGTCTGATGAGACCAGATAAACTTTTTGTGTGTCCTTAATTCTAAGCGGTAATGGTGGGAGAAAACCAGGATGCCATCCACTGTCCCAATACAGTCCCAACGTGAAGCATAGTGTGGCAGCATCATTCTGTTGGGGTGTTTTTCAGCTGCAGGGACAGTACGACTGGTTGCAATTGAGGGAAAGATTAATGCGGCCAAGTACAGGGATATCCTTGATGAAAACCTTCTCCAGAGTGCTCAGTACCTCAGACTGGGCCGAAGGGTTACCTTCCAACAAGACAATGACCCTAACCACAGCTAAATAACGAAGGAGTGGCTTCACAACAACAACTCTGTGACTGTTCTTGAATGTCCCAGCCAGAGCCCTGACTTAAACCCAATGTAGCATCTCTGGAGAGACCTAAAAATGGCTGTCCACCAATTTTTACCATCCAACCTGACAGAACTGGAGGATCTGCAAGAAGGAATGGCAGAGGATGCTCAAATCCAGGTGTGAAAAATTTGTTGCATCTTTCCCAAAAAGACTCGTGTCTGTATTAGATCAAAAGGGTGCTTCTTCTAAATACTGAGCAAGGGGTCTGAATACTTAGGTCCATGTGATATTTCATTTTTTCTTTTTTAATATATCTGCAAAAATGTCAATAATTCTGTTTTTTTCTGTCAATATGGTGTGCTGTGTGTACATTAATGAGGAAAAAAAATTAACTTAAATGATTTTAGCAAATGGCTGCAATATAACAAAGAGTGAAAAATTTAAGGGGGTCTGAATACTTTCCGTACCCACTGTATATGTTACTTTGCTCACAGCTGATTGGTCCAGGTTTGGTTTGTGATCACTTACCCAGAATAAAACCTGCGGCTGGTTACATAAATCTAGTCTTACAAGTTAATCACAAGTTAATCAGTTCATTTTTTTCCCTTTATGACTCGTCATTATTTCTTAAGTCGGTTACATATAAACATAGGTTGGTCTAATTTAAATCCAAAATATTCAACACATTACCCCATGGTAACTGCTAGTGGTTAGATTAGTTCTTAAGACATAGAGACTAAGTTTATGCAAATGTATTTATTAATTTATTAATAGGTATAACAATTGCAATTATTTTTTTCAACAACATCTAAATATTGCATTAGATGCTCTGGATGAGAGCATCATTAGCTAATTGCAGCTTCAGGACCCCTCCCTTCCGCTAGTGTGGTATAACGCACCTGTCCATAAATAAAAAATAAAGCCTCTTTCTATTCAGCTACAGAACTCCCTCCATTATTACAGCTACATAACCATCACTGTCATTATGCTAAGATCAGATCTACAACTGGCTTTTGTGTGGACTGATAAAATCCAAACCATCAAATTGCCAAAACACATGTAACTTCTGGCCATAAATTATTTGATTGAATTAGAAAACTCATTTGCACAGATGGATCACAAAACATGTAGCCCCTATCGCTGTTGTTAGAAGGAAGTGAAAATCTGTTTTAGTGTAGGAAGTATTTTGTGCAGCATTCTTCGCCCAGCTGTAAGCGATTTGGAATGGTATGCAGAATCAATCATACTCTAAGAAAGAAATCGCACAAATAACTGTATCGAGAGATCATGCCCGATATCTGTGCCAACACTAGTCCATAAACAGAAAATTAAAAAGTGATGGCAGCCGCTGTCAAATTGTTTATTTAGCAAATCAGAATAATTTTTTCCTGTCAGTCATTTTGCATATTTACAGTGGAAAATCCATAAATGGGAAGCCAGAAGCTGAGAGTGTGAGCTTGAAGTATTTTCACTAGTTTGAAGGGTGCTAGAAGGGTTACTAAATTTTCACAATATATATTTTTTTATATTCCACAGAAAAAAGAAAGTCATATGGGTTTGGAACATGAGAATGAGTAAATGATGACAGAATTTTCATTTTAAGGTGAACTATCCCTTTAAGAATCATATTTTTACAGTTTTTCTGAATTGCTAAAACACTAAACCCCAATCTCTGAAACAAATTCTCATTAGCTTACACCAATTTGTTGAATAAAGCACTCTTTCTGCTAAAACCTTAAACACTTCAGGCAGTTAGTCTCTATTGCAAATCTCATGCCTCTTTTGCAAAACCTAAACCCATTCTCTTCCTTAACCCTTATCACACTGTGATGCATTGGTGCTGCAAATTCTCACCAGCGTACAAATTTAAACCCACTAAAGCACAGTTGCATCGTTTACACACAACGATGCAAAATTGTTCACACTTGTTCGAATTGTGTTTCAACCAACTGGACAAATATGATCCATTAGAGTTTGCACAAGATCACCGGAGACTGAATGAGAGCGACAAGAGTATGAAACATCGAGATGGAGAGGGGAAGAGGCATGTAAGAAGTGGGATGAGATTGAGATAAGGTTTAGAAGTGCTATCGAGGCGATCTGTCGACCCGAGGGTTTTTATGGCAAAAGACAGCTTTACTTGTGATGTGAAGTCCTCAGGCCGGACTCAAGCACAGAGACATGATGCTGAGACAGAATGAATCTCTCATTGACCCTGATTTTACAACTGCACAACTTACAGTATTTGAGTGTTCTGTAACATGCTATTCATTTAGAGTTTATTTGACCTTTTTGGCCTTTGCAGTTGGACTGCATTATTTTTTCAGTATCCAAGTGCTGAATATATACAAACATTCAATACTATTCAATATGCAGCACGATACTATTCTTGCAGTACATACAGTTGGCATATACAATATATTCACCTTACTCAGTTGCAATTACTATACTTTTTTCCAGAATTGCAAAATTTACTCAATACAATACCACGACTGAGGTGCCCTTGAGCAAAGCACTGAACCCCCAACTGCTCCCGGGCGCTGCAGCATAAATGGCTGCCGCTGTCCTGGGTGGGGTTCACGTGGTTGTGTGTGTGTGTGTGTGTGTGGTCACTGCTGTGTGTGTGCGCACTTTGGATGGGTTAAATGCAGAGCACTAATTCCAAGTATGGGTCACCATGCTTGGCCACATGTCACTTCACTTCACTAATGTTCTGGATGCTGTGTTCTCCATTTTTCTCTGTAGTGTCTAATGAATGGTCTGAAGTGTTTATTTTATTGACTCATGTGTGTGTGTGATCTGAGAGCACCGTTTGATTTTGAGTGCAAGTAAAATGGTTTTGCAGTGATTGTTTGATTTTGATGGAAGAGTCAGAGGTTTCGTAAATTTAGTTTGAGTATTTGGATTTGTGTTTAAGGTTTTGAGAAAATGAGTGATGGTTTCAAGAAATGTGTTTTAGCAATTCAGAAAAACTGTAATCACCAAATTAATTTTTCACTCGCATTGATATGCTGATATATTGTAATTTCTATTCAATTATAACATTTCAATTCAATTAAATGCAAAGTGGATGCATTTTCACTATTGGTTCCTGGTTATCTTTCGCACAGCCCTCTCCCTCTTATGAAGATTGAAAATTTTGCACTGCCACTGTCAAAATTATCATCATTTCTCAGCATGCTCTTTCATGTCCCTATATTCCATCATGCATCATTTTTGAATGAGAACTGATGTGGAGAAGAGAGTGCAAAGATGATGTAATATGAGCTGGTGTATTTTGTAATGGAAACATTTGCATGTAATGACAAATGAAATGAGGTGGTCTTTAAAGATGAAACCACATAACTGAAGCGTGCATATTTGTCACTTAAGAGCTCGACAATTTGCAAAGATCACAGAAGTTTACTCTTAACAGCAGAAATCTCTCTCTCTGTTGAACAAGCCATACAAGGCTGAACTTTCTTTTGCTATTTTCTGGGTTGCTGATCACACTCCATGCAATGTGCCCTGGTAGATGTGTTGATTTGATCTCCAGATGTTTGAAGTGTGATATGTGAGTGTGTGTGCTCTTGAGGAAGGAGAATTTGTTTAACGGTCACTTAGAGACAGTTGGTGCCCTTGAGGAAAATACATCTTCTTTGTAGTGCTCTACAAAGAGAACTGTGCAGGACAAAGATGTCTTGCAGGGCTCACAAATAAATGATTTGTACAGGAAGCATGGCTGAATATGTTTGCGCTCTGTGCAGTATCACACTATTTATGTTTTAAGAATGTGAATGGGCTTGGATTTTAAAAGTCAAATGTTTCTCTCCCTTCTACAAGAACTAAAATAAGAACCAATGAACAAAGCAACAGCACAAATGAAGTTATTCATTCAAGAGCAGATTTGAGAAGAGTGATTTTTCTTCATTTTCTTTTTTTTTAACATTAATGACACAAAACAGTAACAGGTATTTTAAGCTGCTGTCATGTTAGGACGGAGATGACACGCTTTTCTCCCAATGAGAGAAAACTGCCAAAATAGGCTTAATTTTTTACTTAATTTGGTCTGTATATGTATGTTTTAGTGCAATAACGTGCAAAAAAATAATAATAATAATGGCAAGCTGTCTGAGACACGGCTCTCTGTGTGCTCACTTAAGGTGTGTGCGCACAGAAAAAGTACTGAGCAAGTACTGAGTTCTCTTTAAAATCATTTGAATGTTTAAACTAGCAAGACTGTGGTGAGGATTTTTCACTGATTCACAATGCCAGTAGTTAGCGACAAGTGACTGTTTTTATGAATATGTCAATAGGTGCGTCACAATTTGCATACCATACTATTTTTTTGTTATAATTAGTGCAGGTCCCACTTTATATTAGGTGGCCTTAACTACTTTGTACTTACATTTAAAGGAATCATTTGATACAATGCACTTATTGTGTACACACATGTTTTTGCATTGTACTTAGATAAAAAAAATACCTGCATGTAATTACATCTGCAAGTAATATCTGTAATTACATATATAATCCGTTGACCCATTCCTTCACCTTATCCCACCCTTAAACCTACCCATACCACCAAACCTGTCACTAACCTTACCCGTATCCTTCCTCAATACCAGCAAAAGTGTTTTACAATACAATATGAACACAGCAAGTACATTGTACTTATTGTTTGATGTACAGTAAGTACACATTAGTTAAGACCACCTAATATAAAGTTGGACCAACCTGAAAAAAGAATTGTGGAATTTTGGCACTTCATGCATTCAACTGTCACAGCTTTCCTTACATGGCAGAGTGGGAGGGTTTATCAGAGTCCAGGTTGGATGACGAAATACCCTTATAAAATTCAAACATTAGATGGTGGAATAAATAGCGCATAGTGTATGGTGTTTTTATTTGGGAGACAACTAATAACCCATTCACGCAACTGATTGATTCAAAATCATTGATTCTTTCAGGAACAAAACAAGTAAATTCAAAATAGCATACAACAATACTACTCTTACTATTTCTCCCATATCTTTATATGGCAAACAGTAGAGTAGTATGTTAATGCTGTTCCAACTGAATCACTGAATCAAAATTTAACCCATTTATTCAAAAACACTGATTCATTTAGGAGTGGAACCCCGCTATCATGGTCTGTTTGGAGGCACAGTGATGCTTTGACTTTGTTTGGAACTATGTTTTACTGATGGAGCAAAAACAGATGAAGTAATTGGCAATATTTTGTTGTTTAGTTATTGGTGCATTCAGTTAAAGAAGTAGAAAAGGTCTGAAGACAGATACACCTTTGAAAATAGTATATTAATACAAATATTTTCTGTGTCCTGTTTAGTGCTGCAATAAGCTCAGAAATTACACACTTCACCTTTAAATTGCATTAATCTGATTCATTGATTGAATAAATCTCCTCCACTCCCCACCCTCATAAGAATAATGAAAAGGGGGTTAAATGAGTGGGTCCTGTGTTCAAGTGGCAATTGTGTGACTTTGAGGTTTTATAAACAGATCCTTAACCCTGGGTGAAAGAGCTGTTTTAAAAAGCTTTTGAATAATCAATTCTGTTCTGATTTTGAGTCTCTTTTTGGAAGCACAAAACAGAAGATGTTGGTATTGTCCAAAGAGAATGGTCCTTGTAAACGAGTGCTGATAAGAAGAGAGCAATCACTGAGAGAAAAAGGGAGAGGCACTGAAAGAAATAAGAGAAAATAAGAAGGAAAAGCTAATTTTGAGTTTCTTTGTCATCCCCACACTCTCAGCTGTTTTTCTCTTTCATCCTAATATCTCTTCTTCCTTTCAAGCCTTATCTCTCTCTGCCCACATACTGTTGTTGATGCACAAAGGATGAAAACAAAGGTGGACTTGATGTGCTGAGTAAAAGACCAATTTCATGTTGCATATAAAATGTCAACAGTGGAAGAGGTTTCATCAGGTGAAGGATGACTAACAGTGCCTATATGTATGCCAGAGGTTTGTCTGGGCTCTAATGGCTCTATTGATTCAGGCTTCCAAAGAAGATAATTGATTTATATCCTGTATTTACCCCACACACATCTTAAGGTACATTATATTTTTGCTTGTTTACATGTGTGTGCTATACAGCAGAGAAAGTGAAGGAGGAGGGGAATGTGGCATTTATTTATCCTCTAAAATCACATTATGGGGGAAAATGTCTTCTTGACAAGACTATCTCTCAAAACAAGAGTTGTTTCTAAAGCCAAGGTTAAGACATTCCACTCCTCTTTTGCTTCAAATCTCAGTTCTCATGGAAAAGAATAACTCCCTGTTGCTTGATGCCTGTCAGAGTTAACACCCCATTATGCACAGTAAGTACGTTACCGCTGCACCACAGCTCCAACCACAGGATTAATGAGTGAAAATGTGATTTGTACAGCAAATTGTATTAACACTCCAGCAACCAGCAGTGTGTTCTGTTTACTCTCACTGCTGCTTTTCTTCATAATGGCATATCCATTAAGCTGCTCTGAGGCATGCAGGTTAAAATCAACAAGATTCATGAAAATCATTGTGTTGTTTTCTTAGAGAGCTTCAAACAGAGTATATTATGGCCATAAAATGAGCCTTCAGTGATTGATCAGAATTGGGAGGCGGTTTGATCAGTATTTGCATCTAGAGGTTTTAAGAGGAAGGCTCTTAAAAATAAAGGCTTTTTATTGGCATCTGCAGTTCAAAGAAGAACCTTTAAAGGGATATTTCACCCAAAGATGAAAATTCTGTTATTAATTTTACTCACCCTCATGTCGGTCCAAACCCGTGAGACCTTCATTCATTTTCAGAACACAAATTCTGAACACGGGGGAAGTTGTGGCCTAATGGTTAGAGAGTCGGACTCGTAACCCAAGGTTGCGGGTTCGAGTCTCGTACCGGCAGGGATTGTAGGTGGGGGGAGTGAATGTACAGTGCTCTTTTCCACCTTCAATACCACGACTGAGGTGTCCTTGAGCAAGGCTGCACCCCGGGCGCCGCAGCTGCCCACTGCTCTACCACAATCAAGGCACAGAAATGTAGTACATCATTAAAATAGTCCATGTGACATCAGTGGTTCAACCGTAATTTTACAAAGCTATGAGAATACTTTTTGTGCAAAAAGAAAACTAAAATAACAACTTTATTCAACAATTCTTCGCCGCCTTCGCGTCCCCCCAGGGCACCACTTTGGTTTGGAACAACATGAGGGTGAGTAATTAATGACAGAATTTTTGGGTGAACTATCCCTTTAACATCCACCTTTGGATGCACAAAAGGTTCAAAGTACAAAAGGTTCTTTATAGTGAAAAAAAGATTCTTCAGATTATCAACATATTCTTCACAGGGCTAATTCACAATGCACTGATAGATGCCTACCAATGGTATCATTCACCACAGTACGTCACATCTCAGACATTACAAGACCTGGCAAACAGTGATTGAACATGGTCAAAAAACAAGTAAGCAACACCAGCAGATGCAGACAGGGGTAACATACCGATCCAACTCAATTCAGTGTGAATTAACCTTGAGAAAAAAAAAACCCAAAATGGTTCTTCTGTGGCATTGCTGAGAAAACCCTCTTTTGGGTTATTAACCTTTATTTATGTAAGTGAAGATTTGTGAAGAAAACTTATCTATATTTGGTAGAAGTTCAACAATGATCCCAAAAGTATCTTTTTCTCTTCTCTTCTCTTCTCTTCTCTTCTCTTCTCTTCTCTTCTCTTCTCTTCTTCTTCTCTTCTCTTCTTTTTAATTAGTTTCTTTGTTTTGTTTTCCAGTAAAAATATATAAACATTCTTATAACAAATAAAATTTACTTGAGAAGCATAATTGTGTAAGATATTTAGACTATTGTTTTTATTTTTGTGACTCTCATCTTCAATAAATGTAGTTAGATTTGTGCTTAAAAAATGCTGTAAATTGATGCTTTACAAAAGCTATAAAAGCTACTGTATTTACCACTGGGGTAAGTTTTTTGTTTGTTTGTTTGTTTTAAGGATTTTTTATTACTGAAAAACCATGGATTAAGCATGTTTTTATAGTGTGGGAAGTTTTGGAATTTAATTTAAGTTTATTTTATTTTATTTTGTACTTCTTTCTTCCTTTGTCCATTTTTTTATAGTCACATATTCAAATTTGAATTAGCTTTAATCCCTTTAATTGCAAATATTATTTGTACTTCAGAACTAAACTGTCACCTGGCAGAGCCCTTAACCAGGTTCTCTTTCATAGAATCCATTCTCTATGAGTCAAAGAACTATTATTGGATTTTCCACATGGCTTGCCTTTAGCAGAGATCCAGTGATCTCCTAAGAAGCTATCCTCTTATGGCACAGAGGCAGTGATAATGAAGGATTTCATTCACAGAGACATTTACCACCTTCAAACTGTCAAGCAGGGCCCAAAATTCCCATAGGAATCTAGTGGAGTGACAGCTTGAGGCTTGTACCTATTAAAATGCTTTTGTTTGTGTGTGTTTCTGTTAGCAGCCCTGACACAGAAGTGATTGATCCGACCACTTGATCTGACTACGTGACTCTCTGCTCTTTAGCCACAGAGAAACGATGTGACACAGGCGGCCCAGAAGCAGCAATCTGTAATGCTCAGTGCGGTCAATGAAAGCATGACGTACCTCCAGCAGCATGACTCATGATGCTTTTCTGTTCCTTCATTTGACAGATTATTCATCTATTGACCACACGGTTCGCAAAGGCCAGAATTAGATATGATGTTTTCTTTGGCTTGTTTGTTGGTCTGGGGGCTTAAATCATGCTTTGCATGGGAAAGATGTGTATAGTTTAGTCATGAAACTCTAGATGACGCAGGCTGATGGGTATTAACATAACTGATGATATTCACAGCATTAAATGACTTGGCACAGCAGCAATAATGTACAACTACAACAATAACCAACAGCAGCAGCAATTCAGCAGCAGCAGCGTAGCAGATCTATTCCGCCAAAAGACCAAATACATTAACATTGTCATATCCATCACCATGCTAAAATCTACCAAGTGTTGTCATGATTTAACTTAATTTCATATCCTGAGACACAAACACAAATTGCAGGGTCTTTCCCAGATGCTGTTTTAAACACAGGACTTAATAAAATGTTTCTTGTACATATAATATAAAAATGTGTGAAAGGGTAACAGCTAGAGCATTACAAACTAAAGCTAAACGTTCCCTTTCTGGACAGAAACATGTTGAGATGGTGCAACATCTTTTTGCGAGAAGTGAGCTTTTCATTTATTGATATTGTTGTGTTAATTAATTTAAAAAATCAAATATGTATTATAAAATTATTAACTTTTCTCATATTTTTCTTTCTCTATGCTTCTGGATCTGTGCCCCATTCTCGGGGGGTCCATCATAGGACAGCGCAGTTGTCATGCCATGGGGTTCTTACAGCCCCACGCGGGCACAGTCACACGTGGGTGGAACATAACTACGGGCAGGGGAGGCTTCAGTTATGCTTTAGCTTTATGGTACGAATTCTGCAGAGCAGGCGCTAGCAGTCTCGCGGTGCTAAGAAGCACACAGCACTTCCCATGATAATGGTGTGATGCGTATGATACCAAAATCGTAGGATGCATAGGGTAGGTTATGCGATGAATTCTCGGAATAAAATATTTTGAACAAGGGGGCATATAGGGATTACTAGCATGATGGCTTGGCAGGCTGAGTGGTCGTATCACGAAAAAAAAAAAGAGACGATCAATAAAGAATAAACACAAAAAAACGCAAACTTTCTGAAGACATAAAACATCATGATAAATAAAAACTACAGGAAAAGTAAGGAAACTACAGACATTGAATAACTCAAATGTATACAACCCTGCAGGGCGTCACGGGTTAAAGAAATAATATATTCTCTTATTAGTGCAAAGGTGGATATCAGGACATGAGAGATTGGTGCTCTTGCGATTTTGGTGGGGTGCTTGACGGCAGGACATGACCACAGCGAGAAGATGCCCCGTGATCCCATATAACCTCACGGTGATGGAAGGCGTTCTGCAAAGCAGGTGCTCACTGACGACCACGATTACTGGAGGGGACTTAGCAGATGCATGCAGGTTGGGGACCATACAAGGTGGTGTAGTTTAACTGTCAAAGACCTAGAAAAGCGGGCAAAAATACGCTGTTGCAAGATTCAGCAGAAGGCACCAGGGAGGAGAGGGCCTACCGAGGACCCACAGAGAGAGGGAATTAAATGTGCAGGGAGGTGAAGTGAGGGGAGTCCGGTATGTAAGGAACAAAAGCAATTTCATGGTCAGTTGGGGAACAAATGGCTAGAGGATAGTGGGTTTGGCACGAAGGAGAGTTGGATGTATAAGTGAAGGAAGGCGCAGTGACTACACGGCACCCGAGGGAAGGGCCACACAGGAAACCATTAAACTGTGTGTGGGTGGGTGGGGGGGTGGTACCTGATAGTTACACGTGGAGATGGGGACCAAATGTCCCCACAAGTATAGTAATACCAGTAAATTTTGACCTTGTTGGGACATTTTTTAGGTCCCCATGAGGAAAAAACTTATAAATCATACAGAATGACGGGTTTGTGAAGCGAAAAAGGCAAAAGTTTCCGTAGGGGGTGGGGTTAAGGGAGGTTGGGGGCGAGAAAAGCAGGGGGGGGTACACAAAAACCAGGACGCGATGGAAGTCCCCAGAAACATCACAAACACACATGGGTGTGGTGGGTCGGATAGTTTCCCCCTTTCGTTTACGGTACCGCATGTATGCCAAGGGAGCCACTTTTGCCAAGCAAGGCACAATGCAGTAGGGACCTTTCCCATGCATGGATGGCGCGGGAAAGGGGAACCCATAACCTAGGGGTGCTAGACTGCACGACCGCGGGCGAAGAACTTAACATCAAATATCACGATTTACTTCAAACTAGAATTGCCGTTATCTTCCCTGGAAAGGTAATTTTAGTTCTCATCCACTGGTAAGCTGTCAAACTGCAACTCTTGTGTAGTACTGTATTTCAGAGTGAGAGGATCCATCAGAAAATGGCAGTCTCCAGTTGAATGCGTGCCATACTGGTGTTGGTCAGACACTCCACCTCATTTGGCAGAAGCTACATGAAAGCATCTGTGACTCACAGGCACAAACCCCAGTTGACTCTGGCAAAGAGTTTGGCAAAAAAGAAAATGAACCTATTGGCCTGCGTTGCAAGTGGAAGAAATAAATGGACTCTCAATCAAAACAACTTGTCGTTCAAGTCACAATACCCACAAATGAGAGAAGAATGTGTGAGGAAGACAAATACAAATGCCCAACAAAAGCAATAAACAAAAAGGTAGTTATAATGAATTTTTTTTAGTTTTTGTTTGTTTATGCTAAATGTAATCAGTTTGGTTCCATGCCATCGGCTAGCTGGAGATAATGATGGATTGTGTTGCATGAAATCGAGGAACTTCGTGGGCCGTGACTACTGTACCGTGACACGAGGCTCAGATGTCACTACAGAGGCAGTTAGTATATAAACTGGGTTAGAGGGTATTTATTGTCTGCCATATTCTCCCATCACTTGCTTTGCGCTGACAAGTCTGGGTGGTTGTGCGCGCTTCGTCCTTCCGCCTGGCACACTAAACAGTTGATATACATCCGTTTTTGCATATTTCCAGTAACAAAGACCTTACAATCAAATGCAATGGCCCGGGTGGTGAGCACGCGCGGGAAAGTTAGTGCGTGAGAAAGTCATCTCAGTCAAGGTCCTGACTGAAGTGGATTGTGGGGTAGCATGAACCGAATAATAAGTGTCCTTTATGTTTTAGGAAGAAGTATGAAAATGGAAGGGGTAAGTACCCATCAAGGGCCGCAGGAGAGGGAATCTGAGATGCATACGGGAGAGTGAAATTTGCTTATTATATATATTAAAGTGGGGACTGGTGAAGTCACTGGTAAAAATAAGGAATAATAAATTAATCTCGGATCAGGGATAAATATGGCGGTCTAGTCAAAAGAAGGTCAATTGCAAGCTAAATACCTTCGTGGAAATTTATGTGAATGAACAGCCTGAAACGGACCTTAGTGACATTTGGTGGGTTTGGTTAGTGTGGGTGTGTCTAGTTTGAGTCCTTGTATATGTTTTTTGACGTATTCAACTGACAGGACAGAATGTGCCTAATCGAAAAAAAAAATTCTGCATATAGGGAATAGTTTGTTACACTATAGAGCCGAGTAGGCGACACACGCTCATAAGACGGAAAACCAAGCCCACCTGGGAGGAAACAACCCAACCCTCGCCGTGACTTTGTAGTGCGGAAGCTGCCTCCTTGTCAGTCCTGGACGTACTACAAAAGACAGACACTGTCTCAACTGCGGTAGACAGTGGACATAAAAAGTACTACGTTTTTATAAGCTGTCGACCTCAAAAAACCAGCGCAAAATAGACACAAAAGTAGAGCGCAACATGTCATATTAATTTGAGAACTATGCGTACTGGGGGGAAATGTAATTGGCAACAGGAAACATTAATGAGGGAACCATGTCAAAGGCGGTTTAATGTACTTATAAAAACGTGAGTGCGGGGGGGGAGCGGTTTGGCTGTACACCTTGCACACACAGCGTGTAGGCAAGGTTGCGGTGTTTGGTGTTATAAGGTGCAAGAATGACCGGAGGAGCTTCCCGCAAGACAAAGTCAATAGGGGTTGGATGTGGTTCCACACGGGTGGGCGTGGCCGAAATTGCTCGGTCTCTAGGAATTCGTAAAGCCCGCGGTGCCCGCCGGGTGTGTCAAGGGTAAATGCAGCAGCCGGCAGGCTGTGGTAGTCAGTGTAAAAGTGGAATGCAGAGGGGGGGGGACACGGGGAGTGTGGGCGGAACTATGCCAGTGGTGTGGTGTGTGGGGTGTACGATATAAAGGGGCCAAAAAAGGAGGGACGAAATGGCCGAGAATACGCCAGGCAATGAGGGCAGGAGGGAAAAGGAGATAGGAAATCGGACCGGGGAGGCTGAAAGGGCATCAAGTTCGGGCGGCCGGGGCGGGGCAAAAGATTTAAGATCGCCGGTGGAGCAGACTGGGGGCAGGGCGGGAGCTCGGGGATCGCTGCTGCCCCCGGGAGGGGTGGTCGTGAGGTGATGCACGGTGCACTAGTCCCAGGTCGGGCCGGCAGGCAAGCTCGTGCCAGCAATGGAGTTACCGGAGGGGCTGGTAACAGCCACAATTAACCAGTGAAACGCGGAGCCACAAACACAACACCGCGCAGCACGGCGCGGCGCGCGCTCGCCGCGCATCTCGGGCCCAGGCTCGGTGGAAGGGGGGGGGGGAAGCGGGGGGGGACCGCACTGCAACGGGGGGGCACCGGGTTGGCATCTCTAGGGGGGAGGGGGGGAAAAAGACTAGAATGCGCGGCGGACGAGGACCGCGACATAACCGGGGAGCGACGGGGCGGGGGGAGGGGAGCACAGAGGGCAAAGAACACCTGCAAGAACGGAGGGACAGGTGGGGCGCCCGCTCGAGCGGGCTAGGGGACGTGACCGAGTAGCGAACCAGGGGAGCTCGATGGGCAGGAGGGCGAGTCAAGGCAAGGGCAAAGGAGGGACGGACCCGATGGAAGGCGGGACAAGGGCAGGGCAGAGGGGGACAACGAACCCGGCGGTACACCAGGCCCAAGCTAGAAGGGGCCGGCCACAAGGTTAAGGGGGGGGCAGGGGAACGAGAGGCGGGAAAAGTAAGATAACATTGCGAAAGGCACAGGGCGAGTTTGGGAGAAAAAGAAAAAACGCTGGAGGCAGCAACGCACGGACGGGCACTGGGAAAGGGGCACAAACAGGCAAAACGCACACTAGGACTGGGCAGAAAGCCACGACGCATGAGGGGACGGGGAGCCGCGAGGAGGAAGACAGAAAGGACATTCCAAAAAGACCCATAAAAAGATGCCAGCAAAAGAAACAGCGACCGAGCCCCATAGACATGTCGTTTAAAGCGAGCGCCAAGACTGAAACAAATCATATGCCAGGAGATGAGGGCGAGAGAAGCCCCGCTGACGGGCGGCGGGGAACGCCGGCAGGGACCATACAGGGGAACCCGGGCGGGCACAGAAGGCAAAAGGGAAGGGAGGGGGGGAGGGAAAAAGCCAACACAGGACTAAGGGAGGAATAACTAAACGGCACAGGCGAGCACGCGAGTGGCAGAAGGGGCGGGGGGGGACAGGGGGGGAGGGGGGGAGAAAGGCGAAAAAAGAAAGAAATAAAAAAAGGAAAAAAAAAACAAGGGAGGGGGGGAGAAGGGCATAGAAAGAAAGATGGAGAACAGATTATTGCAGGGCCAGCAACAAAGTAGGCGCTGAGGCGGAACGGGGAAGCATACACAACCGGGTGGCGAACGCGCACGTGGGGACAGATTGGGGTGACCGCCGCAAGCCCCAGGTGGCCGGCACAAGGACAAACGGGGGGGGGGGGGGTCCCGGGGTGGGGAAGCGAAATTAACAAAGAGGGCCACAGACATCCGCGGCAGCGGGCGGTAGGAAGTCCCCGAGCACGAACGGGGAATCCCAGATGATACAGACGAGACGTTGGTGTCCTTCCCAGAAGGAAGACATCAGGGAGTCGGGTGAGCACCAACAGGCGCAGATGGTTTGGGAACAAGACAGAAAAACAGAGGGATAAGGCGAAGGAGAGAAGGGAGAGGACGAGATTAACTGGTGGGCAAGAACTAGGAGGAGAAGAGTTACCTTAGGGCAGAGGGGGAGGAAGCGAGGATAAACCACTGGGGGGAACAGGCACCGGGACGGAGAAGGAAATGAAGAAGGAAGGGGGAAACGAAAACGAAAAAGGAAGCAAAAAACTAACAGGGAACGTTGAAAGGTTAGCACACGAGAAAGAGAGGGGCGAGGAAAATGCAGGGAGGCAAAAGCAGCAATAGGCGTATCTGAGCACAAACCCAGATATAGGATCAGGGGCAAAACGGTTGGACGACGGAGAGATTTTGGGAACCGAGATAGAGAGATAGGGGCAGGATGCGTGGGGCGTAGGTGAAGGCGAAAAGACAGGCAGTAGGGAAACGGAGGGGGGTAACAGGAAAGGGCTGGACTACGGGCACGGGTGGCAATGACCACATGCTGGGGGACGAAAAGGGGGAATTTCTTACCAAAAAGTACTGACTTTGAACATATGCTTTTCCATAAATTACAGAATTTTTGTGTTTTAATGAAATATGTGTGCATTAATGAGTTTTTGATTGGTTTAACAGGTAATACGATGAGATCTAAAACAGAAGGCTGGAACAGCCTGTCAAAATGTTTCAGACAGGCCTGCGGTCTTAGCCTTATGCAAGCTGCAGGCATTGCAATGTAGTATTGAATCCCTAGCGTATAGGGAATACAAGAGTCACTCCTGAAACTACAGTCATTGACAACCACAGCATTTTGGCATTAACAATAAATACGAATGCCAATATTTTAATTGCATCTTTGCTGTTGTTGATGACAGAATAGTTTGTTTATGGCCTTACATAACCCTTAAGTAGTCAGGAATGAGAGACATAAGAGATTTTTATGTTGATCAGTGTGTCTGCGATATGAAGTTACAAACAACTAAATGCTTGGTATTCTGCTTTACATCTTTACAAATCAATACAATATTACAAAAGACAGCTGCATGGTTTTGGACTGAGAATATAAGTGTTTTTTCCTTTGTAGTGTGACTTCATTTGAAGATTTTACTGGAAAACATCAAGCTATGCGAGAAATCAATACCACACTCTCACTGACTTCACAAAAGAGCTGCAGAGAGTTTCCTGCTTTAATATTTGCTAAAAATTATCCATCCTTCACAGTTTTTACTCTTCAAACATTTTTAATGAGTCTTTTGACATTCACTGCTTTGTGAGTAATCGGCTTCTGATCTGATTTTCCTGTTGTTAAGTTGCTTTGCCTCCTGTGGTAGTGATTGCCAGCCTCGGTGGAAGTGAGCTCCCTCTCTCTTCCATGAAATGAAAGAGTGATTTTAGTCACACCGATTAGACGAGGACTTCCAGCTTTCCTTGTCTCTCCTCTGCTCTCTCCCTCATGCTGAGATCACATCTCGCCTGTATGGCAGATCTTGGCATGTTATTCCCCCCATCATTGTGTTGTGCTGCTGTTGTAGACTTCCTGTTTTGATGAACAATTTCTCAGAAACTCCATAATGACTATTCTTCAGGAGAAGAAGGTACACGAATAACTAATTTTGTTCCATTTTGTTCTCCTTCTTGTTTCCTTAGATGTTGCTTCTGGGTAATGCACTCATTTTTTTCCAGTTGCAAGTGCATGAATTATATAAACAATTACAGGGTTAATTATGGGGGTAAGATTTTGAATAAACAAATGAAGAGTTTTAACATGGTCACGGACGGGTCTCGCGGGGCAGGGCATTTAAACTGATGAAATTGGGGTGGTATCGCATCAGAGCAGCTTTCTTGTGGCCGTTTGATTGTATTTTTGTCCCCCCGCTAAGAGCGGAGTTTAGTTAGGTCAAATTGTGGGTTTTATTTTATAATGATGCCTTATATTTCCATGTGAGAAAAGTCTTTTTTTTTTTTTCAATATAGTGTGCAGTCATAAAATTTGAAGATGTATTCATAATTTCCTCATCCTCATGTTGTTCCAAACCCCTTTTTTGTGAACTGTTGGTGAACTTATATAAATTATCTTATATGTAGAATAAATGATCTTATTCTAAATTACTCAAAGACGAACAACTGATGTATTTGATCATTCTGGGAAGAAGGACGGAAGGAAGAAATGAGCCAAGGAGACCTGGTGCCGTTAACCGTATAAAATATTTCTGTGTGTACTGATTTTCCTAGTATAATCCAGCTCATTTTAAAATTTCCAAACATACACCCTTGATATATACAGTATGTATAATATACAGTCTAAAATATTTTGGTTCACTTCGCTTGCTTATGCTAATATACTGTAGGTGTGAAAGATGTGTGTGTGTGTGTGTGTGTGTGTGTTGAGAGCTGGTGTCAGAGGGGAACGACGGTCTTCTTGATGCTCTCTAATCTTGATCACTCAGTGACATATGGAGAGTTTGTTCTGTGTGAGATTGACATGAAAGACCTGACCTTCACAGCCACCAGAGATGTCTAATGCCATTAACAAAAGCTGCTTTGACGGTGACCATATGAAATAGGTGTTTATTTGTGCATATGTGTGTCTTCAGCTGTATTGAATTTCATCATCTGACCATCTTTCTCTGTGTGGGGGGAGTGACATTTATTTATGTCTGTATGCTTGAAATGGGTTACAGAAATGCAAGATGCAGAGACAAGTGTTCGCACAGTTTGTGCATAACTTGAACATTTTGTCATAATTACTGATGGTTGTTCTAAGAATTTACACTCGGATCATTTTGTATCCCTTGTTTCTGTTTTCAGGATTTCACCTGTGACAGCTTGACTACAGTTGACAGATTTAAACAATTCTGCTTGGAAAATGGAAAGTACTCCTGCCTGTGTACAGGAAATAGTCTGCTGCTTCTCTGTTTGATATTTACTCTATAGTCCATTCTATAAGTGCTGGCTAAAAGGCCTCATCGTGTTGAGGGAGAGGGGCTGATCACTGTTCAATCACCCCTGCTCTCCGTTCTCCTCCAGCAACAGCAGGGACAGTTTACACAGTGGGTAAAACAAATGGCTGAGTGAATTATCAAAAAAAAAAAAAAGATTCCATTTTGTGAGGTGGTCAAGAGGTTAGGATGGTTAGATGTCAGTCCAACCATATTACTTCAATCCCCTAACACACACAGAAGGATCTTATCTGATTGTGCGTGAGTGTGTGTTTGTGTTTGTGACTCTGTGCATTCAGGCTAATGTTTCAGCGCTATCATGACACCAGTAAGGAATGTTTCAGTTCCTTCCAGAAACTACTGTAAATTTATATTCTCTTTTCTTCTGCATCTACTCTTGAGTCTCCCTGTGCTATATATCCATGCATACACTACCTTTAAAAAGTTGGAGTCAATAAGATACAGTATATTTAAAGGAATTAATACTTTAAATCAGCAAGGGGGAATTAAATAGATCGAAAGTGACAAAGACTTTTACATTGTTACATGCTCTTCTTTGAACATTCTATAGACCAAAGAATCCTGAAAAATGTATCTTAGTTTCTATAAAAATATATTAAGCAGCGCAACTGTTTTCAAAAATGATAATAATACAAAATGTTTCTTGAACATCAAATCAGCATAAAATGATTTCTGAAGGATCATGTGACTGAAGACTGGAGTAATGATGCTGAAAATTCAGCTTTGAAATCACAGAAACAATTATAGAATTACGTTTATAAAAACATTCTAAAATTCATCAAATGGACTGTCAGTGATTAAATAGAACAGACTGTACTTTTTTAGTGCAAGGATGCAGTTGAAGATCAAATAATACATGCACATACTGTACATACATAAACAAACGGATTTGCAAACACTTTTTTTTTTGCAGACTAAGACTGCATCGTAATTCCCCAAGGGAAGATTAATTAGCAAATACTAAGTATACATGCCTGCATCATAAATGATGAGCGTTTCACTGACTGTGTGCATTAAGATAATGGATTGATCTTCATTAAATGTCTGCCTTGAGCAGCGATGCTAAGCGTATAGATGAAATTGATGTAACAGAGCCGGCCAGTGCCTGTGCCTTTCAGGTAAGCCTCTTATTTACAACAATAATAATAATAATTACAACAATCTTATTACAACAATATTTCCTGAAATTGTGAAGATATTATGGTTGTTTGAGTCACTCTGAGGAAAATTGAAATCCACATGGATTTAATCTTATGCTGAGCTGTAATGACAACCGTCATTTATTATTTAGCTGCACTAAGATTCATGTGGTTCTTTCATGCACACATATTCTCATGGTAAACTAGTCTTATTTTACAGTACGATGATCCATGACAAACAGCCATGTCGGGTATTCCCTGTCTTCTGCCTGGCTCCCACTGCTTCATACCTCACATAATGCCATGCTTTCATTAGAATGTAAATCTCAATTTTAGCCCTGCCTTTCTCATCTGAGGGTTTTCATTTGTTTCTTATCTTTTCTCCACTACCACAAAAGCCTCTCCTTTCCTTTTGACATCACCTGAAACAGTTGCTGTCCTCTAAAGATATTTACCTTTTTTATTTATTAATGTATATTCCATGCTAAATTCTTATCTTTAGCTTGAACATTTTGGTGTTTTACAACTCAAATTAAGATACAAGTTGTAGATTTGCAAATCTAATGCTAAGATGAAGCACAGTCAACAGCTAATTCCAGAGACATTTCACCATCTTTAACTGTGTGTTGACACAAGTCACATCAAATTCTATCTCTTATTATCTTTACTATCTCTTTCTAAAGAATGACCTTGTCATTTCAGTTAGAGGGGGGAAATTTACAACACTGTATCGCTAGTGACATCTAGTGGCAACAACAAACAGTGAAATGACCACACGCACGTGAGTACCTTAAAAACTGATCAAATAAAATGTATTTTACGACTTCATCTATTTAAGTTATTTTTGATGGCATTTCGCCTGAAAAGCTACTAACTGGCCTCCATTAACACATGCTTTCCATTGGACTGGATAGGGAGAGTTAACGGATAGATTTGTTAGTGCTGTTATGTTGTTAGGCCTATGTTTTATGAATTTTTGTGGTTAGCGTTGTGCTGAACAGTGGTGCTTGAACTGCTACATAGAGACTATGGCGTATATTGTTTGCCTCAGTGAGCAGTAGCTGTGCTAATTAATTGGATATTGCATATGAAATTGAATGAAAAAAAAGCTCCCTAAAAGTTAAGTCTGATGAACTTGAAAAGTGGCTAAATGTTTACATGGCTTTAGTACATTATTTAAATTGACACAATTTGACCCAAATCTGAGAACTCTTATGCTCATATTTTATGCATAATGATGCATTTAAAAGTTAACGACCAAACGGATATTTATAAAAGTTTACATTGCTGTTGCAGATGAAATATAACAAAGATAACATTAAATACAATTTTTTTTTTACCAGGTTAAATGTTGAATATTAGTAACACAAACCCCTTAAGCCTCTCTTCCTAACCGCCGGTCGCGCACATCCGCCATGTTTGTAGTTTTTTTTAACGCGTTTTATTCGTGTTTGTAGTTCTGGACCGAATCCTTCACAAAAGCGCAATGGGTTGTTGGCTATATTAGCCATTAGAGTGTGCACAGATCCACACTTCAAAAATCCACCTGAAATAGTAGACCATCCGGGGACTTTTCAACATACTATGCTTTGGGACACACTTATTCTAATCTCACATACTCTTTAGGATGGATAGTATGAACACTGAGACGCAGGGAGTGTGTGTTTGTGTACATGTATAGACAGATATAGTTAGGAATAAAATATGACAGTTTGCTTTTGTTTGTGTTTGGGTTGTTGCTTAAAACTTTTATCGAAACGTCTGCATAAAAAATTACTTGACAAAGAAAGTACCAAAACTAATTACAAGTGTTTAGAGACACTGGCTAAAAAAACACAAATATCAATAAAGACAATAACAGGCCCACTCGCAAACTCCTTTTGTGACACAAGACACATTTCTTTCAGTCATTGGAGTAAAAAATACACATGAACCAACACAAATTCAAATACAAACATCATGTTACTCTTTGTTGTTGCATGTTCAGTTTCAATGTGCAAATCTTCAATTTCTGATCATCATTGTCATTCAGGGCTTGTCATCAAGAGAGTTGATGTAATCCATCAAAATCCATTACATCAGGGAAAGAAGAAATATAATAATAATAAGAGACTTTAGAGCTTTGATACAACATTAGAAAATGAATCCTAAAAAATGCATTTAATAATAAATAAAAACCTCTACATAAAGTATCATTGGTGAGATGTTTTAGTAGCACTTAATATAAGCAAATTAGGTTCATGTGGCAGATATTTGTTATTCTTCTTATATTTGGATTTAAGCAGCTTGGGGTACTTTATGTTCCAAAAAAAATCCTGCTACATAAAAAAAAAAAATTGCTGCATGCTTATGTTATGAGCAACCGAGAAAGTATCCTTTTATGTTGTACAATATGCCATCCTAAATGTAGCTGAAAATCAGTGCAGGAATAATTTTAAGTGTAATCTCAAAGTGAAGTGCTTTTCAGGAATATCCCATCTTGGGTGGTATTTTTCAACCTGGTATACAGTTGCAAAAAGTTCATTTTGTAAACCTGCTGCCTCTTCATCTCTCACTTGGATCACTGAGACCTCACACATTGAAGCCTCTCTGTCCTGCTCAGTCCTGAGCTACAGTATTTTGGCACATTTTAAAATGTTAAAAATATTCAGAATGTATGAAAATCAAATACATGAATCACAAGTCATACATACATGCTTTAGATGGTATCAAAATGTGGACTAGAACTATGTAATGTTGCGTTGCAGGACCAAACTTGGTTCAACGGTACGTTGTTCACTACTGTACATGGTATATTTCCATCAGTGAAGTGAGTTTAAAGTGCAATTTAGAGAGATTTAAGAGTTTATGAGTTTAATATTTTAATGGATATTTTCTTTTTTTCTCTTTCTAACTGTGCTGACTAATGCAAAACTCTTTTTAAAGGCACAGCTTGTAATTGTCTGGGGGGTTTTTTTGTATATCTGAGCAGCATTTGAATCCACTATATTTAATATTTTATAACAGCTAAACACTTTATAACATCTGCAGTTATATTTCTCTCTTTCCGTTACATTTATATTACGTGCTCTTTTTCTATATCATCTATGGCTTTTTCCTTTCAAAAATGCTCTAATTTGTCATTTAAATTATATAAATAATATCAGTTTATATGCATACATAATCTCTTGTCAAATTAAGATTATGTTGGCTTTTGGTAGGTTCTGTTTATGTAACATATATGCTCTGATTTCACCTTTTTTTTGTCATTTATTGTGACAAATGCTTTTAGTCCTCATGTCTGGGTCAGTGAACTCTGAGACTGGTGAGCCAATGACAGAATATGGGAACATATCACATAATGCGTGTTGGGAACGATGTACAGCCAGCAGGAAAGGGCACAGTGAACAGTGATGGTGTTGACCTTATACACACACATGCACACAGACGCGTACACGCACACTTTGAGCTGAGGTGTCGGTGTATTTGTAGACTGAGGTCATAATTTGGCGTGCGGGTTGGAAATGATCTCAGCGGGGAGGTCTTTGATTGGCAGGTCTCTGGCCTCTCCCCCTCCCACATCTGTGCTCTCACAGCTGCTCTGAGGAGACTCGGGGGGCGCCTTGTAGAGCATGGCAGCCAGAAAAAAGAAAAGAGTGCAAAACATGAGAAAACACAGAAATATATATATAATATACAAAAATATTTTACTATTCAAATAAATACTGTTCTTTGCAATTTGAACATTAATCAGTGCCTGCTGAAAAATATGTCACGATTTCCACAAAAATATTAAGAGCACAGTGTTTCACTTGATAATAATAAGAACTGTTTTCTGAGCATTAGTAAATCAAATCAGCAACTAAATATTTCTGAAGGCTCTTGTGACACTGAAGACTGGAGTAATGGCTGCTGAAAATTCACATATTTTATTATTATTTATTATTTGATTTATTATTAATGAATATACAGTATATGTGTACATATACAGGTGCATCTCAAGAAAATTAGAATGTCGTGGAAAGTTTATTTATTTCAGTAATTCAACTCAATTTTAAACTTGTGTATTAAATAAATTCAATACACACAAACGGAAGTAGTTTAAGTCTTTGGTTCTTTTAATTGTGATGATTTGGCTCACATTTCACAAAAAAAAAAACACAGAAGAGTGGAGAGGCACAGTGGAGAGGCACAGAAACCATGTTGCTTGAAGTCCAGGGTGAAGTTTCCACAGTCTCCCACTCTTCCTCCAGACTCCAGACCTTGATTCCAAATGAAATGCAAAATTTACTTTCATCTAAAAAGAGGACTTTGGTCCACTGTGTTCTCTGAAATCCACAGTCAATGCAGCCATATACCAGGAAATTTTAGAGCACTTCATACTTCCTTCTGCTGACAAGCTTTATGAAGATGCTGATTTCATTCTCCAGCAGGACTTGGCACCTGCCCACAATGCCAAAAGCACCAAAAGCTGGTTCAATGACCATGGTGTTAATGTGCTGATGGCTGCAATCTCGCCTCTCATGACCTGAACCTACCCGTGTCAAGAGGAAGATGAGAGACACCAGATCCAACAATGCAGATGAGCTGAAGGTCACTATCAAAGCAACCTGGGCTTCCATTACACCTGAGCAGTGCCACAGGCTGATTGCCTCCATGCCACGCCGCACTGATGCAGTAATTCATGCAAAAGGAGCCCCAACCAAGTATTGAGTACATGTACAGTAAATGAACATACTTTCCAGAAGGCCAACAATTCACTAATCTTATGAAGTATTCTAATTTGTTGTGATAGTGAATTGGTGGGTTTTTGTGAAATGTGAGCCAAAGTCATCACAATTAAAAGAATCAAAGACTTAAACTACTTCAGTATGTGTGCATTGATTTTTTTTTAATACACAAGTTTCACAATTTGAGTTGAATTACTGAAATAAATGAACTTTTCCACGACATTCTAATTTATTGAGATGCACCTGTTTTTGAGATGCACCTGTGTGTCTGACATTTTATTGAAAATGTATGTCAAAAATATTCTTCTAGTTCACTCTTTGTAAAAATGGCAACAAATCAAATATTAAGGCAATGACATACATGTTATTTTTTCATATTAACTTTCACTCAAATTGTTATGCTGATAATATAATTTGTAACAGAAACATTTGTATTCTCACTAATAGTTTCAGTCTTTTGATCCCCACTTGATGTACACTTTAGCTTTTATGAAACTGACTTGTCAACATACCGCTGGAGGCCATTTAGAGCTGCAAAATAAATGGCCTCCTGTGGTAAATTGAGAAGTTAGTTTCAAGAGTTTCATACAAGCTAAAGTGCATTAAATATGGAATGAGTCAGCATGGGTTTCTCAGGGAACATTTTTGCATAATTTTCAGATATTTTCACGTTATTCTCTACCTTGTAGATGATGCCTGCGATGAGCGAGTACTGGCTCATGGCTGAGTTGTGGTACAGGTAACAGGAGCCGTATTCCCCACACTGCTCCTCCCACAGCAGGCAGGAGATGTCAATCACAGAGCCAAACGCTATAGGGCCTGGGATCCCACCGAGAGTCCTTACTACAATCCACTGGATTCCAAGCCCAAACGATCTCTGACTGTCAGGAACACACCTGCAGGAGGAGACAGACAATTACATTAGGCTATAAAGACAAACACCTGTATTATAAGGTAAGCCACAAGAGATCCTACTGTCTTCTGTATGTTTGGAATGGAATACTACAGTAGCTTACTACTTAAACAATAAACATTTATTATTATTATTATTAAAAAGAGTAGGTATTATTCTACAATACAGTTACGATTTGAAACAGCAGTATGCTAACCTCATCACGTTTATTTTGTGTTTTGAATTTTTTTAATGAATAGGAACTTCAAAAGAACAACACTTATTTGAAATATATATAAATCTTTTCTAATATTACAAATGTCTTTACTGCCAGTTTTGATCAGTTGAATGCATCCTTGCTAAATAAAAGCTACATTTTCTGATCACAAACATTTGAACCACAGTGTATATGCATTGGTCATACCTGAGTGTGGCAGTAAGTGCAGGGATGCTGCAGAGGAAAGTGAAGAAGATGATGACGAAGAGGAAGGTGAGGAAGGCTGGCATGTGATTGCAAGATGACACACACCTCCCTTCTTCAGCAAAACCTTGTTCTCCCCATGATATATTCCCCACCACACAGCTGCATCCAGAGAACACCTATGAATGCATAAACACACCAATACGGACAAATTCATAGCCAAGAATAAGACATACTGTAGATTCACATTTTTTTCTGAGACCTCTTATAAAAGTTAACTTTTTCTTTGCACCAAAACAATGCATAATCGAAAACATTTATGCAGCTTAGTTTTAAAACTTCTGTGTAATATCATGTTCTGAAACTTACAATATGCCTTCATAGTACAAGCTCATAAATATCCATTCCGTGACACTGAGAAAGTGTAGAACATGGGGTCTGTGTACCTGTCTGTCTCTGAGGCTATATGTGTGGTTGAGGGAGCTACAGCCAGCATGGCAGGGAGAGAAATACATCACTCCATCCGCACCACACACGGGGTTAAACAACTCCTTAACACAGTGACAGCCAATGTTACAGATTGCGGTCAGATTGCCCAGATCTGAGAAGCTGGGAGGGAGAAAAAAGGAATTTTAGTTTTGAATTTCACTTCAACCAATCAATAACACGCTGTCAGTCAATCTCTTTGCTCCTGCTCTGGGTATTAATTTAAACCATTAGCTTGTCAGCCAAACCTCTTTCACTTAATGCGTTTACTTGGAGTCCCCCTGAGATTTTAAGATAAGTTCATTTCAATTAAGTAACACGTTTGCATGTTCACGGTTCTCTGACCTTAGTTAATGGTCACATGACATGCAGCTAAACAAATTAAATATTTCATCTTTATAGTACGCGTTTTATTTTTATTGTTGTTATTTTATAATGATATATTTTAATTTGACATTTTTTATGATTTAATTAATTATTAGCTTTTCTCTAAACACACGAACCCCCAGCAAATCTTTTACTAACACCAGTTTAGGAAAACGTGACATGTTTAATGTACTTCATGTTGTTAATTACAACAAATGGAATATGTTTTCTTTCTTTTTGTATTTTTATATCAATATGATACAAGATTATCCTATTTAAATCATTGTGATAAATGAGCTAGCTCAAAAGTAATCTAAAAGTGTGTGATTATATTACCTAAAATGTGTAATGTAATGGATCATGCTACAGACTACAATTTTTGTAATGTAATTTGGAATCAGTAACGGACTACTATTTGTAAGTAACCTACCCAGCACTGCTTATAACTCCTGAATACTGTACATTGATTGACTCTTTTTGTTTGTATAAATATGACCTATCTTCCTGAATAAAGTGTAGAATGCACTGGTAGTGCACCAATTCTCTGTTGATTCATTCTCCCAGGCCTGCACAGCAACAGAACACCACTGGGGTTGATGATAGGGATAAAAACAGATAACAAACTTCCAAAGAGTTAGGGCCAGATTTACTAAACAGGGAAAATTAGCTTTAGAGCGCAATTCCATAAAAGCACAGATGGAAGGGGAAAATTCTGCAGGTGATTTATTAACAATGTGTACATTAAAGAACACAGACACAGCCATAGCATTTCCATAATGACCAGCACAATCTACCAAGAGCAGTGCAAATTACCGCCTGCTTTAAGACATGCTTTTTTGGGCATTAAATAATGGTGCAACTACCAGTAATTTGGTAATTTGACGAGTGCAAACGTTAGTAAATCGCATTAGGGGATTCATTTTAATACTCTCCTCCCATAAATTTTGTATATGAAAGGGAAACTGCTACAAATGCAAATTCAATAAGGTCAGGAGCAAAAACAACCTTGTGTCCAGGCCTTTTCAGTGCTAATTCTTCACTGCGCGTCTTTAGTAAATCCTGACAGTACTATTTTAACGCCAAAAGACAGTTTGTGCTGGTGCAAGCTGTTAGTAAATCTGGCCCTATATCTAACAGTAATGAATTCAAACGGTTTCATACTTCATACCTGTTGTTATGGATCTCTGTCTGCAGGTAGGGGGCGCTGTAGTGGTTGTGTGTAAAGTTATTGTAGTATGGGGCAGTTACTCCTGCCATGGGCACATTAGGACAGTGTACCAAAAAGATGGAGATAGCCGTCAGACTGACCACTGCGCACAGCATGCAGAAACGGATAATCCCACGGCAGCGAAGGTTCAGCTTCTTTACAATGAAGCCACCCAGGAAGGTGCCTCCTCCACCAGCTGGTACCACCATATAACCTGGAATGAGAAGATGTAGTTAAAAACAACTCAGTGTAGTTGTTTCTTGTACGCTAAGAGTAATTTGAGCAAGAGGGTGTGGCATTGAGTTTGACTGACATGATTCTTACCAAACCAGGTTGCTGCCTCTGAAGCACTCAGACTAAACTGAGACTCTAGAAATTTGGGGCCAAACGTGGACATTCCAGCTATGAGCGTGGCCTCTGTGGCACCAGCGAGACACAGAAAGATGAAGGTAGGGTTCTTCAAAAGAAACAGCATTGACCTATAGAGAAAAAGGATTATTCAGTCATTTCAACGATTTCTTGAAAACAACTATCAACTTTCTGGATTTTACAATGTAAGTCCTTGTAAAAAAAGAAATTCAATCATTAAATGTATCTGCATAAATATAAAATATTAATAATAGAACGCTTCTAAATACTCTTAAGTAAAAGTGTTAATTTTTACTCATTATATTGCATAGTGTCAGTTCTGGCAGGCCAGTTAGTCAAGCTCGCATCAGCTGACTCTCAGCTGATTCGTGTCTACCTATAGGGATGCAACACCTATCACAGCACTCATATATAAGGTTTTTCAGTATTATTACCAGCTTTCGCGTTGCTCAATAGCTAATTACCCATCTGCATCCCTGACTTCCTCTGTTAGTCGGGATTCAGCCATCTGATTCTCCTTTGAATCAGACTAATTTCTAAAATGTTACATTAAATTATTGAACCTTAATGATACCTGCAATACATTTATGTTGGTTCTGTTCAGTTTACCCTGGGGGGTTATTGCTGCTCTACCTGCTTTTATCCATGCTAGACTGCATGAATGCGCAGGGAGTTCTTGCCCAGAACAGAACCATACCGCCAATCCAAACTGTATGCTAATTGTCAGTCATCTTTGACAATAGTGGTCCTGACAGAATTATCTTTTGTGCATTTGGCAGTGCAATTTAAAGGAACAGTTCACCCAAAATCTATTTAAAGCTGTGCATTTGTACTAAACATATACAACAAGAATTTTTTTTTAACTTCCAGTTGCTTCTGGTCCATCCACAATATTGCTTTCTCAAGTGAAAACACTGTCTTGTTTGAATCAGAATATTTACAGATCAAGCACCGATTACAAGCACAAATAGTCCAAAACAGTTCTAAAAAATATATATTGGTGGATTTCGATGTGAGAGGACAACAAGGAATGTACTTTTTAACCAGAGGAAGTGTTATTATAATGGACTGGTATTTTGGCCATAAGCGATGGTTTAAAGTTAAAATGCATTAAATGGATGCCCATTTTCCACAAGTTGATAAGATTCTTTACGGTCTTAATGAAAAGTCTATAACATGCTTTGGTTACAATTTCTCAATGGTTGTGTAAAAAACACAGTTTTTACCTTGTCAATATCAGCTCTTTTCAGAGCAACCTGTTTTGTTGCATGTTCCTTTAAATGCTAATGAGCTCTGCTCACCCCGCCCCTCTCTTCTGCAGTGTGAAGAGCAGTACTGTTTAGCCGCCTTTAGCCATGAAACTTGCTAACTAGCACATTATTAGGAAAGGCGATTTGGGATTTGCAAAGATTCATAAAAACCCCTTATACTCACTTCTTCTGTAGGTGAGGCTGGATCACGAATGATTCGCACGAACATAAACGCATTTAGGCAGATCGGGGGGCGCATTCCCTTCAAAAGCGAAAGAAATTCACTGCGTCTTCAGCGGCTCAGATTTCGGGAGTAAACGACGATTGCTATGATCATGATTACATCCATCAACAAAGTACCTCAATCATTAAGAGACATTCTTGTCTATGTGCCTGCTCCAGCGTTGAAACAATGGTGGTCGGACTGTTACAGCTCACTCAGGGCGGGTCTAAGGTAAGACGGCCGTGTCAATCAACAATCGTGAGAGGCCTTGGTCTGTGTGACGTCACACAGACAAGAAGCTGAGAATGACTTGATATGAAAAAGGGGATATTATTTTTAGGGATTAAATAAAAACCACTGAGTGGAATTTTATCATAATAGGGTGGATGTGTACACACACTGCCAACACACATTTATTTTCAAACACCATGTAAAAGTGAATTTTGCATCTGATGACCCCTTTAATTATGGACTTTTTTCTTACAAACAAAACTTTTTAACATGCAATTAAATGTTTTATGTACTCTTTTTAAAAGTATGCTAAAGTGTACTTATTGTCACATTAGATTAGACCAAAAGTTGGCCAAAAATTAATTGTTTCACATAGGGCCTACATTAATCATTTTTAAACTATGTAAAACATGCATTTTAAATGATTCTATCTAGCATTTTAAGTTAAAACGTCACATGATGTTCAGTTGACATCTCTTGGCCAACTATTACAACATTTCAATTTTATAGATAATCGTGTCTGGATAAAATACAACTGACAGCATTGATTTGTGCTTTTTTTCTTTTATTTGGATCGAAAGACCAATTGGTGAAATGCTGCAATTGTCTTTTAGTTGCCTTTGAAAACTGGACAGAGGAGAGGAAAACAACTGAAGGTTTTAATGATATCTAGTGGAAACTTGTGGCCAAATGAAAACTAGCAAACTAAATGAAAAACGGCAACCCAATAATTTGTACGTGGCAGTTTGTTGGATCTTTAAAAGTAGTGTCAGTGAAAAGTGCTAATTTCCTGGATCCTTAAAAATCGTCTAGGGACTCATCACCCATCGGAATTCGCTGAACTTGCCAGACAAGAAAACTACAACCTCAGCTACTTCCCATCAACGAAGTGTCTAAATATAAACATGGTGGTACAGCACATGATAACAGACGGTGAAATGTGGTATATAGTCACACAAGTACGGCTTTTAATACATTTGAAAAACCAGCAGAGGAAACAAACCTTCCTCTCCCTGCTCGTATGTTCATACCTGGGCATGTCCTTTACTGTTTTGCCAAACTGAGGATCAGCTGCAGTGACCTGACTGCCATCCTTCAGCTGGTGGGCCTCTGAGACCCGCATGGCCACATACCGCTGGGAGCCTACAAGATATAGAAAGTGAGACTGTTATTCACACTAATACTATACTGTACTGCAGTCACTTGAATTCTTTTAAATCGTGTTTGTGGGTAGCACCTGGTAGCTGTCGTGGGTAACCCAGTATAGGCAGAGCGATAACCAGAGCTGCCGCTCCTCCTGCCAGGAAACCAATCCACCAAGCTCCCACCCACAGCGGATTTTCAGGAGTCAGCTCTGTCCTAAGAGAGATGGAGAGAGAAAATTTAGCTTTAGAATGTGCAGTTTAGTATTTAAAACAAATTGTCATGTTTTTGTTATTTCTATGGGGTTATGTCAGATTTTATCATGGAAGTCACAAGGTCTAAATCAATCTTAGTCTGTTACAGAAATTTAAATTGCATTTCTGCTATATAGTCTCCTATTTATGTATTCATATTTTGTGGTATTTATATTTTGGATACATGCAGGACATTTTTAAGCTGTCAATGACAGTTATTATATTTATATTAGTGCTGTCAATCGTAAAAAAATAACTAATTAATCGTACATTTTTCCTGAAATTAATCGTGATTAATCCCACCTAACATTAAAGTTTTTAAATATACAGTAATTTTATATTGCAATAATTTCACATTCAATCTTCAAACTAATGTAGAAACAACAAAAAGACGAAAAAGGCGAGTATCACTGATACCAATACTACTGATGTCTCTAGGAAATTGTTATTTTTTCCTAATATTTAACCATTTACTATATGTAAGGTTGACTATACTAACATTACAGTATAATTGAGAGCTATCAATTTGAACATTTATTAGACTTCAAAAAATAACTAATTTAAGTGACCTTAAAACAATCTTCACATAAACCCATAATATATTTACCTGTGCCCTTCAGCAAGTAGGAAACATATAGAAATGTAATAAAGTTATCAAACACTAAATTCTAAATTAAAAATTGCTTTCCTCCTTTTTATTTTGTTCTTTGATTAACAGACATCACAGCAGCGGGGTTATTATGCTATTGCTGTATACTTAAGAGCTGCCGCTGCCTGAACGTGCTCGGGTTGACATGCATGCTCGTAGTTTCATTCACATTTATATGAAATGATACAGGCTACAGAGCGTATTGCCGTATATGTGTGTGCAAATGAAGAGCACGCGCTACGAGCACAGTATAACGGCTGACAGGACAGGAGAATTCTACTGAAGCTCATCGTCACCTGGATGGTTTCCGTGCTTGTTTGACTAGCGCCTGGCACTGAAGTTAAGTGGAGTGTGCCTCTGACATGTCTCCTGTTTGATGTGGTTGTAAAGACGTTCTGCATCTAAATAAATGCAATTCTTGTCAAGAAAAAAAAGAGACAGAAGCAGCAGTTGTGAGTGGGGTGGCCAAGCATAGCTCGGCCCCTGCGTTAACGGCATTAAATTTTTTTTTTAATTTAATTTGTGTATTTTTTATTGTATATATATATTATGCATGCTCATTTTTAATAATAGATTACCTTTGCTGTAGATAAATTTAATTTTTTTTGTGTTAATTAATTAACAAGCTTTTGGTATTGGCCAGAATGTTAATAAAGCCTTTTCAGGAATAATTCATCCAAAAATGCAAATTCTGTCACTGCTTATTTAATACTGTACATTACTCCTGTGAATTATAGATAAATATGGCCTAAAAATATACTTTTTAATTTTGCGTGAGCTACTTATTTGAATAAAGTGAGTATTCATTTGCTGAAATGTTTATTTTCTTACTCATTAGCCACTTACGTTTGGTCGATTTCTGTGTAGATGTTGAGAAATAATCCACCCAGCAAGTATCCAGCCGCAGGTCCTACAATGGCAGCTGTGTAAAAGATCCCTGAGAAAACAGAAGAAAGCGTATCAAGTCTCTGTGGCTCCCTCCTCTGCTCCCTGAGTTATGTGAAAGCTGGTCTTGATTCACACACTGATTCATGTTTTTGATCAAAAGTTTGTATTTCCAGTGCCTGGAGAGGGGCAAACAGGGTAGCGATTGTCCTCAATGGCCTTTGAAAACTGGACGTTGGGGAGAAAAACAATGGAAGGAGGTTTTATTGATGTCTGAGGTGGAAACTAGTGGCTCTCACTGATAACAACAAAAGAAAATGACTAGGTGTGTCAAAGCCTGAGTGGGACAAACTGGCAGGGTTCAGTGAGGGCAAATAGCAATTCTTGAGTGTTTTCCATGTAATGCAAAAGACAAAAGGATTTTAAAATACAGATCTGAGTGCTTGAGAACTTTTGAAATTGGGTAGACATTAACAAACAAACCCTCTGACAAAATCAAGTCCTATTAATACAGGGATGCACCGATATTAGGGTCCCAATTTAATTCCATTTTAGTGCTTCAATTGAATTTCAACAATAAGGGCCTAGGAAATCTGTTTTGTTTTTTCCCAAATTCTGATATCATTTTTCACGATTCTGGGTTTTTATCATCAAGAATTTAACTAATCAAATTAATTTTATAAAAAAAAAAAACACACAATCAATCTTTAAGCTAGTGAATGTTAAATGATGGGAAAGGTATATAAATGTAAAAATAGGGAAAATGGCCAAGCAGAACAAAGTTTCTAATATCAGCCTAATACAGTACAAATTTTCATGTTTTCATGGCATCATCACACTCACCTATATATACAGGTGCGTAGTTTGACTTGACATTCTCATCTAGGTAGGTGACCCCGAGTGTGTACAAAGGGGTTGCTCCGACCCCGTGCAGAAACTGGCCCAGCATAAAGACGTAACGGTAAGCTGAGAGCCCACCTTCCTCGCCGACACACGTCTCGGTGTGATTGGCTGAGCACAGTCCCATACGCTCCGGCACTCTCACCTGATAAGGTGGTGTGGTGAAATGGGGCAGGGCAAAGACCAGAGAGCCCAGTGCCATGATGAGCACACCCCAGCCCAGCCACCGAGGCTTATGACCAGTACCACCAAAGTAGCTCACGAATGTCAGGCACACACAAGCAGCAATGTCATAGGAGCTCGCAATGAGTCCTGCCTGCAATGGGAACACAAACAACACATTGTGTTAATAATGCTGAGGTGTACATACATCCCAATTTGAATACTGTCCATCATATAATGTGTGAGACTAGTATTACCCAAAAAACATTTTCTGATTTAATATTCGATTTAAATTGATCAAAAGTGACAGTAAAGACATTTATAATGTTACAAAATATTTATATTTTAAATAAATGGTGTTCTTTTGAACTTTCTATTCATTAAAGGATCTTTCAAAAACGCAGCACATTTTTCCAAAAAATATTCATATTAAACATTGATATAATAAGAAACTTTTTTGCATCAAATCAGCATATTAATGATTTCTGAAGGATCATGTGACAATGAAGAATGAAGCAATGACTAACGGAAAAAAACAGCTTTTGTCATCACAGGAATAAATTAAAATAGTTTAAAATAGATTAAAATGGAAAACATATTTTAAATTGTAATAATATTACAATATTACTATATTTTTACTGTATTTTTTATAAAATTATTATACTACAAAAATGTGTGTCAAATCAATATTTTCAAAGTTGACTGAACATCCTTAAAAATTGTGACTGACCTGGTGAACAGTAATATTTCATAGAAAATAATATGAGTAAAACTGTAAGTCTTTTGAACATATAATGGTTAATTTTAATGCATTTTAGATGGCGATGAAACAATAATATAATTCTGGTCGATACTAAAAATCAGATATTTATGTTATAGCCGAAAAGCAATTTTAGACAATTTTGTCTAAATTAGTTCAAAATAAAACACTGAAAACTAAAATTAATCATTGTATATGCTACAAGTGAATTTAGGCATAACAACATCATAATGTACAGTATAAAATTCAATATTTATGTTGAAATTTGCTGACGTGACAGTTCACCCCAAGAAAGTGAAATACTGTCATCATTTATTCATCATCTACTTGTTCCAAACCTGATTTTATTATTTCTTTCTGCTGAGCACAAAAAAAGGCATTTTTGGGGGGGGGGGGGAGGCAATGTTGAAATAACAAAACAGTTGTGGTACCTGTTGTGTCGGTACACTTCTCCAAATATCTTCTTTTGTGTTCAATAAAAGAAAGATCTTCATACAGGTTTGGGGCAACTCAAGGGTGAATGTATGATGTCAGAATTTAAATTTGTGGGTCAACTATCCCTTTAGGATTACATGTCAGCGTGTTGTACTAGTAGCTTTAAAAGGGTCATATGATGCTATTTAAATTTTTCCTTTCTCTTTGAGTGTTATAAGCTCTTGGTGCATAAGAAGATCTGTAAAGTTGCAAAGACTATGTCTCAAATCCAAAGAGATATACTTTAAAAAAGTTAAGGGTCAACCACACCTACCTAAAACGGCTCATTCTCTAAACAAGCCCCCGCATGTCTACGTCACTGTGTGGGAAGATTTGCGTAACACCACCCAAATGTTCACTTCAAAGAAGGCGTTACTTTTATTCTCGCTGTAGTATTATTGTTGCCATCGCCACCATGTCGTGAAGACGCTGTGTGTTTCCTTGTGAAAGCGAAACTACTTTGTTTGTCCTTCCAGAGAAGAACGATATCGCTCGTCATGCTAGAGCTGTCCTGCTGGTCGTTGAGGAAATAACATCCACTTTCGCGCTCAGCCTTGCCAGCCTCCGCTCATTCCAAACAGTTTCTAACAACCCAAATATTTGTGTGTGTGCAGCGCATTTTATGGAGGATGTTTCCTGATCCTGGAAGAGTAGACAACAATGCCGGCAGTTCTGACTCACAGACTCTAAGTACGTTTTCATATAAAGGATTTGCCGCTGACGATTCAAACGTGAGTTTTGAGCTGAGTTTTTGTAGAGTAGCGCTTGTTGTTTGTCATGTCTCCAATCACAAATGCAGACATGGTATTATGTTTACACGGCGCGGCGTGATGCAACACAATGCGTAAAAAGACAATATAAGTCATTACAATCTGTAATTATGTCCCCACTGGATGCAACAAATACCTCGTTTTTATCATAGGTTTTAAAATTTTTTGTCTCGTCTCTCCCGGGCCGGGGACACGGCATCACAGTACGGCAGTCACGCTTGATGTTCGGCCAATCACAATGCACTGGGTAGCTGGCTAATCAGAGCACACCTCACTTTTTTAGACCGATGATCTTTGTAAAAATCGACGCGTTTCAGAAAAGCGGGGCATAGAGGAGCAACAATTATGTACAGTATGTGGTAAATAGTGTTTTTTGAACCTTAAACCGCATAAACACATTCATTACACCAAATACACAAAACAAAGTTCTTTTTAGCAGCATCATATGACCCATTTAAAGCAGAAGTTAAGTGAACATAGATGATGGCAAAGGTAATCTAAATGTGAAAATAGGGGAAATGAGCATGCACAATTAAATATGCAACATCCAATATTAATACTAGCAAAATGTTTAAAAATCTCTAATTTATATAAGCGGTATGGTACCGATCCAACAAACAAACAGAAAAAAACAAACAACCTACAAACTAAAGTCCAACAACACAGACATACAACAAACCACAAAAAAAAAACAACAAAGAAACAGAAAAGAGCAAAAGAAGAAGGGGAACAGGAAAAAAAAAAAAAATTACACAAAATACCATACCAAACCACACAATACAAAAAACAAAAAAACCAACACATCATACAAACCAAACCGAACAAAAAAACCAACAAAAAGAAAAAAACACAGCAGAAAGTACCAAAAAAGAATACACAAACACAAAAAAAAACCCCCCCCTCTAACTATACAAATGACAGCTTGTAATAGAATGACCTGGTAGCTGCGCAGGTCAAAACGTCTCTCAATGGAGGTGATGACGGTGTTGATGAAGCCGTTGATGATCATGCCCTGGAGGAAGGAGGCCACACAGAGGAAGAAGAGAACCCAGCGTGGGGTGTTGAAGGTCTGGATACACCGTGGGGTCAGTGCTCCCCATCCACAAAGATTCTCAGAGTCTGTCGGAACAAACTTTACCCCAGTGGGTGGCTCTGTGAGGTCAAGCCCCTTTTTGCTTGTCTTGTGGAGCACAGTGCGGGCATCTCCTGATGGGCTGCCTGGACCAGAGCCCTGGGACTCCACTGGGCTGGGAGTGTCCAGGCTGGGTCCCAATGGACTGTCATGTAGGACCAAGAGCTCTTGCTTGGAGCTGAAGGAAGTGTCATTGTTCAGCAGGTGGGGCATGGCCCCAGCAGGGAGCACTGTGACAGACTTTGTGAAGAGTAAGAAAACAAGGAAACTTTTCCACAGGAAACACTGATTCTGTGTGTAGTTTTGCAGAGTGATACGATGGCAGTCTTTGGAAAAAAGATCCCTTAATGGAGTTTCTTAAAGTTTAAACTGAAGTCATACAGATTTTTGAAAACAAAATTCTGCAAAGAAGAGTAAGAAAGAGACACTCAATTAATAAATTTGTCACCAACTTAAGTAAATTCACAGTAAATCATTTAACTCCAAAAACAAATCTATTCAAGCCCGTTTCCGCAACAAAAAAAGATAATTGTGACGTTTCATCTCAAAATTGGAACTTTTGTTGCTCACAATTCTGAGAAGATATCAGAATTTGTAAGATATAAACTAAGAATAAACTAGCAATTCTGACTTTTTTTTCTCAAAAGTCTTGAGTTTAAATTGTGCAATTCTGACTTTATTTTGAGTTCACATCACACTTTTTTTTTTATTCCAAAAAATTCAATTTTTTATTTTCAGGGCCGATGCTGATTATTACAGATTAAGACCGATAACCGATATTTTGAACTGATATATATGGCTGGTGTAAAAATTCAAATTAATGTCAAAATTAAGAATAACAAGGGCTCTGACAAAATCTTTCTGAATTTCTAAATGCTTTTAAATTATTTTGTCGGCAAAATCGGTTTTGAAATGGCCAATACCAATAACCATAAAGATGCTTAGTATCAGCGCCTCTCTCGGCCATTCCATTACGGTCGAGGGCGGGCCCTACTC
Source organism: Sinocyclocheilus anophthalmus (assembly GCA_018155175.1). Lineage (NCBI taxonomy): Eukaryota > Metazoa > Chordata > Actinopteri > Cypriniformes > Cyprinidae > Sinocyclocheilus > Sinocyclocheilus anophthalmus. The sequence goes on from JADLZN010007251.1 coordinate 86,095, forward strand.
ACCATTCTGACTTTTTTTTCTTAGAATTGCAAGTTATATTCTTCTCAGAATTCTGAGTTTACATCTCACAATTCTAAAAAAAGTATAAACTCAGAACTGCGAAGAAAAAAGTCAGAATTGTGAGATAAAAAGTCACAATTACCTTTGTATTTATTTATTTTATTCTGTGGCAGAAACAGAACTCCATACTCCATACCAGTACTTCCATACTCTTTTAGTAAAAAAATTGCAAAAACTGTGCCTATAGAGGTACAACAGTTTATCACTGGGCAGTCTCTTTAAAGAGACACTTTTGTCCCTTAAGGGAATGTTCTTTACCCCTAAAGTGTTCATAGTAATACCATGAGAGTATTACTACCTTACGGGTACATATTATTACTCTAAGGTACTAATATGCACCATTTATGACAGTGTACCAATTATAAGGCATAAAATCATTTCTCTTTATCCAGTGAAGTCAACCGTGACCTCCAAGCAGACCCCAAAATCTCTAATGAACAGGGATTAGTTCTGCATGCCATCTACGGTCCACAAAAACACTCTTTTGGGACAGACACCTGGCATGTTAGACTCACACTGTGCTTTCTGACCTACGGTAGCCCACAGAAAAATAATAATTTTTTCCCCAAATAGAGCTATATTGAAGTCATCTGATTTGTTTTCATATTGCAATATATATCGCAGGAACAAAAAATATCGCAATGTGAGTTTTTTCCAATATCGTGCAGCCCTAATCTGTACCGTTACAGTGTGAGTTGAGATGAGAGGGTGTTTTTAATTCATTCCCCACTGTAGTTGATTGGATGCCTAAACGGTCCTAAAAAGGTATACAAACTTAAGGTGAACTATTTTAGGCAAGTTTTTAGCTGTGTAAGACCATTAAGAGATTTTCAAACTTGTATGTCTTTAACTATATAAGCTCAATTTAAGTTAATAAGCTGCAGACACATACTATGAAAGTATATGAAATGTAATACTTTATTTATATGCACTATGGAACTATATTCCATTTTAGATATAGACCTACTTGTGTGTTGGTTATAGTATAGTGCCTCGATCTTGCGAACAACTCATTAACTAAACTAAAGTTCCTTGTACGTGCAAATTAACCAGGCCAAACATCTCTGCTCACATTAAGATTTTGTTTTTGACACATAATTACCAGCAGCTTTGTGATTCATGCATTGGCATTGTAAAATAATTTACGACCATTATTTGAACAAAGTTCACTCTATAGAATTGCACCCATACAAAACATGAGACAAATGAAAATGCTTTTCTATTATTGCACTTGGCAGACGCTTTAATCCAAAGCAAGTTCCAGTGCAATAAAGTTACACTGTACATTTTATGAGTACATGCATTCCCTAGAAATGAAATTTAGGACCTTAATGTTACAAAACATAAAAACATGATATATTACAGCCAAGAACTACATTACAGTTGTCACACTGAAAGAATAGCAACTTTGCCTACCTTGGTTCCTCAGATACTTCATTGGTCTAAAAGGGTCTGCGAGTTTGATTGTGCAAGAAATCAGAGAGAAAACAAGCAGCATAAGAGACTAGACGCAAGTAAGACAGCCCCAAAATGGGGAGTTACCCCAGCCTCTCACTCCTTCACATCTATCACTGAAGAAGCACAGTCCTGCCCACTGTATCTACCTGACATATGACGATCACCTCAGGAGTCTCTTCTTAACACATCACACTTAAAGGGTTAGTGCACCCAAAAATGAAAACTCTGTCATTAATTACTCACCCTCAAAGCATCCTAGCTGTATATTACTTTCTTCTTTCAGACGAATCCAGTCGGAGTTATATAAAAAATTGTTCTGGCTCTTCCAAGCTCTATATTTGCAGTCAGCGGGTGTTGCAGTTGAACAGTCCACAAGTCGTCAAATAAAGCATGCGCATCCATAATAAAAAGTGCCTCACACGGCTCCAGGGGGTGAATACAAGTCTCCTGTAGCTAATCCATGCGTTTTTGTAAGAAAAAATATCCATATTTCAAACGTAATAAATACTTTTCTCTCACTTCCGGTATCTGTCATACGCGGAGACGTTCCGGCAGATGATGCAGGACGTATGCGCAGCGCGCGCGCCTCTGAGATATGCTAGTCTCACGAGTTTGTTTATAGGAGCAAAGGAAGTAAAATTTCCTTACTTTAGCAAAGGAAAACTAGTCTCCTCTTGGTTTATATCTAAATCCTCTGACATTTTTCTTTACAAATCCTCGGTTTGTACTTCTAATTCGTGACCGGCGTTTTGTTTTGTTCTCTCACCGTGTTCGTCATTAATCACGCAACGCCGACCTCCAACGTCATCTGCCGGAATTGCTTCCGCGAATGACAAGATAACGGAAGTGAGAGAAAGTGTTTATTACATTTGAAATATGGATATTTTTTCTTACAAAAACACATGGATTTCGCTACAGGAGGCCGTTATTCACCCCCCAGAGCCGTGTGAGGCACATTTTATTATGGATGCGTGCACTTTATTTGACGACTTGTGGACATTTCAACTGCAACACCCGCTGACTGCAATGATAGAGCTTGGAATAGCCAGGGCAATTTTTAATATAATGCCAATTGGATTTGTCTGAAAGAAGAAAGTCATATACACCTAGGATGCTTCGAGGGTGAGTAAAACACAGGCTAATTTTCATTTTTGGGTGAACTAACACTTTAACACTTCATGAATGTATTTATCTAGCAAACCAAGGAGGAAGAAGTTCAGTTTATGCCGTCCCAGTTAAAAGCTTTCTCCAGGTATTATATTATATTAATTTAATAGTTTCCCAATAACACTCTCCACATGCAGAGAAACAGAGCCTTGCACATTGGTGGATATATTGAGATGCAAACAGTGTTTGTTAAATGCACAAGCTCTTTATATAAACCAATATGCCGAGTGTGATCACAGTTTTCTTTCAGTCAGTTAAGAAATCTTAAAGAGAACAGGACAATGAACAAACAGCAAAAGAAAAATGAATTATCTCCAAACCAGTATTGTCAAAAAACTGAGGAACTGGGACTATGCCGCTGCAATCCATGGTTTTCATTTCTGACTCATTAGCATGCATCTATGAATAATGAACACATGGTTAAAAAGCTTTTAAGGAGTTACTATAGCGTTAAGAGTATTGGTGGTGCAGCTGAGGCTGTGTGAGCAAATCATTTCTCAGCTCTGTCTTCAAAAGAGCTTTGGTTCATGCTTTGTTACAATGAGATTAATAAAAAAAAGCCTAATTATTTGTTCTTGTGTTCTATGAACTCTTTCATTTCTAATTTTAAATGTGTGATCAAACGAAGGGAAGGATAACATCAGCAAGAGCTTAGAGACTCAGGGTGGGAACACACGTTTGTTGTGGAGTACAGGTTCCTTCCCTTTTCTTTGTACTGCGCTGGATGGTCATATGGTGTGATATGAATTACACAGAAAAAAGAACAAGATAACAAAGCAAGACCGCGAGAACGGCACTTTCACTCTTGTTTAGGATTTCTGGGAAGGAAGCATTATCTGTAAAGCATTCACACAAACATCCTTTTTTAAAAATTGCATAATGCTTATTTAGGTGTTGGGTGTGAATGGTTAATCTCAGATGTGTTTATGTGTAACCAAAAAAAAACAGCCCTTTGTATTTCATTTATGCATTTGGCAGACACATTTATTCAAAGACATTGTATTCAAAGTACATGTTTTATCACTTCATTCGTGCATTCCTTGGCAATCAAGCCCATGACTTTTATATTGCAAGCACTTTTTCTCCTGTGTGAGCTACAGGAACAAGTAGGAGCACATTTGTATCAAATTTGTTTTAAATAGTTTAAGTACACTAAAAATAGTGTAGGATTTACTTTGAAAAAATTGCTAATAACAAAGAAACAGCATAATCCGTTGAAATTTTTAGGTAGAAAGATTTACTCCAACAATCTTAGTTTGATTTACAATTCTAATTTACATATCATACTTTTTTAATAAATTGACAATCACACACACACACATATATATATATAAGAATATGCCAATCACAAACCTGAAAACTGAAAGTGCAAGCATGTTTCCACCAGCGAATAAAGCTTCCTACAACATGTTCAACTCTCTCGAATTATGGAAAAGCAGGCCAACACCAATCAGAGCTATGCATTGCTGTTATCCTTACACTATCACTCGCTGGAAAGCTATAAAAAACAGCCTATGCCGAGGCACAATACAAAACTCAATATCAATTAGGAGATAGCAGTTAAAGCGAACTAGCTTTGTAGGCAATTTTCTAGTAATCAGTTGGCGTTTTTCCCATTGAATAAGGAAGTAATCTAAATAATACCTGCACTCAAATTCTTGCCTGTATATAAAAGATCATCTTTCTATCTTCCACTGAGACTTGCATTACCAGGGTTTTGCTGCATGGCCTTGTGGAATGCCATCCAGACCTAGTGATGTGATGGAAGCAGACAAGGGAAGTCTCTGACCCAGTAGCGACAGCTGATCTTACTCCATCCTTCGTAGATAGGGAAACCGTTTAATTCATGCATTGACCACAGAGGAAGACGCATGCAAATATACAGACATGCAAAACAGGTAACCATGTTAAACTATCAGCTACAAAACTATGCCGAGTCCTTACACAATATGATACTGTATCTCCTGACCTGAACCTGTTTGGTTGGATGAATGGATGGATAGATGATTTACAGCTGTATCATTTACTGCATGTGTGTTCTATATGTTGTGCTCTTAGAAGCATGCATGCAGACTAAGGCCCAATCCCAATTCTATTTTATACCCCTTCCCCTTCCCCTACACCTCCGCCTACCCCTTCTCCTTGTCCCTTGAAACAGAGTGTCAAGGGGTAGGGGTGAAAATATTCCCCTAAGAATTGGGACACCACTACTATGCCGTCACGTCATCATACGTCAATATACACACCTATGCTGGTGTGAATTAGAGCCTTTAATTATCATTCTATATTAATGCGCTGCTTACTGACACACACACACACACACACACACACACACACACACACACACACACACACACACACACACATCAGAGATCGCGCAGCTCACACATTCAGGAGCAAAGATACTTGTCAATGCTGCCCCACTACTTTTATTAATAGCAGTTTAAATACTGAATCACTACATTATATTTTCCAGCAACAAGAGGATAAAATCACTGTTTTTGAAGTAAACTCACTCTAAAAAGAGAAACTCTTTAGACATAGACCTGCTCTCTTTCTCTGTCTCTCTCTCTCTCGCTCTCCAATTGGCAATATTTGAGAAAAGGGTTTAGCGATTTATATTTATTGGGGGGACTAGCCCCCCTCAATGTCTATGGTGGTTATCGCCCTGATCAGACATTAAAATATGTTGTGGCACTATCGTGCAGTCTGTAATGATATGACGTTAGCTAATTTTAGCGATTTTTTTGCAAACATTTCTTTGAATAACATGACCGTAAATATGAACGCACGATTGAATGTAACATAAAACAAATGATTACTTTTCGTTAAAATCTTTATTAATGCCAAAAATGCTTACATTTATGTCTTTTTGTTCGCTCGGGCAGCCATGTTGCCGCTGAAGCCGGTTTACGCTGAGATAATTCATACCCCTTTGTTTGAAGTGTGGTCCCGAAAAATCTTCTTTTGAAGGGCTGTCTGGCCCTTCCCCTTACCCCTTACCCCTCTGACCAAAAGATAATCGAGACACCCCTACCCCTTCACTTGAACGCGCGAAACGGAGGGGTAGGGGAGAGGGGAAGGGCTAAGGTGTAGAATTGGGATTGGGCCTAAGTGTCCCATATCTCAAAGGGCTTGTCTCATCATTTAGCTGTAAACATGTCTGTGCATACTGTAGGTGTAACCAAGTGGAATGAATGACCTACAAAACTATGCCGAGTCCTTACACAATATGATACTGTATCTCCTGACCTGAACCTGTTTGGTTGGATGAATGGATGGATAGATGATTTACAGCTGTATCATTTACTGCATGTGTGTCCTATATGTTGTGCTCTTAGAAGCATTCTTCAGACTAGGCCCAATCCAATTCTATTTTATACCCCTTCCCCTTCCCCTACACCTCCCCTTTCCCCTTCCCCTTCCCCTTGTCCCTTGAAACAGAGTGTCAAGGGGTAGGGGTGAAAATATTCCCCTAAGACTTGGGACACCACTACTATGCTGTCACACGTCATTATACGTCGTCTAGCTCCTACAATACACACACCTATGCTGGTGAGCATTAGAGCCTTTAATTATCGTTCTATATTAATGCGCTGCTTACTGTCACACACACACACACACACACACACACACACTCAGAGATCGCGCAGCTCATAGATTCAGGACAAGAAACTTGTCAATGCTGTCCCATGACTTTTATTAATACCAGTTTAAATACTAAATCACTACATTATATTTTCCAGCAACAAGAGGATAAAATCACTGTTTTTGAAGTAAACTCACTCTAAAAAGAGAAACTATTTAGACATAGACTCTCTCTCTGTCACTCTCTCTCGCTCTCCAATTGGCAATATTTGAGAAAAGGGTTTAGCGATTTATAATTATTGGGGGGACTAGCCCCCCTCAATGTCTATGGTGGTTATTGCCCTGATCAGACATGAAAATATGTTGTGGCACTATCGTGCAGTCTGTAATGATATGACGTTAGCAAACTTTAGCGATTTTTTGCAAACATTTCTTTGAGTAACATGACCGTAAATATGAACTCACGATTGAAAGTAACATAAAACAAATGATTACTTTTCGTTAAAATCTTTATTAATGCCAAAAATGCTTACATTTATGTCTTTTTGTTCACTCGGGCAGCCATGTTGCCGCTGAAGCAGGTTTACGCTGAGATAATTCATAGCCCTTTGTTTGAAGTGTGGTCCCAAAAATCTTCGTTTGAAGGGCTGTCTGGCCCTTCCCTTACCCCTACCCCTCCAACCAAAAGAGAATTGAGACACCCCTACCCCTTCACGTGAACGCGCGAAATGGAGGGGTAGGGGAAAGGGGAAAGGCTAAGGGGTAGAATTGGGATTGGACCTAAGTGTCCCATATCTCAAAGGGCTTGTCTCATCATTTAGCTGTAAACATGTCTGTGCATACTGTAGGTGTAACCAAGTGGAATGAATGACCTACAGAAGCAGCCAATCAGTATCGCTGTACTCCAGGTTTTTGCCTCTGGCACAGGAAAATGTGGGTTAACATAACAAGACAGCAACAACTAGCTTTGCTTAGATTGCCATGTGACCCAATTCAGTTGCAGCCTTTGACCTAAAGTGTAACATGAAAGTCCACTTTGGAAAAAATGCATTTATTTATTTGTTTTATTTCTATTTCTAGAGTATACTTTTAAAGTCCAAGACAAAGGTCCCAGCCTACCATGTTTTTAAGACAATTGTTTATTTTTATAATTGTTCTACAATTACACATTGTCGTTTTATTATAATTGAGATGCTATTATGGTTTTTATTCATATTTTGAATTAGTTTTTATTTAATATTTTAGTAAAGGTATATTTTCATTTTTCATTTTCATTTTAGTCAAAGTTTAATTAATTTTTTTATGTGTTTTTGTTATTTTGTTAGTATTTTAAAATATGGTTATATAGTTCCTCTTCAGGAACTCGAGCTGTGTCGAAAAACGCTATGGGAACGCCTTCTGTGACCACGCTCTGAATCACATGTGAAATCAGTCCAATAGCTGAGCGGGACGTCATGTGCGGGTGACGTCATGACCAGGAAGCTATAAAAGCATGTGCGGCGGAGCCAGCGTCAGCTTTCTGTCATTCAGCGAAGCGCTCTGTATGTGTCAGTCATACTTATTGTTGTCTGTCAATTGTGAAAGTTCACTAGCTCCAGCTATGTCTAAAGCTCACGCAAAGACAAAGCATTTTAAGGGCGAGAGTAAGCCACGTTATAGGTTGTGTGTTCCTCCCTGCCCACGTTATATCACGAGTGGGGATACACACAGCCTGTGCGTGGTTTGCTTGGGAGCGAAGCACGCAGAGTCGGCTCTCGAGGGGGCCGGCTGCCCGCATTGCGAGCGCCTCCCACTGCATACGCTTCGCTCCCGGATGGCTCTCTTTGAGGAGGGAGCCTTCGCCAGCGTTCCTCGCGGTGCTGGCCCCGCTTTCGCCGAGGCGGAGTGGTGGCTGTGCTCGTGGGTTTTGCATATGGATCCGGTGGAGGGAATGTACATGGGCGAGTCACTATCTTCTTCCTCACCCACCAGATTCAGTGCCCGTTCTCTGGGATCGGAAGCCCGTTCTGTGGTTACTTCCCCCCGGGGAGCGAGCTTGGTGCTCCACCTGTTTTCCTCCGAGGAGGTTGACGTGGAGGACATCGAAGAGGTTTCGCTCCCTCAATCGCCCCAATATGAGGAGCTAGTGGAGGTGCTTACTCGCGCCGTGGCCAAGTTAAAGATCGATTGGCCCGCAGAGAAGCAGGCCGAGCCGCAGCGAAGCAAGTTGGATGAACGCTTCCTGCGCGCGAAACCGCCACCTCCATGCCGGAGCCTGCCTTTTTCGGCCTGTCTCTCCATCCCTGCCTCAGATTATTATGGTAATGTAGCAGGGCTGACTGAGCGTGGCTATAAGGCGATGCCCCGGGTTTAACAGACGCTAGCTAGCTATCTGTCCCCAGGCATGGCGTCATCCTTAAAGGCTCCGGCACTGCCCTCCAAGTTGCTGCGTACAACATCAGCGCTGGTGGGCAAGGGGTACGCGGCAGCAGGTCAGGCCGGTGCTTGTCTGCACATGATGTCGGTGTTACAGGCATACCAGGCAGACCTGCTAAAAGAGCTGGATGAGGGCGAGGAGCTTAACTCTGATAATATCGCGGAGTTAAGAAGAACCGCTAATCTCTCTCTCCGTGCCACCAAGGAGACCACCCGCGCCATTGGGCGGTCCATGGCAGCTATGGTGGCAGCAGAGAGACTGATTCCCTTAGTAGATTATTTAGCAGCGTGGAAGCTACTGCCAAATGTGTCGCAATGGGTCCTGCGTACTGTAGTAAGAGGCTACAGAATCCAGTTTGGTTCTCGTCCGCCTCAATTCAACGGGGTCACCCCCACTCTAGTGGGTCCCGAGCAGGCTCTGGTATTAGAACAAGAAGTAGTTACTCTCTTAAAGAAGGAGGCCATCGAGGTGGTCCCTCCGCATGAGACAGACTCCGGGTTCTACAGCTGTTACTTCATTGTTCCGAAGAAGGATGGAGGGTTACGTCCCATTTTAGATCTGCGCCTATTGAACCGCTCAGTCATGCGAATGAAGTTCAGAATGCTCACACTCAAACAAGTTGTGTCTCAGATCAGGTCCGAGGACTGGTTTCTCATGATCGATCTAAAAGATGCATACTTCCATATCTCCATCCTTCCTCATCACAGGAAGTTCCTGAGGTTTGTTTTTGGGGGCAAAGCTTACCAATATACCCCGTACTTTCACGAAGTGTGTGGATGCTACTCTGGCTCCGTTGCGACTCCAGGGCATCCACATACTCAACTACATCGACGATTGGTTGATTTTAGCTCATTCAGAGCAGGTTGCGGTTCGGCATCGAGATGCCGTTCTCGCTCACATGAGAGAGTTGGGGTTAAGACTAAACGCCACTACTATGTGCTTTCTCCATTACAGAGGAATACCTGCTTCGCATGTTCAAGGTCACGCAGAGATGCCTACGTGCCTTAGACATGTGGAGGAAACCTTGGTTCTTGTCTCAGGGCCACCAAGGGAGCTCCTTGTTGCCGTGTGACGCTAGCGACGGATGCGTCCCTCACCGGTTGGGGTGCGGTCAGGAGTGGCCTCCCTGCCCGCGGTCTGTGGAGTGGTCGCCATCTGACGTGGCATATCAATTGTCTGGAGATGCTGGCCGTGTTTCAAGCACTGAAACACTTTCTCCCATACCTAAGAGGTCACCATGTGTTGGTGCGCACCGACAACACAGCGGTGGTCTCTTACATCAACCACCAGGGAGGTCTGCGTTCGCACCCCTTGTACAAGTTGGCACACCAGATCCTTGTGTGGTCCCAGGAGAAACTCCTCTCGCTGAGAGCAGTGCACATTCCTGGGCATATCAATGTGGGAGCAGACATCCTGTCGAGGCAGGGGCCGAGGCCCGGGGAATGGATGCTTCACCCCGAGGTGGCAGATGAGCTTCTCTGAGACGGTTTCTGACAGTTTGTGCAGAAATTCTTTGGTTATGCAAACCGATTGTTGCAGCAGCTGTCCGGCTGGCTGGTCTCAGACGATCTTGGAGGTGAAGATGCTGGATGTGGAGGTCCTGGGCTGGTGTGGTTACACGTGGTCTGCGGTTGTGAGGCCGGTTGGATGTACTGCCAAACTCTCTGAAACGCCTTTGGAGACGGCTTATGGTAGAGAAATGAACATTCAATTCACGGGCAACAGCTCTGGTGGACATTCCTGCAGTCAGCATGCCAATTGCACGCTCCCTCAAAACTTGCGACATCTGTGGCATTGTGCTGTGTGATAAAACTGCACATTTTAGAGTGGCCTTTTATTTTGCCAGCCTAAGGCACACCTGTGCAATAGTCATGCTTTCTAATCAGCATCTTGATATGCCACACCTGTGAGGTGGATGGATTATCTCGCAAAGGAGAGGGCTCACTAATACAGATTTAGACAGATTTGTGAACAATATTTGAGAGAAATAGGCCTTTTGTTATAGAAAAAGTCTTAGATCTTTGAGTTCACCTCATGAAAAATGGGGGCAAAAACAAGTGTTGCGTTTATAATTTTGTTCAGTATAATATATATATATAATATATATTATATATATCTGCCATAAACATATTTTTATGAACGTTACTTCCCTAAAAATAAGCAAAAGGGAACTATATGGTAACATAAGGTGAACGCAGGGGCGGACTTACCCATTAGGCAAAGTTAGGCAACCGCGTGTCCCCAAACGCCAAGGGCCCCCTAAAATGCTTTTCATATAGGATATGCGCATTAAGCGCGGACACACGAACGTTTGTTGTTTATGGTGTTTATTACCACAACAACTGTCCAAGTCAGTGGCGCCTGCAGGTGTAGGGCTGTACGCACTGTGAGTACCATGAGCGCTCAGACTGATCTGAGATTTGCCCCGCAAACATTTCAGCAGTTATTATAGGCCTGTGTGTCCCGTATTTCTGTCGACTGAACCCATGCCATTAATTATGAATTTATCAGTCTTTTGCATGCCAAAGTCAATTTCTGCATAGAAATATTACGCCAAATAGAAGCAGAAAATCGTGCTATACGCACTTTCATGAGATCGGGTTAGCCTACAACAATTAATTTGTTGGCTATTTTACAAATGGGAATACAACGAATTCATGAAAATTTTTTAATTCAAGCTACCCGTAAAATGTATAGTGAAAAGTACTTTAATAGCGTCTGGAATGCAATAGAGTAATTTTAAAGCTGTTTTTTAAAGCATTTGTTGCATGGATAAAAAATATAAATTATTAACATATCATACAAAATTGCGTTGCAGCAAATTCTTTACATTTTAAGGTATTCAGAACAGAGCACCATAAAAATCAGAAAATATAAGCAGTTATAGGACAACGTTTTACATATATGCCATTATAATTAGTGTTTTATTTTTTAACTGTACGGAATTATAAAATAAAACGCAAATTATAATCGGGCCTTCCATCAATTATAGTGATGAAAAAATGACTCGCCATCTCCTAATTGGATGTGCCTTTAGAGAGAAATGCAGGGATTACATAATGAAAGAGTTTATTTTATTAGGAGTCTATTTTCGATTTGAATTATTTCGTTTTAAAGTAGTAATTTAAAGCGTTCTATATATATTTATCATGTCGGTGTAGTTCTCATTGTGAAGCGCCCTGTTCAAGCCATAAGACGGCAGAAAGCATTTTTTTTTCTTTATTTTATAAAAGCACAACGTTGTGTTGATATTGTGAGTGCACACAAATAAAACTAACCCTTTACAGTTTAGAATGATGTATACTCTTACCTTTATGAGCAAAAATGACTGCATATTTTAAGTTGTTTCCACTGTTAGAAAAAAATGCAAGTGATCGCACTGGCGCCTCTATGTCCTGCACAAACGATTGGATATGCACATTTATATAGGTTAAACATTTAAACTAACATTGTGATATACCTGATCTGTTTTATATATATATTTTATTTTAGGCAAGTCCTGATGACTTGAGAAGGCTAAATTGATCAAACATATGCTATAGGCTATGATCATTCTTGTCCCTCTGAGCTGTATTAAAGGGGTCATATGATTCGATTTCAGTTTTCCTTTCTCTTTGGAGTGTTACAAGATGATTGTGCATAGATAAGATCCCTGAATTTGCAAAGACTAAAGTCTCAAAACCAAGAGATATTCTTTATCAAAGTTAAGAGTCAGCCACGCCTACCTAAATCGGCTCGTTCTAACATGCCCCCACATTTCTATGTCACGATGTGGAAATATTTGCTAATGCCGCCCAAATGTTCACACAAAAAAAGAAGGCGTGGTTTCAGTAACCGCAGTTAGTGTTGAAGCAGCCATGTCAGGGAGACGCTGTGTGTTTCTAGGCGAAAGCAAAAGCACTTTATTTGGCCTTCCGAAAGTAGATGCATTTAGGAATCTTTAAGATTACTTACAACAGAACAGCATGCATTTTATGGACGACCGTTTCGTGAACCTAGGATAGGAGGTAATTCTGACTTTGGCTATGCAATCTGGCACTTCTGAATCAGCTACTTTTTTGTTACTAGTTTAAGTATTTTGGCTATTGACTGTTCAAATGCTGAGTTTTTGCGCATCGTGTGTGTGTGTGTGTGCGTGTGTGTGTTGAGTGTGTGTGTGCGCGTGTGTGTGAGAGAAAGAGAGAGAGAGAGAGAGCGAGAGAGAGCGTGAGAGAGAGCGAGAGAGAGAGAGAGAGAGCGAGCGAGACACATCACAGTGGAGTCAGCTGTCTTAACCGTGGCTTGTGTACTGCAAACACATACCAGCTTCCTCACTGTGTCTGTCACGCTACTCTGTTCCCCTTTCGGGCTCTGTCCTTACATTTATTTTGAGATGAGCTCGTGATTATGGTAAGGGGCGTTACATTTCTGACTAGTGCTTGTGGTGTTCGGCCAATCACCATGCACTGGGTCAGCTGGCCAATCAGAGCAGACTGCGCTTGTCAAAGGAGGGGCTTTTGTTGAAAACTATGTTTTTGAGAGAGGCGGGGCATAGAGGACTTTCAATAATGTACAGTATTTGAAAAATTTGTTTTTTTGAACATTAAAGCATGTCAACATATTCTGTTACACCAAATACACAAAATAATGATCTTTAAAAAAAGCATCATATGACCCCTTTAAAAAAAAACTAATATATTACATATTACCACAAAAAATACGCAACTGTTTTCTAAATTTACATTATAAAAAAACGAAACAAAATTGAATCACTTTTCCATTACATACAAAACTGAACTATTTTAATAGCTGAAACAGTAGTATAAGCTTTTTTTGGGAAAAGGGGAAAAAAGACGGGCTATAGGGCCTATATTTGAGACCCGTGGAGGGCTTTAATCCACTTCATCCAACGCTGTTTTGTTCTCATCTGTGAGCATGCTCTTGATATATGTATTTTAGGTGTGTAAATGTATAATTGCCTTTTAATTATTTTTTCAGTTTTATTTAAATTTGTAGTTAAACCAACTAAAAATACATGTATTTTAAAGTTTAGAATTAGACAGCCTTTGCACACAGGCTTACGCTGAAAACAACTAAATGGAACCTCAAGGCTGATCTAGAAAAATGTGTGCAAATGTATAGTGCCCCACTTCTATATTTTGCCTGGCGCCCCCAATTCACTAAAGCCGACCCTGGGTGAAGGTTCTGTGTTTGTTGTGTAGACAAAAAGACAACTGCTCCTTCAGCACCTGCATTGATGGGTGCAGGGCCACAGTGGCACGTGGATTTTAAATGACTTACTATAATCCCAATTACCAGTCATGTTACACGAGGCATGAGTGAGTATTGCGCAGCCTAATTCTAATATAACAAATGAACAAATATAACATCACATTTTTCACGTTACATCGTTGCGCGAGAACAGCTAGGAAAGCAGAATTAGTGATGGCAATTCCGATTTGGCAGACCGAATCGATTTTTTCGAACAGTTCATTTAAAAAAACGATTCGGCGGTTCTATACGTCACGACGTGAACAAGACCGTTTGCGCGATCCGGTTCAAATGAACGAACGTTTCACTCGGGATTCGGACATCGCAAACTGTTGTCCTCAAATAGCCTATCTGATGTTGGAAACTGCATTGACGCTGTTCAGAGGAACACACGGTTATACTGTGTAGCCTACCTATACTCGCATTCCTCACGCCCATACTGAAGCTTTTTGAGGATTAAACATCACGCTATTTGACATAACACATTAAAATCAAGTCGATATATCACCAATATACTGTAAAACGCTATACTAGCTATATTTTAGGATGTGTGTCATGAAGCGACCTGTGGTTTGTGTTTATACGAGCATGCGTCTCCATTGGCATGCTGGAAACAGGTGGAGGAAATACGCAGTCCAGACTCCTTTACGAGTCTTTGTCGTCTGCACTGCACTCATGTCTGAGCATTTAGTACCGTTTAATAACCAGACCTACCGAGACAGAGCCGTATGGCTGCCTGTGGTTTGAGATGGGCTACGGTCTGGCCAGTGCTTCTCCTTCTGCATCCCTTTACACACAGTTATCATACTCTCACATGGTGTTGTTCATTCATCACTGTCTCAACATGGAAATATCATGAAAGCTAACTTACTCACGTTCTCACGCTACTGAGGATTTAGACGACTCCTCCAGATCTTGTCAATCGTTTCACGTTCGCGTGTATTGTCTCTCCCAGCGTAAATCCATAAATAAACGCTTAAACTGGAGATGTTACAAAATGTTGAGCTCTCGGATTAAGCAGCTGTCACCCAACGAGAATCCGCCCCCATGGCGTTATGCTACTGGACCAATAGTGTCATCCGTACTAACGGCTGCGCGTACGTATGTGACAACTGTCTTCACCGCGCTGATCGCAGCAGCATCCTCTGTAAACCAGCAGGTTTGGTTTGACTGAAGCACGCGGCGCAGGTTCCACGTTTCATCCATATTTTTAAATGTAAAATTAAGAAAGTTTAAACACTGAAAAAAATAAAAGAAAATGTTTACAGAAGAAATATAAATTAGGCCTACTTTATTATGTAGTCTATGGTAATAGTAGTAGGCTATTTATTATAATTTATGCTCATTTAGCCTACTATTTAGTAAATAATAATAATAAACTTATGTCTTTAAATTGATTTCTCATCGCACTCTACACAAAATAAACAGCACTAAAATAATAAAATAAACATCAACAAGCAAATGCTTTTACAGTTTTTCTCAATCGATTTGACACATTTATTTATAAATACAGCCATAAATACACCCCAAACTGTTCAACTTTACTGCAAAATGAAGCACTGCATTTTTTTCTATTAATGCATTTATTAAAAATACTAACATCAAAATCTTTATTGATTATAAAACGTACTCAGATAGATGCACAAATATACTAATAACAATACATGTTTGTAAAGAAGTTCTTCAACAGGGAGTTTTGTTAATAAAGCAAAATAGCGCTGTATATAGTGGGTACGGAAAGTATTCAGACCCCCTTAAATTTTTCACTCTTTGTTATATTGCAGCCATTTGCTAAAATCATTTAAGTTAATTTTTTTTCCCTCATTAATGTACACACAGCACCCCATATTGACAGAAAAACCAGAATTGTTGACATTTGCAGATTATTAAAAAATAAATACTGAAATATCACATGGTCCTAAGTATTTCAGACCCTTTGCTCATTCATTTAGTTGAAGCACCCTTTTGATCTAATACAGCCATGAGTCTTTTTGGGAAAGATGCAACAAGTTTTTCACACCTGGATTTGGGGATCCTCTGCCATTCCTCCTTGCAGATCCTCTCCAGTTCTGTCAGGTTGGATGGTAAACGTTGGTGGACAGCCTTTTTTAGGTCTCTCCAGAGATGCTCAATTTGTTTTTAAGTCAGGGCTCTGGCTGGGCCATTCAAGAACAGTCACAGAGTTGTTGTGAAGCCACTCCTTCGTTATTTTAGCTGTGTGCTTAGGGTCATTGTCTTGTTGGAAGGTACACCTTCGGCCCAGTCTGAGGTCCTGAACACTCTGGAGAAGGTTTCGTGCAGGATATCCCTGTACTTGGCCGCATTCATCTTCCCTTCGATTGCAACCAGTCGTCCTGTCCCCTGCAGCTGAAAAACACCCCAAAGCATGATGCTGCCACCACCATGCTTTCACTGTTGGGACTGTATTGGACAGGTTTGTTATGAGCAGTGCCTGGTTTTCTCCACATTATACCGCTTAGAATTAAGGCCAAAATGTTTTATCTTGGTCTCATCAGACCAGAGAAATCTTATTTCTCACCATCTTGGAGTCCTTCAGGTGTTTTTTTAGCAAACTCCCTGCGGGCTTTCATGTGTCTTGCCCTGAGGAGAGGCTTCCGTCGGGCCACTCTGCCATAAATCCCGACTGGTGGAGGGCTGCAGTGATTGTTGACTTTCTACAACTTTCTCCTATCTCTCGACTGCATCTCTGGAGCTCATCCACAGTGATCTTTGGGTTCTTCTTTCTCTCTCACCAAGGCTCTTCTCCCCCCGATAGCTCAGTTTGGCCGGACGGCCACATCTAGGAAGGGTTCTGGTCGTCCCAAAAGTCTTCTATTTAAGGATTATGGAGGCCACTGTGCTCTTAGGAACCTTAAGTGCAGCAGGCATTTTTTTGTAACCTTGACCAGATCTGTGCCTTGCCACAATTCTGTCTCTGAGCTCTCCAGGCAGTTCCTTTGACCTCATGATTCTCATTTTGCTCTGACATGCACTGTGAGCTGTAATAGACAGGTGTCTTATATAGACAGGTGTGTGGCTTCCTAATCAAGTCCAATCAGTATAATCAAACACAGCTGGACTCAAATGAAGGTGTAGAACCATCTCAAGGATGATCAGAAGAAATGGACAGCACCTGAGTTAAATATATGAGTGTCACAGCAAAGGGTCTGAATACTTAGGACCATGTGATATTTCAGTTTTTCTTTTTTAATAAATCTGCAAAAATGTCAACAATTCTGTGTTTTTCTGTCAATATGGGGTGCTGTGTGTACATTAATGAGGAAAAAAAATTAACTTAAATGATTTTAGCAAATGGCTGCAATATAATAAAGAGTGAAAAATTTAAGGGGGTCTGAATACTTTCCGTACCCACTGTATATAGAGTGCTGTGAAAAGTGTTTGCCCCATCCTGATTTCTTGTGTTTTGTGTATATATAAAACAAAATACAACCCTAAAACAGAGGCAACCTAAGTAAATACAGTTCTTATTCATTTATTTGAAGCCAAAAAAATATCCAGCATCACCCATGTAAAAACAAAAACAAAAAAACTAACAAAAAACAATAACAACAACTGCCCCTTTAAATCAGTCTTTCACACGAGTGGGCCAAAACGCACCACAGTGCTGTGGTGCATTTTGGCCCACTCTTCTTTGCAGAACTGCTTTAGTTCAGCCACATTGTGGAAAATACATTTTCACAGCACTGTGCATTTTGAATGTTGAAATCCATGCTTGACAAGCTGCTGTCTCAACATCCCCACAGGCCTCTTGCTTTGTGGCTGATGTTGTTTTGGACCACAACAATGCTCTTGTTCCATTCAAAATAAACTTGATTGCCCACCTGAATGTACTCAAACTTCAATTTTGAAAAATGTTTGGACATTCAAAGAACGTAACATAGTAACTCTTTAGATCCGTTTCCCAGCTTCTTTAAAGGAGAGGCCGAGATTTCTTACATGGTCAGTTAGGGTAACTGATTTAAGCTGTCCACTGCATTTCGTGTTGTGTTTATTAACCAAATAATATCAGTTTGGGACCAGTTGAAACCACGTGCATTTGAAAGTTTTGTTTGTTGTGATTGAACAAATGGTACATAAGTGTTTGTGATTTGATCTGTTTCCGATAAAAATTTTTGGTTGGCTATGAACTGTTATGAAAACAGTGTTTTGAGAAAATGATTCACATGATTTGTAATTTGAATGAAATGAAATGAATGACAACGTAGAATTTATTTAGGACAATTACAAAATGTTCAGATCACTTTGTTAACTGTTTTGAGAACAGTGGCCTGAGTTTGGAGAAATGTGTCAAATCGAATGAGAAAAATCAAAGAAAAAAAAGTTGAGGTTTAAAAATGTCATAGGTCTGAGCTCTAAGAAGGAAAAGATTTTCAAAGGGTATAAGCCCTGACACCCATAGATTTTGGACGGGTTTGCGGAACAGCCAGCAAATTAGATTGCTTAATCTGCGATTAGGGATGTAAGGAATTAACAATGCGGATAAATAATGTGAAGCCAATATAATACTTTGTCAGCACTTTTAAAATCAACACGGAACTTGACTGGGAAACAGTGCAAAGACTCTACATAAATAAAGAGAGAGAATTTCCTGGTGGCAAAGTTTTGTACATATTGCAGCATGTTAAGTGTGGATTTTACTCAGCTGGCATTACAGTAAGCTATCTGAGACACAATAGATCAACTTCGCAGCTACAGAGAAATGTAGCATAGGACACAATCTTACATTTCTGAGATGCGAAAAGGATGCTTTAAAAATGCTCTGTGCAAAATTGTATGTATTATTTTATATTATATTTTGATATATTTATATTTAAGGTGAAACGAGTATCTATGCTAACATTATGAATCACTTTTATTATTATTATTCACTTAATATATTGAAAAATGTTTCTTGTTTCACATCACAAGCCTCTTCTTCCTGTTAATTTGAAGGTTGGATATTGTAAATTGTAACTCAGAAGGCTGATGCTAATTTTCTGGAGGTTCATGGCCTATTTCTGCCTATGAGAGATGTATAAACTCTTTAGTGGTTTCACTACACAATTTACTAGACATACTTTTCTCAGGAAGTGAGCTATTCTCACTGCTTATAACCGACTACTGACTTGACTTGCAAGCAGATGACTGGTTATAAATGTTGTCTATTTCCTATAGTCTGTTATTTGCAGAGCAGAGGGGAAAAAGAATGTGGTTTACCATGTTAAGAGCTTGTTAGTTTTATAGCAGCTTTTGACCTTAAGTGACAGACAACTCAAATCTATCTATCTATCTATCTATCTATCTCTCTATCTATCTTTCTATTGGATCATCTATCCTCTATATCCAAAGTAAGAGTAAAACCACCGTCTTTTCGAAATAAAATATTTTATGCATACTTTTATTTCTATTCTAGCAAATGACATGCGTACTGTCATGAGTAACAGCTGTAGTACTACTACTAGTACTGTTATGCATTAATTTTGTAGCGCGTTACTCCCAACCAGGGCCAGACTTCATTTCAGGCCGGGAAATGTCACACTCATCCAGGCCACACAGACAAAAGGGGCCAAAACTGCACCTTTTGGGGTACAAGAGCTTGTCACTGGAGCAGTGCACTTAAAAGGACATCTTTGTACCCCTAATAGGTACATATTAGTGGCTTAGAGTAGTAATTCGTACCCTTAAGGTAATATGTAGGCCTACCTATTGGGGTAAAAAAGGAACAAAGATGTCCTTTTAAGGGTAATGTTCCAGTGACAAGCTGTTGCACCCCAAAAGGTGCCATTTTGGCCCCCTTTTTTTTTCTGTATTAGGTCCGAACATCCCAAAACCATTTTCCTGAACCAAGACAACTCTATTATTTGTATACACTGTAAAAAATTTATTGTCAAATTAACAGTAACTTACTGGCAACAATTATCCAGTAGTTGCTGTATTTCATTCAACAGTAAAATTACTGTAACACTAACTACAGTACTGTTTAGCTTACTGTAAAATTGAATACAACATTTTACTGTATTTTTTTACCATGTCAAAGTACAGTATTACACTTGATTTTTAATAATACTGTATAGAATTATTCAGTTATGAAATGTTAATTTAATTTATTTTATAGTGCTACTGTATAACCTTTATAATTTGTAGAAAACCTGTAAAATTGCTATTTCAACTGTTGATGGGAAATAGGAAAAATAACAATTGAAGCTTTAACTGCACAAAAACAATTTATTTATATTTTTAAACAATACATTAGTAAACAATAATGATATATAACAATAAAAATCTGTTTTAAAACAAGACTAACTAACAATTTATAATTAATCATTAAAATCACAGAACAATACATTAGTAATAATAATAGCATATAATGCAACAATAAAATATGTTTTTAAACACGACTAATTAACAATTTAAAAATTATTTTAAATCAGTGAACAATTCATGCTAAAATTAATAGGTAAAATACAAACTTACATAACACAGTAGAACAAAGAAAGAAGTTGAACAAAGAAAGAAGGTGAGGATGAAGGCCAGGTGAGGAGGGCTGGTGTTATGTGGAAAAAGTCTCACTTCTGATAATCCTGCAAGAAATCAATCATTGAGGTCAAACATACAACTAATCATCAAAAAACTCACATTATTAACACCTTTAAATGATGGGCAAAAGCTTGTGCATATGGCCCCGCAGCGACAGATATTGTACTTTTTTTTTAAATTAATATTTTCAACTCAAAAGTAAACATACATACAATGTACATTTTGGTGGATAATAGCCTATGGTATATACTGCTTACATGTTGTGTGGCATACATTAGATATTCATTTTTTTTGGGGGGGTATTTTTTTTTTTTTTTTACAATTACACCACCTGCAGGAAAACCCTAGAGGAAAATCCATGTACTGCATTAAAAAACTGTCATCTTTCATAGAATATAAAACCCACACATATATTTTATAATACACAGTGCCGCTTGAAAGTATGGGAACCCCTTGCAGAATCTGTGAAAACAGGAATAATTTTAACAAAATAAGAGATATCATACAAAATGCATGTTATTTTTTTTTGTTATTTTATTAGGTAGTACTGTCCTGTGTAAGATATTTTACATAAAAGATGTTTACATTTAGTCAACAAGAAAAAAAATAGCTGAATTTATTAAAATGACCCAGTTCAAAAGTTTTGATTATTAATACTGTGTGTGGTTGCCAGGATGATCTACAACAGTTTTTTGTTTTGTTTTGTGATGGTTGTTCATGAGTCCCTTGTCTGTTCTGAACAGTTAAACTGAGCTCTGTTCTTCAGAAAAATCCTCCATGTCCTGCTGATTCTTCAGTTTTCCAGCATCTTTTTATTATTTGAACCCTTTCCAGCAGTGACTGTATGAGTTTGAGATCCATCTTTTCACACTGAGGACAAATGAGGGACTCATACACAACTATTAAAAAAAGGTTTAAACATTCACTGATGCTCCAGAAGGAAAAAACCATGCATTAAGAAAACTTTTTGAATTTGAAGATCAATCTAAATTGTACTTAATTTGTCTTCCGGGAAACATGTAAGTATCTTCTTTTGATTCTGGAGGGCAGTACTAAATAAAAATAATTTATATTTAAACAAAATAAGAAAAATTTGGAATTCTTCATCCTGTTCAAACGTTTTTAATGCATCGTGTTTCCTTCTGGAGCATCAGTGAATGTTTGAACTTTTTGTAATAGTTGCATATGAGTCCCTCAGTTGTTGTCAGTGTGAAAAGATGGATCTCCAAATCATACAGTCACTGCTGGTGGAAATGGTTCAAATATGCAAAAGATTCTGGAAAACTGAAGAATCTGCAGGACTGGAGGATTTTTCTGAAAAACAGTGCTCAGTTTAACTGTTCAGAACAGACAAGGGACTCATGAACAACCATCACAAAAAAAAAATCCAGGTATCATCCAGGTAACCACACACAGTATTAAGAATCATTTAATCCCTTTTGAAATTTTTTTTAAACTTTTGGTCATTTTTAATAAATTCAGCTATTCTTTTGTCTTGTGGACTTAATGTAAACATCCTTTACGTAAAATATCTTACTCAGGACAGTACAAAAAAAATAATTTTTTGTATGAGGTCTCTTATTTCATGTTTAAAATATCCCTCACATTTCAGATGTCTGCAAGGGGTTCACAAACTTTCAACAGCACTGTAAATGGATTAATCATCTATTTTTCAGTAAGATGTTACTAATAATAAAATTTTTGTCATTGTGTATTTTTAACTTGAATCATGCCCAACGCGACCCGTTTCCTGGCAGTCACGCCTTGATTTGCTTCATCAATGCTCACATGATGACAAAACTATGTTGTATAATGCATTTTTATTCATGTATTTATTGTTAGTTGTGGCCCTTAAAGATTAGTTCACTTCCAAATGAAAATTACCCCAAAGGCTTTTACGTCACCCTCAAGGCCATACGAGGTGTATATACTTTTCTTCTTTCTTGATGAACCATCCATAGTATATTAATAAATTCCGAGCTTATAATGCGTGAACAGGGAAAAACCAACGCTTATGAACGAGTATAGTGTCCTCTATCCACATTCATCCATCAGAACCTACTCCAACTCGGCTCCGGGGGGTTAATAAGGGCCTTCCTTATGCGAAGTGATTGGATAAGCCAAAAGCTTTTGTGTAAAAAAATATCCTTATAAACAAGCTATGAAGTAAAATCTCTAGCTTCGCCTCCGCCAAACGCCTTCTGCATTCAAGTTACAAAGTAAGTGTAAAACTCTTTCCAGTTCAAAAAAGGCGGTACGCTACGTCCTCCCGCCTTCCCCTTTAACTTACGGAAAACGTAACTGACCGGAACGCCAGTTCCGTATTTTTCGTAACTTTAATACGGAAGGTGGTTTGGCGGAAGCTAGATATTTTACTTCATAACTTGTTTAAATATGGATTGATTTTACACAAATGCATCGCTTCGCTTCAGAAGGCCTTTACTAAACCCACGTAGCCGTGTGGAGTACGTTTATGATGGATGAATGTGGATAGAAGCAGTTTCTTCAGCTTCATACTCGTTGGTGTCACTCACCGCCATTATAAAACTTGGATTCGCCAGGATATTAATTAATATATCTCCGACTGTGTTCATCAGAAAGAAGAAAGTCTAGGATGGCTTGAGGTGAAGTAATCCTTTAAAAGTATGTGTAAAAGTAAAGTAAATTTGAAGAGTTTGTGGAAGTGAAATTACATCCCTGAACATGGCAGCTTATATCAATGCATCTGTGAGACCTGTTGACATCTGGTTTGCGCTTTGAGTGGTTGCGATACATGTGAGCCTGAAGGGCAGTGGCAGTCCTAAAGCTACAAGGGCATGTGGCAAGCCCACAAGAAAATCTAAAGTTGGTAAAATTCCTGTGTTCTTTGATACATGCCTGATGAATACAGTAATAGTTTCCACAGTGAAACCACACCGTTTACAATTCACCAATCGTCAAGATGGATAGGTCTTCTTAAACTGCACAGCTCACACCTGTGGACAAAAGAGAACAGAGTTAAAATACAGTCAAAACGGTGGCCAACTAATGTTCAATACAAATATTCAAAGCCTAACTTTAAGCTCCAAATAAAAGTAGACTAAAAGTAGTTTTGAATGATCCTCTCTTTTTTGAATGACCTTAAATGACAGGCTATTTTAAGCAATTGTCGTTTTTTTAAAGAAATACAGAAGTTTTAAGAAGTTCTGCTCTGTATAAAATCTATTAACTTACGATCACACTATTGGGAAACTGAACGCGCAAGGTCCTGGCAGATCGCCAGTCAGGTCCTCACAGACGTGTGAAAACTAATCTGATTTACAAGAAAATGAGCGCGCGTGAATTGATTAGAGGAATCGAAATTTAAATTTTATAACAAGTAACTTATCCGAATCCTAACCTATTTCAGGATACACTGATCGATTTTCAATCTCCAACCATATGATATATAAAACTAATGAACGCACCATGGCTTCCACCGACATAAAATGGTTAAATAACGAATTATTAGTTCATTCTGACCGTAAGAGGCTACATATACGATCTAGGTTTATTAAATCACATTTACTAATCAAGTATTTTAAGTTATTAACAGGAAGGAAATCCGCTTCTAACTTAGTCAGACGTTACAGAACATCAACGCTGCGGGCAGTTCTTCTAAACTAACATTAACGCTATTAACGTTACTGACATTTTGGTTTGCATAAAAAAATAAAGATTTTTCACTTACAAGATATTTATGGCGAACTTTACAGACAGCGACGTGTGGCGAAGGCGCCCTCAAAGTTTCTCAGAGAGCGGGGGGAAGAGTTCTTCGTCACAAATGGGGGGCGTTTGGGGGGGGGGGGGGGTGGGGGTGTTGTTTTTTCGCGGTTCATTTTATATTACTACTTCCTGTCTATTAAAATTACAGTAACATGTCGCAAACTACATTGAAAGAGTATTGTACACAGCTTATACACTAGTAAAATGTTGAGTATAAACCTTGAATATCGAAATCGCGTTCAGCTATTCTAAACTAACATTAAATGTATTAGCTAGAATGTCTGTATGCATGAAAATATTAATATGTATTACTCACCAGATGAAGCACGTTTCCAGGTCGCAGAGAAGACACGATGTTGCCGACATTACAGGAAAAACTATTTCAAATGCGCTCTCATGCACCCCCCCACTGACAGAAATTAAAGGGATAGTTCACCCAAAAATAAAAAATTCTGTCATCATTTACTCACCATCATATCCTTCCAAACCTGTATGAGTTGCTTTCTTATGTTGAACATAAAATAAAATATTTTGAAGATTGCTGGTAATCAAACAGTTGGTGGTTCCCATTGACATCCATAGTATTTTTTTCATACTATGGAAGTCAACGGGAACCACCAACAGTTTGATTATCAGCAATCTTCAAAATATTTTCTTTTATGAAGAAAATCCTGAATTTTTTGTATGTAGGAATAGCAATTTTGCCTGCGAAATTCTGTGTGGTGTTTTTTGGGTCAATTTGCACTGATGTATTTAGATTTACAGTAACTGATAATTTCCCAGAATGCATTGAAAATCTACAGTAACATACTGTCAACCGTGTACACAGTACTCAACTGTTGAGAATACAATATAATACTGTGAAAACAACCAAATCTACAGTAACACACTGTACACAGCTTATACAGCAAGAAACTGTTGAGATAAACAGTATAATACTGTGTAAACAACAGAAATCATTTACAGTGTAGCCATCACATAAAAAGGTCTAACTCCTTAGTCTGGGGCCGTGGAAAATAATTAAAGGTTCTCTCTTGCACTGCATCTTCACTTCTCTTTCCCTTTTCTTAATTTTCCCCAATATCTCTGTCCCCCCTTTTATCTCACCTGTCATTTCTTCACCAGCAAGTCTACTGTTATGAACAGAACTGTGTCCACCTCATTGAAAACTACCACTTCATTTCAATTTGTTAGCACATAATGTTATTTATCTTAATATGACTTAAATACCCTAGCTTTAATAAACCTATATTTCATACAAATATACCCCCAACCCAGTCAAAAGTATTTGAACAGTAAGTTTTTTTTTATGTTTTTGAAATAAGTCTCTCATTCTCACCAAGCCTGCATTTATTTGATCCAAAGTACAGCAAAAGGAGTAATATTGTGAAATATTTTTACAATTTAAAATAATTGTTTTCTATATATTTTAAAATGTAATTTATTCCTTTGATCAAAAAGCTGAATTTTCAGCAGCATTACTACGGTCTTCTTCAGTGTCACCTGAGCCTTCAGAAATCATTCTAATATTCTGATTTGCTGTTTCAGAAACATTAATTATATCATCATCATCATCATATTTAAACAGTTGATTACATCAGGATTATTTAATGAATAGAAAGATCCATAGATCAGCATTTATCTGAAATAAAAAGCTTTTGAAACATACACTATACCAAAAGGGGGTGGAGAAATTATAGAAATTATTACTTTTATTTTAGCAAGCATGCTTTAAATTGATCAAAATTGACAGTAAAAACATTTATAATATTACAAAAGACTTCTATTTCAGATCAATTCTGTTCTTCTAACTTTCTATTCATCAAAGAAACCGGAAAAAAAATCTACTCCACTGTTTTCAACATAATAATAATCATAATAAATGTTTTTTGAGCAGCAAATCGGCACATTAGAATGATTCTGAAGGATCATGTGACACTGAAGACTGGAGTGATGATGCTGACAATTCAGCTTTGCCATCAGAGTAATTTTACATTTTAAAATATATTCAAATAATAAATGGTTATTGTAAAAATAAATAACAATATTTTTTCACAATAATACTGCTTCTTGCTGTATTTTATATTAAAAATGCAGGCTTGGTGAGCAGAAGAGACTTCTTAAAAAAAAACAGCCTTAAAAGTCTTACTGATCAAAATCTTTTGACTGGTAGTGTATTAAAACAACATTTCTAAAGTGCCTTAATGCCAACTAGTAACAATAATATTTGTATGTTACAATTTAATACTGATACTAATGCAATATTAGGCTTGACTCGTTATTTTTGTGTTGGCTGTCTGCTCTAGTCCCTCCTGCTCCCTGTAACAATAAATCCAGTGTCTCACTGCGGTCAAGCCAGCCGCACTTCAGGAAAACACGGTCAAGCCAGCCGCGATTGAAATTATGGTGCGCGTGTATTATTATAATTTTGGTAATAGCAGGAACAACACAGAGGGAATGCGCTTTCAGAGCGCTTTTCATCTAGACGCACAGAATTGAGACATGATGACATTTTTTAGGATTTTTTTTTTTGCCTATCTTCTTTATATCGTGTCATTTTATTGTATGTCTTTGACTGTTCCTGTATTACTAATAATTTTCAACGGAACTATTTACTTTTAGAAGGCTATAAAGACCCAATTTCTAATAAGTAGAAAAAAACAATGGTCGGTTCTTGTAAGGGATGTCCCATACTATATGCACTCCTCATATGAAACCATTTTACTGCAGAGTTTTGGAGATAAGGGACATTATCACAACTTAAAGGGCTATAAAGAACACATTTCCAATAAGTATAAAAAAAACAATGGTCAGTTCTTATAAAGGACATCCCATACTACATGCACACCTCATATCAAAACATTTTACTGCAGCATTTTGGAGATAAGAGACATTATCACACTTTAAAGGGCTATAAAGAACCCATTTCTAATAAGTAGAAAAAAAAAACAATTGTCAGTTCTTATTCAGGACATCCCATACTATATGCACACCTCAAATCAAACCATTTTAATGCAGCGTTTTGGAGATATCGTACATTATTACATTTTAAAGGGCTATAAAGAACACATTTCTAATAAGTAGAAAAAACAATGGTCAATTCTTATAAGGGACGTCACATACTATATGCACATCTCATATCAAATCATTTTACTGCAGCATTTTGGAGATATCGTATATTATTACACTTTAAAGGGCTATAAAGGACACATTTCTAATAAGTAGAAAAAAACAATGGTCGGTTCTTATAAGGGACGTCCCATACTATATGCACTCCTCATATCAAACCATTTTACTGCAGCATTTTGGAGATAAGGGACATTATCACATTTTAAAGGGCTATAAAGAATACATTTCTAATAAGTAGAAAAAAACAATGGTTGGTTCTTATAAGGGACGTCCCATACTATATGCACACCTCATATCAAACCATTTCACTGCAGCGTTGGAGATAATGGACATTATCACAATTTAATAAAGGGCTTTAAAGACACATTTCTAATAATAGAAAAAACAATGGTCGGTTCTTATAAGGGACGTCTCATACTATATGCACACCTCATATCAACCATTTTACTGCAGCGTTTTGGAGGTAAGGGACATTATCACACTTTAGAGGAGTATAAAGACCCCATTTCTAATAAGTAGCAAAAAAATAATGGTTGGTTCTTATAAGGGACGTCACATACTATATGCACACCTCATATCAAACCATTTTACTGCAGCATTTTGGAGATATGGGACATTATGACACTTTAAAGGGCTACAAAGACCACATTTCTAATAAGTAGAAAAAAACAATGTTTGGTTCTTATAAGGGACGTCTCATACTATATACACACCTCATATCAAAACGTTTTACTGCAGCGTTTTGGAGATAAGGGGCATTATCACACTTTAGAGGGGTTTAAAGATCCCATTTCTAATAAGTAGAAAAAAAAACAATGGTCGGTTCTTATAAAGGACATCCCATACTACATGCACACCTCATATCAAACCATTTTACTTCAGCATTTTGAAGATATCGGACATTATAACAACTTTAAAGGCTACACAAGCCACATTTTAATAAGTAGAAAAAAAACATGTTTGGTTCTTATAAGGGACGTCCCATAATATATGCACACATCATATCAAACCATTTTACTATAGCATTTTGGAGATAAGGGACATTATCACACTTTAGAGGGTTATACAGATCCCATTTCTAATAAGTAGAAAAAAACAATGGTCGTTTCTTATAAGGGACATCCCATACTATGTGCACACCTCATATCAAACCATTTTAATGCAGCACTTTGAAGATATCGGACATTATTACACTTTAGAGGGCTATAAAGACCCCATTTCTAATAAGTAGCAAAAAAATAATGGTTGGTTCTTATAAGGGACGTCACATACTATATGCACATCTCATATCAAATCATTTTACTGCAGCATTTTGGAGATATGGGACATTATGACATTTTAAAGGGCTACAAAGACCACATTTCTAATAAGTAGAAAAAAACAATGGTCGGTTCTTATAAGGGACGTCCCATACTATATGCACACCTCATATCAAACCATTTTACTGCAGCGTTTTGGAGGTAAGGGACATTATCACACTTTAGAGGGTTATAAAGATCTCATTTCTAATAAATAGAAAAAAACAATGGTCAGTTCTTATAAGGGACGTCCCATACTATATGCACACCTCATATCAAACCATTTTACTGCAGCGTTTTGAGATAAGGGACATTATCACACTTTAGAGGGGTATAAAGATCACATTTCTAATAAGTAGAAAAAAACTATGTTCGGTTCTTATAAGGGACGTCCCATATTATATGCACATCTCATATCAAACCATTTTAGTGCAGCGCTTTGGAGATATGGGACATTATTACAATTTAGAAGGCTATAAAGACCTAATTTCTAATGAGTAGAAGAAAAGAATGGTCAGTTCTTATAAGGGACGTCCCTTACTATATGCACACCTCATATCAAACCATTTTACTGCAGCATTTTGGAGATATGGGACATTAGGACATTTTAAAGGGCTACAAAGACCACATTTCTAATAAGTAGAAAAAAACAATGGTCGGTTCTTATAAGGGACGTCTCATACTATATGCACACCTCATATCAAACCATTTTACTGCAGCGTTTTTAAGATAAAGGGCCTTTTTCACACTTAAAGGCCACCCCCCCCCCCTAAAAAGAACACATTTCCAATAAGTATAAAAAAACAATGGTCAGTTCTTATAAGTGACGTCCCATACTATATGCACACCTCGTATCAAACCATTTTACTGCAGCATTTTGGAGATAAGGGACATTATTGCACTTTAAAGGAGTATAAAGATCCCATTTCTAATAAGTAGAAAAAACAATGGTCGGTTCTTATAAGGGACATCCCATACTATATGCACACCTCATATCAAACCATTTTACTGCAGCACTTTGAAGATATCGGACATTATTACACTTTAAAGGGCTATAAAGAACACATTTCTAATAAGTAGAAAAAAACAATGGTCGATTCTTATAAGGGACATCCCATGCTATATGCACACCTCATATCAAACCATTTTACTGCAGCATTTGTGAGATATGGGACCATATGGCACTTTAAAGGGCTATAAAGAACACATCCCACCCCCCCTAAAATTGGTAGAAAAAACAATGGTCGGTTCTTATAAGGGACGTCCCATACTATATGCACACCTCATATCAAACCATTTTACTGCAGCGTTTTGGAGATATTGGACATTATTACACTTTAAAGGGCTATAAAGAACACATTTCTAATAAGTAGAAAAAACAATGGTCGGTTTTTATAAGGGAAATCCCATACTATATGCACACCTCATACAAAACAATTTTTCTGCAGCGTTTTTGAGATATTGGACATTATTCTACTTCAGAGGCCTATAAACACCCCATTTCTAATAAGTAGAAAAAAAAAATGGTCGGTTCTTATAAGGGACGTCCTATACTATATACACACCTCCTAATCAAACATTTACTGCAGCATTTTTTGGAGATATGATCTTATTCTACTCTTAGGCCTATAAGACCCTATTCTAATAAGTAGGGGACTTTAGCCTCTAAAGTGCCAATAATGTCCCATATCTCAAAATGCTGCAGTAAAATTATTTCATATGAGGTGTGATATATAGTATGGGACGTCCCATATAAGAACTTACCATTAGCTTTTTCTACTTATAAGAAATGGGGTCTTTATACTCCTCTAAAGTGCGATAATGTCCCTTATCTTAAAAACGCAGCAGTAAAATGGTTTAATATGAGGAGTGCATATAGTATGTAACGTCCTGAATAAAACTACCATTCTTTTCTTCTACTTATTATAATTAGGTCTTAATACCTTCTAAAGTGTAATATTATCCTTAGCTTTGAAAACGCTGCAGTGAAAATGGTTTGATATGAGTTCTGCATATAGTAGGGACTTTGCTAAGAAACCGCCATGTGTTTTTTTCTACTTATTAAAATGGGAATTATATACACCCCTCAAGTGTGATAAAGTCCCTTATTCCAACCCTGCAGTAAAATGGTGTTGTATGCGTGTTGCATATATTATGGCACTTCCCTTATAAGAACTGCCCTTGTTTTTTTCTACTATTTAGAAATGGGATCTTTCTACACTCCTCTAAATGTGATAATGTTCCTTTATCCTTAAACAACGCTGCAGTACACTTGGTTTGATATGAGTTTGTGCATATCGTATGGGATTCCCTATAAAACCGACCATTGTTTTTTTCTAGCTTATTAGAAATGGTCTTTATAGCCCTCTAAAGTGTAGTAATGTGTCATATCTTGAAAATGCTGCAGTAAAATGTTTTTATATGATGTGTGCATATAGTATGGGACGTTCCTGATAAGAACCAACCATTGTTTTTTTCTACTTATTAGAAATGGGACCTTTATAGCCCTCTAAAGTGGATAATGTCCGGTTTATCCAAAAACGCTGTAAAAAAAAAAAAAAGTAAAATGGTTTGATAGTGAGGTGTGCATAAGTATGGGACGTCCTGAATAAGAACTGACCATTCTTTTCTTCTACTTATTAGAAATTAGGTCTTTATAGCCTTCTAAAGTGTAATATTATCCTATATCTTGAAAACGCTGCAATAAAATGGTTTGATATGAGGTGTGCATATAGTATGGGATGTCCCGTATAAGAACTGACCATTGTTTTTTTCTACTTATTAGAAATGTGCTCTTTATAGCCCTTTAAAGTGTGATAATGTCCCTTATCTCCAAAACGCTGCAGTAAAATGGTTTGATATGTGGTGTGCATATAGTATGGAATGTCCCTTATAAGAACCGACCATTGTTTTTTTCTTCTTATTAGAAATGGGATCTTTATACTCCTCTAAAGTGTAATAATGTCCCATATCTCCAAAGCGCTGCAGTAAAATGGTTTGATATGAGGTGTGCATATAGTATGGGACGTCCCTTATAAGAACTGACCATTGTTTTTTTCTACTTATTAGAAATGTGGTCTTTGTAGCCCTTTAAAGTGTAATAATGTCCCTTATCTCCAAAATGCTGCAGTAAAATGGTTTGATATGAGGTGTGCATATAGTATGGGACGTCCTGAATAAGAACCGACCATTGTTTTTTTCTACTTATTAGAAATGTGTTCTTTATAGCCCCTCTAAAGTGTGATAGTCCCCTTTCTCCAAAAGGCTGCAGTAAAATGGTTTGATATGAGGTGTGCATAGTATGGGACGTCCCGTATAAGAACTGATCATTGTTTTTTTCTACTTATTAGAAAAGGGATCTTTATACTCCTTTAAAGTGATACTGTCCCTTATCTCCAAAACGCTGCAGTAAAATGGTTTGATATGAGGTGTGCATATAGTATGGGATGTCCCTTATAAGAACCGACCCTTGTTTTTTTCTACTTATTAGAAATGGGATCTTTATAGCCCTTTAAAGTGTAATAATGTACGATATCTCCAAAACGCTGCAGTAAAATGGTTTGATAAGAGATGTGCATATAGTATGGGACGTTCTGAATAAGAACCAACCATTGTTTTTTTTACTTATTAGAAATGGGAATTTTATAACCTTCTAAAGTGTAATAATGTGTGATTTCTCCAAAACGCTGCAGTAAAATGGTTTGAAATGAGGTGTGCATATAGTATGGGACGTCCTGAATAAGAACCGACCATTGTTTTTTTCTACTTATTAGAAATGGGATCTTTATACCCCTCTAAAGTGTGATAATGTCCCTTATCTCAAAAATGCTGCTGTAAAATGGTTATATATGAGGTGTGCATATAGTATGGGACGTTCCTGATAAGAACCAACCATTGTTTTTTTCTACTTATTAGAAATGGGATCTTTATACTCCTCTAAAGTGTGATAATGTCTCTTATCTCCAAAATGCTGCAGTAAAATGGTTTGATATGAGGTGTGCATATAGTATGGGATGTCCTGAATAAGAACCAACCATTCTTTTCTTCTACTTACTAGAAATTAGGTCTTTATAGCCTTCTAAAGTGTAATATTATCCTATATCTTGAAAACGCTGCAGTAAAATGGTTTGATATGAGGTCTGCATATAGTATGGGATGTCCCTTATAGGAACTGACCATTGTTTTTTTCTACTTATTAGAAATGAGATCTTTATAACCTTCTAAAGTGTAATAATGTGTCATATCTTGAAAATGCTGCAGTAAAATGTTTTTATATGAGGTGTGCATATAGTATGGGACGTCCTGGATAAGAACCGACCATTGTTTTTTTCTACTTATTAGAAATGGGATCTTTATACCCCTCTAAAGTGTGATAATGTCCCATATCTCCAAAACGCTGCAGTAAAATGGTTTTATATGAGGTGTGCATATAATATGGGACATCCCTTATAGGAGCTGACCATTGTTTTTTTTCTACTTATTAGAAATGTGGTCTTTATACCCTTCTAAATTGTAATAATGTACGATATCTCCAAAACGCTGCAGTACAATTGTTTGATATGAGGTGTGCATATAGTATGGGACGTCCTGTATAAAAATTGACCATTGGCTTTTTCGACTTATTAGAAATGGGATCTTTATAGCCTTCTAAAAAAAAAAGTTAATATTATCCTTTAAAATTATGTAAACAGAACATTCAAAGATCAACAATACATGACACTAATATTAAAGCAGATGGCAAAAAAAAAATAACTCCTAAAAATGTCATCATATCTCATCTGGCGTCTAGAGAAAAGCGCTCTGAAGCGCGTCCCTCTGTGGTTGTTCCTGTCATTACCGTATTATAGTTACCGCGCCCATAATTTCCTCGCGGCTGGCTTGACCGTGTGTTTTCTGAAGTGCGGCTAATCTTGACCGCAGTGAATAAAACTCTCTGCTAGAATTTTTTTTTTTTTGCTTTACATCAATTGATGTCCGTTAGCACAGTATTCTGAATGATGATGGATAATGGTGTGATACTGATAGCCTAAAAGATACTAGCAGTTTAATACTCAACTACGTTAATAAAGACAAAACTATTTGGCGTATTTACAGATGCAACTGACCTGCACTTGAAGCCCTGGACAGGTCAGTGATGTTGCTACATTTGACGGTTTCTTCTGGCCGCTTCATCTCTTTCATCGAGTCCCGCGCATCGTTTCTGTTCGGAATCGTTTGACGGAAGCGCGGAACAGACGCGAACCGATTCGTATAGCGCAGCGCTGCCAGTCAAGACTAACCGATATATGATTTATTATCAATTTATTATCGAATGAAAAAATCGGAAATAATCACTTTGGTACATTGAGAAGGCATAAATACTAATAATAATAATAATTTATAATAATAATAATAATAAAAAAACAGGGACAAATCAGCCATCAGGCCACCGGGAATTCTCCCAGTGCTCCCGATTGCCAGTTCGGGCCTGCTCCCAACACTGTACAACAGTGTGAGGCTACTGGCATTTGGCATTTAGAGGCTTTTGCATCTGAACTGTTCATATAGTCCTGTTGTGTCTAATATGAATAGACCCAAGCTATTCACAGATATTGCCAGATACTCACTTTACCTCTACCATACTTTTAACAGTCTTGGATCGTTTGTGATTCAGGTTGTCATCCTTTCTTGCATTGTCTTGATCCTTCACTTTTCCAATTATAAGCTATATTGTTAGTGGCCTGGATAGCCCACAGTCATTATGCTACACAATATATGCTACACCCTCTACTGGATGTAAAATGCTCTGCAGTGCATTTAGTCATTTTAGAATGTTAAGTAGGTAACACTTTAGAATAGGGAACGCTTATTCACTATGAACTACGAATTTTCCCTCAATACATTTCTAATGTGCTGTTTATTAATAGTTAGTAAAGTAGTTGTTAAGTTTAGCTATTGGGATTAGGGATTAAAAAAGAAAAAAAAAAATAGGGGCCTTCAGGGTCTTAATTACTACTAACTACTGGATAAATTTTCCTAGTAATTACGCATGCTAATAAGCCCAAGTTAAGAGACCCTAAAATAAAGTGTTACCTTAAGTTCTAATTCTGTAGTTATTTTGGTGAAAGTAAATCAAAAGTAATACAGGAGTCATGTAACTCATTACAATTCTGAGACAGTAATATTGTAAGGTAAGGAATTACTTTTAAATAACAGTAACAAGTAATCTATAATGTATTACATGTTGGAAGTGACTTGCACAACACTGCCTGTGTAGTAGCTATAGGCTAAATTGCAAATATTCATGCTTTATTGCAATAGTTTGAAATGAACTATAATGCCATCTGTCGGCACAGATCCACAACTGCAATAGATGAACTAGTGAGTCAATAGTCACATTTTAAACACGTAGCCTATTAGATCATTATCGCAGGCAGTTCGGAGAAAAATACTGAAACAGAAATCGAAATATATTCGATAGGCTACAACAGTTATTATTACCATAAACATAATTATATATATATATAAAAGAAAAGTACAGTGATCTCCGTAGGTTTAAGAAGCTTTCAGAAATGTATTTATTTATGAATTGTGAAACCTGTTAACTTTATAATTTACTGCACATAAAGAAACTTTACAGATTAACATACTCTACTGTCCTCTTATTGGCCGTTTTGTTACTTTTGTCGAGTTGTATTGATTGGAAGTGTGTTGACATTGCCCATCGATTCGGCTTTGCTTATATTTGCATAAACAACACAATAATAGACACATATAAGGTCAAGTTCAGGTAAAGACCTCAGTTAAATATAAAACTTATGTAAATGTACAATGTTAAAACCCGTGTTTAGGCGAGTGAGACTGCGCTTAACCTCTTCACCACTAGAGGGTGTTATCAGCGAGGTTTACTAGTGCTGGCATGCGTTATGAAGTTTATCATGTTTATGAAAACCGATCTGTGTACTGGACTATTTGCATTAAGATTAATTGTATGAATACTTAAAACGTCTTTAGGAGAGTGGAGCAATTATAGGAGAATGGAGTTGTAGTGAGCAAGGAATGAACTTGGAGAATGTAGAAGTGGCATTAAACATGAAATGTTATTGTGGTTGGTATGTTGTTAAGAACAACAAAAAGGGCTCGGTTTGGTTGTATCGTGTATCTATTTATTTATTTATTTATTTTCTTTACAAGACCGTTTAAAAAGACAGGCAGCAGTAGTGTGCTACATGTGATCGCAAGATCTGCATTGTGACTCTGTTGTGTTGTTTGAGTAGTCACCACTAGAGGGCTCTCTCCATCGTCACATTGCACTACGGATACGTAAGTTTCGCATTGGGAAAACTAATGACTTAAGTGTTATTTCTTTTTAAACTGTTCACTCTAGTGAGTCAGAAAGTGCATGGAAGAGTATTGTTGTGGAATTAATTGTGTAAAAAAAGAAAGTGGCTGCATTACTAACTAGGGGCCAAAATGAACTCAGGTGACAAATAAACTAATAGACTTTTGAGAGGCTGTCAGTCGTGCTAATAAACACCTGCTTGACTTTAACTGAATGCCTAAATGCAGACTGCAGTTGCACAGAGTATCAGAGCATTACGAACAGCATAAATTATATCTTCAGAGTGCATTTGAACAGAAGAACAATTGGTGTCAAAATCAGAAGTGGTCAAAAATAACTAAATAAGGACTTTGGCTGAACAGATGGGAATAATTTTGAGAGTAGAGTGCCCAAGAGCAGTCTTGGGAAATGAAATCGTCTATAATTGATTTGCTCTGCTTCTGTAATTATGGATATATTTATATATCGATATATACCCCTGACATGTTTTTGTAATGTTGTCTTTGCTGTTAACAAAAAAAACTTTGAGAACTTTTAAAGACCGTTAAAAGTTTGGTTGTGATTTTTCACTTATTTAGTAATTGAGCACAGACTGCTCATTTCTTTTCAGGCCTATCAAACTGTCAGCCTAAGCTCTTTCAGTTGAACTGTTATAATAAGTCATATTTGTTTATTTCATTAAGTACAACTACAAAATATAAAAATTGTTACTGTATTCATCATTTCAATAGCCTATATGTATAAAGATGTGGTTGTTATATTCAGTGCTAAGTATCATTTGTGGACTATTACAGTATTTATTCATATTTAATTAGCATTTTGTATTATTTTTGTTATAATTTAATGATGTAGTAATAACTGCTTTAATCAGTTTTATTAGTTTTAATATTTCTATTTAGTTTTTCAGTTTTAGTAATTTTAGTACTTAAATTTAAACTTTATTATTTTCATTTTAATTTATTAGGGTTGGGAGACAATAAATCGATGCATCGCGAATCGAGAAATGATTCTGCATCGATTCTGAGATTTTCCAAAGGCATCGCGATACTCTCTCGAATCGATTCTGAGCTTAGTTTTTAGCTGCAGACTTTTGATCTAATAATTCACAACAATATCTCACACACTGAAATAGTAACGGGATACTTTACAAGACCGAAAACAAAAATATATTTACGTAAAATCCACTGTAGAAAATGAAACCTGCAAATGTCTTTTATAATTTTTCAGCAGTGAAGAATGGATAAATCTGATTGTTTCCCTTTGAAGCATGTGTACCCTTCTTTATGTAAAGTGTGTTAGTGACTTGTGAGCTAATTTGTCTAGTCCCCCTTTCTCTATCAGTCTTTCCTCGCTCTCTCTGCACTGAAGGAAGGAGGTTATCCTTAAACTTATTAGTGCAGGTGCAGTGCATTGAAAATCCATTCAGTGCTGCTGCTGTCACAGCAATTCTGTTCCATTGAATTAAGTGGGGTCAATCCAGCAAATCAAAAGATTACACTGGGCTCTATAAAGAGCGGGATGACACAAACATACTCACACATGCAAACACGCCAACAGACAAAGTGAATAATGCATTTAGTTGATTTAGTTGTGACCAGTGTACCAGAAGTGAATAAGTGTGGATGTAGTGAAACGGTAACACTGTTGTGTTCAGTATAGTGACCTTAAGCATAAATGTTGGATTAGTATCTAAAAAGAAGTAGAATAATCAGACAAAAGCTTCATAATTTGCCTTTTGGGTAGTCCACCAAAAAAAAAAAAAAAAAATTCTGTAATTTACTCATCCTCATGCCACTAATAATCTTTAGAATTTACTGTTGTTGAATACATTATGTAATATTAGCCTTTTGCCACCCAGCTCTCTAGATATTGATATTGGCACTGGCTGTTAGCAATATAACCATCATAAGTTTGAGTTAGTTTGCTTTTTTTTCTTCTTTTTTTGAATTAATTACTTAAGTCTCTTATTCATTCAATCAAATTACTGTAAATACAGTTTTACAGTTAAGTTACTAATTTATATATATATATAAGCTTTCTTTTTCTTTTTTCTTTTTACAAATGTAATTAATTTAGCTCCTTGAGGGCGATTTGCTTGTTGGTGTGACCAGTTCAGCAGCTTTCTTCTATTATGTCACCTGACCTCGAATCTTCTAATATGGTGAGCTGGTGTTCAAGAAACATTTCTTATTATCAATGTTGAAACAGTTGTGCTGCTTAATATTTTGTGAAAACGGTGATGCATTTTTCAGGATTCTTTTATTTCAAAGAGCAGCATTTGTTTTAATAGAAACTTTTGTCATGTTGTCTTAATGGTCCTTTATCAGATCATGTACGGTATCCTTAAGTAAACATTCCTAACTATCATTTCTTAAAAAAAGTTAGCAAATATCTGTTCCACTATTGAGACTCACTATTAAAATCTTTATTAAAAAGGAGAAAAAAATCAATGTTGAAACAATTGTTCCGCTTCACAATCCACAATAATAATAATAAAATAATAATAAATAAAATAAAATAAAACTTTGATAATAGAATCCCCCACCTCAAGAACATAATTATTTTGCATGGAAATAAATTGTAGAACTATCCTTTTTTCGCCTAGGGGAGAGCGGGCCACAAAGTAACACTTTTTGACTTTCTGTTTGTGTAAATCCACATGGGGTTCAGATTTATCCACATTAATTTCACACTTGTCTAGTACAAATATGTTGCTTTGTTTCATAATTACAGTGTATACGTTTTTTCTTTATTTACCCTCAAAAAATAGAAGTGAAATGTGACAACATGCCCAGTAGGTGGGGTACATTGTAACATCTGATGGGCACGTTGTAACATGACCATAAAACAGCTTAAAATGTTATCTGATCGAAAAATATACAAGTGAAAAAATAAGACCTAACTACAATTTTGTCACGAAATCAAATCATTCTTATTTCAAATAAAACTCTGGCGTTTTTTAAAGAATTTGGAATTTGGCAATGAACACATTGCATTGGCAACCATGCTTGGACGGCCCCATAAACGCCAAAATGCTTGCCTACCATGGCTTGAATCATAATTTCTTAAATTACACTTGACTGTCAGTAGTTTATCACTCACCGCTTTCTCCGTAGTTTATCATTAAATGTATTAAAATAAAATCGCTGATCTTCGCTAATGTCATAGAATAGCACGGCAGGGCACAATGTAACACAGTGTTACAACGTGCCCCATCTGCACAACTGGAATTTTAAACCGGTACTGTCTTCTATAGTTAGGCGAGCTTAAAATACTCTACACGATAAACAACAGATTGGAGCTTAAATATAGCCGATTTATCTAATTTTAAATGTTAATAAAAACTGCGATGAAAAATTACTAAGCCAGAAATATAATTTTACTATGGTAAATAATGTCATCGTCTCTTCAAAAAAACTTTTGAATTTTGGTGCTTTTTTTCTCTATATAATGTTGATCATGTAACAGTAATGCTGACATTTGTTATGCTAGCATGTGTGGAAATATTTAAACTACATGTGTTACAACTTACCCCGCGCTCCCCTACCTAATTACATTAAACAGTTTATCTGCAAAGTAATATAATTCATTGGTTGGTTCATCTGTTTTAGCAGTTTGCAGCATTTTGGAGCATTAATCTAGAATTGATATGTAGCCAGTCACAGGTGTGTGCTGCTATTTCATTGGCTCTGAACATGGCTCATACAATCTGATTTTATAGTTTTAAACCTTCAGGTAGTTAACGGATGTTTAAATATTAAAATACTTAAATAGAGGCCGTAAACTTTTCTCTCTGTTGAGACAAAAGCATGGAGCTGTTATTTAGCTCTAACAGCATGTTGATTAGTCTGAGTGTGTGAGTTCACCGTGACCTTTAGGACAGCGCCGTCAGCAGAAACATCCACCTGTCTGATTATTGTCCCTGTCATTTCCTAAAACTAATGTGTTACACTTCAAGAGCTGTTTGAAGGACGCTGTGTAGCACATGTGCGTTTTGTCTCATAATTCTAGATCTATCTATGTGTATAAATAAATCTATGTGTATAAATCAGATGGCGTGTGTGTATATATGGGCATGTTAAGCAGGTTTGCTCAACATGCCCATATATACACATGAGCAGGTTTAATTAATTCAGTGTCCTACCTCATTGATCGTGTGCTAATTCTAGGCTATTCTCATATATTTATGTGCCTGCCGATAGCACAAATTAAACAATTATTACTAAATGATTTTATATAGTTTCTCTGTGTGTGAGCTGAAATATGACGCATAAATTTAGTCATATATATTAATAATGTTTAGGGTTTAATAAATACAGTACAGTAGATCCTGAAAAAGCTTTAAAACTTGCTGGTTGTGATGCCTAGCTCATACAGTAGCTCATGAATAATAATGAGGTATGACCTTTATTTTTCAAAATTGTTCAAAACTTAGAACTTGTCCCACCTCAAAA
Organism: Sinocyclocheilus anophthalmus; assembly: GCA_018155175.1. NCBI lineage: Eukaryota > Metazoa > Chordata > Actinopteri > Cypriniformes > Cyprinidae > Sinocyclocheilus > Sinocyclocheilus anophthalmus. The sequence goes on from JADLZN010007251.1 coordinate 126,517, forward strand.
GAGACATTTTAGACAGCAGCTCAAATAATAGTGTTAAAAAGTGCTTTGTACACAGAACATTTTGCTGTATGAGCTGCATATTTCTGTTATTAAAACTCTGATATTATTACAGTAGCTTATTTTCATAGTAAACACTTTCCAGTGAATGGATTTTAAGGGTAGAAAATGTTCTGTGTGTGTGTGCCATAATTTTAGGACAGATTTTTTTTCATCATTTGTGAGAAAGAATGAGAGAAAAAATGAAAGAATGGATGAGAGGAACGGAACACTTCGTCGTCTCGTTGGCAGAGTTGTTGTGAGTTTGGATCAGCGCCCAGTGACTTTACCATCAAGTGTTTCCAAAATTAGCCTCTTTTGCTGTAATTTCTACAATGCATTTGACTTCTTTCCTTTTTTAACCTCTTTTCCTTCTGTTTTTGACATTCAGTCTGACGTAAATCAAAATAATGTATGTTGCCCATCGATAGTGATGTTTATTTGTGACGTCTATTTTGTCTCAGCACCTTAGGTGCTAAACACATTTTTCACTAAAAACATTACACAAATAAGCTGCAAACACGACCAGAATCTTTGGGGAAAAAAAGACCAAAAGCCAAAAAAGAGCATTCAATTTGCACTGGACAATTTATCTTGTGCATGGGCCGGTTCTTAATCCTAGGTTGTGGAAGGCGCAGCGGATTGCCGTGGAGATGTTCTGTACTTGTGTTGAAATTACACTACTGTTTAGTGAATTTTTCATAATCACTGGCCAAATCCTATTACCAATTCATCTCTCTCTCTCTTCCAGTAATTCACACAATTCTGACAATGATTTCGATTCAGAGGAGTGTAACTGGCACAGAAGAAATGCTCACACTACTTCCTCTGCTCTGCTTTCAATCCCACAGTCCCGCTCCACAGGCCTTACTACTGTATGCCTAGCTCCCATAGAGACTGAATTGGAAAAACCTGCTCACTTTGTTCCAGTCGACTCTTTGGCCTTTTGAGAAGTAGATTGGATTTACTTCCCAAGTAAGAGCAGCCCAGTGGAGGAGTCCTTTTCAAATGGCACAGTTGATGTAGCATTCCTCTAAAAGTTGATTCTGTTCACGAGATACTTTATAGCATAACACAAATAGAGCAAAATGTGGCCTTTGTGTTTTGTGATAATCAAAACATATTTTGTTAAATAAACATGAATATATTTACATGTTTTTAACTGTATTCATAATGTGTTTGCAGGAGTATCTAAATTAAATATTAATTCTCTCTTTCTCTTCTGTTCGTCTTGTCCTCAGGCTGAACTGATAAGCAGATGGCTACAGTCTCTTCATGGTTAGTTTCTGGGATGGATGAGTGAAAGTGGCTGCTCTCAATAATGGTAGGGGCAGAATGGGGTAAGGTGTGCCAGTATTACTTAAGTTGTCCTCTAGGCAAAATTAATTCAGAACAATTTATGTACTTACATTTTTGTGCAATCTGCTCAGGCCAACTGATGGTTAAAGTTACTGGTGGGGTTAGGAGTTGACCTTTGTTACTTTCATTGTAAAAATTGTATGTTTTTGTACTAACCTAATCATAAATATTCATACGAACTGCCACCAGTTTGCCAAATCTTAAAATAGAGGAAACAAATAGGGATGAAAGGTAACCATTTCATCCCTATTTGTTTCCTCTATTTTAACAGTTTGACGATAAACCACAATACAATTCTCAAATTCATATTTAAATTCTCATTCAAACTGTATTTGATATGCGTAATTTGAAAAAAAATTTAGTTTGAAAACCAGAAGGCAGTGTGAGGTTTTACAACCGTTCTGTAACAGGGCTGACGAGACGTGAGACGTGCGGATCCATGTGCGAGCTTTATTTAGAACAGAAGAGGTCAGAAACACAGGCAGGGTTGAACAATGGCAAACAGGTATAATGAGGGCAAGACAGAAGAGTAATCAAAAACGGGCGTGGTCGATAAGCGGCTAACAATATCCAGAGGGCTTGACACGAGGGGTTATCCAATAACAATGCAAAGGTCCAGGCAGGGGCAAACAGTATTCGAACAGGGCAAGACGAGAGAGGTAGTCCGAAGTACATAAGCAATAATCAGAAAACGAGGAAACTGACAAGGCAAGACTAGGCTAAGGCTATCAAAGGGAAACAGGCTCCGTAGAGTATCTATCGCTAAGAGAGTGATAAACGCATACAATACTCACCAGAGGGAAGGGATCAGAGTGAGTGTTAAAAAGTGAGGGAGTGATATGAAACAGCTGTGTGCAATCTGTGCTGTGTGCAATCAACTGTGTGCATGTCATCAGTGCAGTGGACGATGGGATATGTAGTCCGGGGTGATATGCAACAGTGTGTTGTGCGAGAGTCAATGAAATGGAAAGGTTGACCTCTGATGGCTAGCAGACGGAAATTCATGGACCGGATGCGTGAACAGAGCCCCCCCGCCCCCCAGGACTCTTCCTACAGCTCCAAACACTATACGATACAGTGGCGGTGAGCGGGATAGGTCGAACAAGTGGTGAGGGACGAGGTCGATCCAAGATAGGAGAGACCAGGACTGAGGCAGAGCCGTCGGAGGCAGGGGAGCCATGTGAGCGCGTAGCATTACAGGGGGAGCTGAGTACCACCACCAGCAGAGCAGACGGTACGCACGATCCCCCCACGCAGAGCGAAAACCACCAGAGCCGACAGTAGACACGCACGGCGGAGCAAGAACCACCAGGCAAGTAAAACCACCAGAGCCAGACACAGACGCACCACAGTCATAGCCGGCAGAGCAAAGACCCACCACGGCATACCGAGCAGAAGAACGCACCACGGCGGAGCAGAGAACCACCACGGCCAGACAGAAGACCACCACGGCAGAGCAGAAGACAACCACGGCGGAGCAGAATATACGCACCACAATTGTCAGAGGACCACCAGAGCCCAACAGACCACACACGGCGATGTCAGAAGAACAGGAACCCCCCCCCCCGTGAACCACACCGATCAGGAGACCATGGCAGAGACTGTAACAACGAGAGAGCAGAGACATACAACACAGACAGAACATTCGGGTTGATAGACAAGACTGAGCGTTAAGGGGCAGCCTCCCTGGCTGGGTCGGAACAAGACAAAAGTTCACAAACGACCTCCTGGCCGAAAGCAAAGCAGCAAGAATTCACACACCCTCCAAACCGGACAGACAGGATGAGAGTCCCGACTTGCCTCCATAGCCGGACCTTTACGAGCAGGGAGGTTCTGCAGGAACGCCTTTGTAGCCGTGACAGGCCGAGCAGGAGTTCGCAACCGTCCTCTAAGCGTGACAGGCTGAGCGAGGGTTCGTAAACCGGCCTCTAGTAGCCGTGACGGGCAGGACTAGGCTTCACATATGGCCTCCGTAGCCGTAACAGGACGACAGAGAGTTCACACCGACTGCCTCCATGATCCGTGACAGGACAGGACGGATTTCAGTAGTCGGCCGCCTCCATAGCCGTGACATACAACATGGTAGTGCTCCAAACTGCTCTATCGCCGTGACAGACAGACGAATAGTTCTATGCCTCCTGGCCGGACATGACAGGCCAGAGAATTCACAGACAGGCCTCCCGGCCAGAACAGAACGACGAGAGTTCACACGTGGATACTATGGGTCTGAGCAGCCTCTGTAGTTCTGCGAGCGGATTCCGCCACCGCATCTGAGGTTCTACAGTATACGCAGCAGGAAACAGGTAGAGTGTTCATTAATATCCGTTTAACCGTATCGGTATCAGATTTCAGCAACGGTCCCTTCGACCGTTACAGGAGAGCTGAAGGTGCATTGGCTGGTCCCACCACCATACCTGACCAAAGCAGCTCCGTCCAGCGCGTGGCCGGGGGGGGGGGGGGGGTGGGGGTCGGGAGGTTTCTGGGTCTGCACCGCGTCCAGCCACGTCTGGAGGGGGACTTGAGAAAGCACCACCATCTCAGTGGTTCAGTGGTAGTGTACGCAGCCCAAATACACCATAAAGCGATCCCCATTGTGGGTAGCGCTACAGACAGGGGAAATAGTTCAGGAACTGGAGGGCTTAAGAGTGCTGGTTTAGGGATACCAGCTGCACGTGCCGACACCAGCGGTGGGTGCTCCACGCTGGATGCCAGTCTGGGATTCTGAAGGGCTGACCTTGATAATCTGGGTGAAACAGACGGGAAGTGACGTGACTCTGGATGATCAGATGAGATCTGACTACTCTGGATGGATCACTGTGATTAATCAGAAGACGGACACAGACAAGCAAGACTGGCGATGCCTGACGGAGAAGAAAACGAGCTCCGTAGAGTACTATCGCTAAGAGAAGTATAAACACATACAATACTCCGTCAGTGGAATGGATCAGAGTGAATTAAAATAGGGGATGTGTGATGATAACATCTGTGTGCAATCATGGTGCATCCCCTGTTGTGTTGGTGTCATGGGCAGTTGTTGCATTGGATGATGGGATATGTAGTCCGGGGGGATATGCAACAGTGTGTAGTGCGAGAGTCAATGAAATGGAAAGGGTGACCTCTGATGGCTAGCAGACGGAAGTTCATGGACCGGATTCGTGACACGTTTACTGAGTGCTGAGGGAAATTAAATGAATAATAAGATGAATGAATGAGAATGGCATTTTCTTTTCATCTTGCCGTCTGTGTAATGACTAATAAAGTAGTGTTTATAAGCTCACTATCACTATTAGTCAAGCTGCTGGCACAACTTACTCCAAAGCACTTGTCATACTTTACCCCTTAGCTACCATTTTGGTAAAATTCTTTATTTGATTAATTCATGACTAGTCTTTAGCCAAAAAAAAAAAAATCTACTGACACATCTTGCCTCAGAGCGGTAACAGCAGCCTCGTCAGTTTAATCGGTGATGACTTCCTACCTTTGTACTGTTTATGTGTACGCACTATATTTGAGAATCATGCATCAGTATCATTAGGTCCATGTTAATGCGAAGCTGGAGTCTCTGCATTATCGAGTGCACAGAATATATTAGACTTGATTCTGGAGATCTTTCCCAATTGAAATTGATGAGCTTCAGAATTGTTCTGGTTGACTGATGGAGTCGAACTGCTGTGGGTGAGTGTGTGTGGACAAGCTGAAGTCATAAACCTCTTTGTGAACCACATCATTGTGGCTTTACAATGGATTCAAACTCAATTGATGTCTGTTGGAGAGAAAGAGAGAGCGATGGTAAAAGTAAATCATGATGTTATGTCACACAAACCTTAAAAACCTAAATACAATCACAGTACAAGAAAAGAGACAACATATCAATGCAAACCGCCTGTTTGTGTGTACCTCCTGTCAGCGAGTGTGTGTCTGAAGAGGATGAGCTGGGACCAGAGCGGTATCGGTGATGCAGTGTGTGGAATGGGAAACAGGGAGAGTAATGGGAAGAATTTCTCCAATTTGGCTCCCTATTGATTTCTCCTTCTCTCCTTCCCCTGTCCTCTCACAGTCGCATGGAAGGAAAACCACTAACATACAAGACGTCTCCTGGTTATGGGTGTGTGTTGACAAGAACCGAAGGGAAAAGACAAAGAGGCTGTGAGGAAGTTGTAAAACAGCCTGACGTGAGCATTAAGGTAATTTATCGTGTTAATTGTCTCAAAAAGAAAAGGTTCAATCATATTGTCTCGGATGTGAGGTAACTAAGGCCCGCTCCTTGGAAGGAAGCAGAGCTTCTTAAAGCTCCCTTGTCAGCAGTATTGTGGTTAAACAGCTAAAATAGCGGGTCAGAGTTCAAAATCTTGATTAATTTATCATTAGAGTAGTGAATGTGATGCGCTTGGGTGACAAAGTTTAAACACACATTGTGACCTGCTGCGGGTTTGAATCCCTGCCCAGGTCTGGAGAAACTCAATTGGTAATTTTCAGAGTGGGTGAGCCGATCACAGCTAATAAAATCAGCAGTTCTCAAAGCCATTACACCGAGGAATCTGAAGGAAAAAGTGCGGACCTCTTGATCTGGATGTTTCCTTCAAGGTAATGATCAAGATTAAGGAAAGAAGGTACAGTATATAGCTGCCTTCATCAGTTTTGTTTTTAGTTTGCACTTGCACTAGTCTATGAATGTCAAGTCTGCTGTCACTGGTGTGTAGTAATATATGGATAATAATTAGAAGTTGCTCAAGGAAATTGGAAGTAAATGATGAACTGTCAGTTTAAATTTATTTTATAGCCTTAGGTTGGGATCTCTGAGGGGATTAAACATGTTGCTTTTACTTGGCTTGAACTTAATTCTTTTACATGATCCTTATCTCTAACTCGATAGTTCAGGGTTCCTCATCCTCAGAATTTAGTTCAGACTCTAATTAAAAACACCTGAGTCAACTAATAAAGGTCTCCGGGTTTACTTCAAAATTACAGCTGGGTATGTTGGAGTACAGGAAAGTGGTTGTACACAGGAATGAGGAACCCTGCTATAGAAAGTACTTGATTTACAATAGTAGAGAGAAAACATCAAATCTGCTTTATGTCTCAGTCAATAGCAGCGTTGAAGAGTATTTTAAAGTTGTTTTAAAGGTTTTTAATGGGAATGAGAAAATTCAATTTTTTAAGCTTTATGTCTGAGTTCTGTTACAAAATATTACAGTGTTGCTGAAATAACTTGTTGGAAATAAAATGATGGCAACATTAGTAGCATATGTTCTTTTTTGTTTCAAATAATAAAAAGGGCAAGTTAAACTTTTATTGAAGAAATTAATGAAATTTTGTTTATATTGTGCTGTTATTGTCATGGTTGCCTACTGTGAGGAGCGAGGAATGAGGAAACGAGGGATTTCACACTGAACAGTTTTTAATAATCCACAGGAGGAAACACTGGGTCGACAAACACAGACTGCACAGACTGGGGCTAAAGACACAGGTGTATGGGATGACTAATTAAACTAAACGAGGACAGGAACAAGACCAAATAAGGGAACACTAGAACAGAAACGGGCAAAACAGAACATAGACCTCCCGGAAGATACGTCCTCGCACCGTAGAACAACATCGGTAAGGAATGATGGACTAAGATGAGGCTCAGAAGGAGGACGGACACCTGGGGAGACCAGGGAAGCGACGAAGGAGGGAGGAAACGGGAGGGCCCGGAGATTAGGAGCCAAGCAGACTAGCCACATCCATTATTGCGACCCACTTTGGTCCGACGAGGAGGAGCCATGGAGGCGGACTCCAATGGGGGCCGCCATGGCGGCATGAGCCTGAGTTTGAGACGGAGAGCCAACGAGCCAGGTGGATGCCGAGGATCCGGGGGGCCAGGTTGGAGCTGAGGGCTCTGGCGACCAAGGCGGAGATGCGGAGATCTGCGGCGGAGCCGGAGCGACTTAGGACCAAGGTGGAGCTGGCAGGAGGAAGAAGCCCAATAGAGCCAGTGGGATGAACGACGAGGTGCAGCCGGAGAAGCAGAGTCCTGAAGTGATGGCGGGTCGACGCCCGACCAAGACGGAGCCGGAGGGACGAGGGAGCCCGATGGAGCTGATGGAACGACGGTTGACGGTGGAGGCGAGGGAGCTAGGAACCGAGGTGGAGCCACTTGGTCTAAATGGTTTGGCCGAGCTGAGTCCTGGGCCTCTGAGTCTGAAGGCTGAGGGTGGGGGGGGAAGGGATTAGCAGCCAAGGTACAGCGAGGCAGGAGCGGACAGGTGGGAGGGCAGGTATTTGTGAGCCTCCGGGCATTCAGGGATAAACTCTGGATCGGGAGCCCCCTCTAGGCTGAACACGGGAACAGGATTGCGCTCTGGAGGAGCGGACATTTGAGGGTGCTTTCGAGGAGTGGGCACTGGAGGGCGTTCTGGACTGGATTCGGGGACTGGAGCACTCTCCTCTTCGCTTTGGCACTTTTGCCGAACCATACTCAGCTCGCCCTCAGCTGCGGTGCAGGGAGCGGAGCTCCTCTTCGCGCTCACACAGTCTGTGGCTTTCTCCCTCGTGGCAGGCATTGTCGACGGCTCTCGCACCTGGTCTGACGGGTTGAGCTCCACGTCCGGGGCGATCCTTCGCTCAGTCGCTCGGCTTTACGCTGGCTCGTCGATCCCGGCGGGGATTGGCTCTCCATCGTCGGTGGGCTCGGGCTTTTGCTCCGCACAGCGGAGAGATGGTGGGCTGGGCTCTGGGTCCGGAGTGGATCCTGCGAGATCCTCCATGGGGCAGGTGGTGGTTAGCGACCCGTTTCTCGCCAGAGTCCACTCCACGAAGGCGATGAAATCCTCTCGAGGACCATTCTTGGACGACGGCGCTCTGGGTAGCTGGTGGTGCTAGCTAACAGCCGGAACAGTCTTGTATGGTCCTCGCGAGATCTGTCCCCGTGCTCCAGCAAGAGGAGGAAGAATTGGGGGCGGAAGAAGGGATCCATATCAACAACGGCAACAAAAGAAAACACTGAGAGAAAAACGAGAAAACAAACGGAGGGGAAACACATGGAGGTAACTGTTTTTGGTAGGTTCTTCTGTCACGGTTGCCTACTGTGAGGAGCGAGGAACGAGGAAACGAGGGATTTCACACTGAACAGTCTTTAATAATCCACAGGAGGAAACACAGGGTAGCCAGGAGACACACGTAGTAGTACAATGACGTTAAGAACCGACAAACACAGACTGCACAGACTGGGGCTAAATACCTGGATAATTGGGAAGACACAGGTGCATGGGATGACTAATTAAACTAAAAGAGGACAGGAACAAGACCAAATAAGGGAACACTAGAACAGAAACAGGGGCAAAACAGAACATAGATAGTCCAGAATCCTGACAGTTATATCCGTTCTATGTTACAAAATACATGATATAAAGACTGCTACTTTTTATATATTTTCTTATCTTATTTTTTTGAAACATGCTATTTAAGTCTAATTAGTGGTGTTGTAAATAGGCTAGTATTTGTAATACTTATTATACATGACCTTTCAAAGGTTTGGGGTCGGTAAGATTTGATTTTTTTAAGAACATTTTTCTTGAATGATTTCTGAAGGATCATGTGACACTGAAGACTGGATTAATGATGCTGAAAATTCAGCTTTGCATCACAGGAATAAATTGCATTTTAAAATATATTCAAATGGAAAAGAGTTATTTTAAATTATAATGTTATTTCACAATATTACTGTTTTACTATATTTTGTATCAAGTAGTTGCAGCCTTCTTTCAAGAACGTTAATCTTACCAACCACAAACCTTTAAACGGCATATAAAAATAGCGAATAGTGATAGATGCAAATAGTGATAGATGTTATTCACACAAAGATTAAAAAGTAATATTTGTACTAAATATGTAAGCAGTAGTGGATAGAGCTGGTCTTTGCCAACAAGATTGGATATTTGCACACAGTATAACTAGACACTGCCTGTAATAAAACCGTGACAATTCTTTAAGAAAGTAATATTGATGGGACAGGTGGAAAAAAACAGCATTTGCTCACTCTCATGTTTGTCAAAAGCACATAACTTCAGAATTGTTTACAACCTGCTCTTAGTCTGGTCTCTCACTCTCTCTCTCTGTGTTGTGTGTGTGTGTGTGTGTGTGTGTCGTTGTTGAGCGCAACAGTGTTCCTCTCATAATTCACCTGTGCAGGTGTAACAGAGGCTGCTTCCTTCTGCATGACTGATATTTTTCTATGCTGATGGGATAGTCAGGGTGTTTAAAGATGTGCGTGTACATTGACGTCTTTGTATGGTCTATGTGGCCCTCTGTCTTGTCTTTTATTTCACTGTCCTTGCTAAATGGCCCTCAGATTGTGTGTGTAAGGTCTGTTTCGCTCTGAACGCACAAACAGCACATAAGGGAAGCAGCTACAGTATATCCTCTATACACATACTCTTTCTATGGCTGCTATGTATACATGTGTACAGAAAGTGCCTACTATTGAGATTCAGGATCAGATTTAAGAAGTGTGTGTGTGTTTGCTGTCAGTGGCGGAGAGCAGCTGGTGTGTGAAGGAGGACGGAGACAGAGGATAGGCAGCATTAGGGGAGCGGAGCGGCAGAATTTAGTGCTTGGTTACTTCACCAGCTCCCTCTCTCTGCTCCTCGTTCCTTTAGGGTCCCGTTCTCTGACTCAGAGAGGGAGTGAGAGCAGTGATGAATACAGTTTTTTTTTTTTTTACATTGTCCAACCTCCGTAATGCAGAGCTGTGTAACTGCAGTTTAGAGAGCTTAACCATGCACCTCCAACACCTTCAAGAAATTTACCATGCAAAGGGAAATCAGAAACTCCTAGCTGGACTAGCCTAAATCAACAAGATTATGCTGTTGCAGAAGCCAGACTTGATTGTGTGTGATATGTGTACATTTTTATTTATATTGTTTTTTAAGTCTTATGCTGCATTTTTATCATACAGTAAAACAGTAATACTGTGAAATACTATATTGCAATTTAAAATAACTGTTTTCTATAATATATTTTTAAATGTACTTTATTCATTTGATGGCTAAACTGAATTTTCCACAACTCATTACTCCAGTCTTTAGTGTCACATGATGCTTCAGAAATCATAAATGATACTAATATGTTCATTTGATGCTCTAGAAACATTTCTTATTAATGCTGAATAAATTTTTGTTGCTTAATATTTTTGTCGAAACTAGCGATTTTTTTTCAGGATTCAGTATATTATGCAAGATAGCAAAAATTGCTTACATTACATACAGTATATGTAATAATGAAATATATTTTTTTCAATTTATACTTGAACTGGCACCTAAATGCAAAGCTTGTTTTCCCAGCAACATAAGTAGTGACACTGTGTGAGTGTGTGATATATATTTTACACACACACAAACACACACACACACACACACACACCACAGACACACACACATTTACACATACTGTACATAGGGCCCCAGAAACAATTAACACAAAATTAAAACTGTCATTTAATTAGAAACAAAATATCAAACCAAGTGGCATCTTTAAACAAATGCACATAAAACGTTTTCTGCACCATTTGGGGCACACAATGACATTTAACCTATTGGTCTTGGTGATTTTTGTTGGATGTATACATTCATTTTTTCTCATATTCACATAGGTGTCCTAGCAGAATAGCCATTGGTGTATTTTATCACTTATGTTACACTAACATTTGACAGCCAAAAAATGGCCAGAAACTTTTTGTTGTCTTCTTAAATGTATTTTTTATTTGCATTATTTTGTTATTCTTAAAATTTTGTGAAATATTTTGATTGAAACGCTTGGTTGTGCTATCTTACATCCAACTTCAAAACTAAAATCTTGCAGATGTTCTGGATTAATTTCCCTCAGTCTCTATCACTCTGTTTTATTCTCATTCTCTGTAACTTTTTCTCAGTATTGTCGTTTGGCTGCTGCAGAGTTCACTGTGTGTCCCTGCCAATGTCACTGTTCAGTTCTTTAGTTTTCTCTCTCTTCCTCTCTCTCCCTGTCCCACTTGGTCCCAAGGGATGCTTTGTCGGTGGCGGTCGGCTGAAGGACATAACGCGGTGCTCTGCTCTCTCGCTCTCCTGGAGTCTGGATGAGTTGTGTGTGTGTGTGTGTGTGTGTGTGTGTGAGAGACACATGATTCTCTGCTCTGTCAGGACCAGCTGTAGATGTACAACTACGACTGAGTGGCATTAACCATAGCAAGCAGTCTGTTTGTTTTCATCTGTGTGTGTGTAGTTGTGATGTGACGGTCAGTAAACACGGGCTCAGCAGCATGTTTGTGTGTGCGCACATGTTAAAAGATGTCAGCATTTGAAGAGCTTGTGACTTTGTCGTGTGCTGTATTCTGTCATCAAAGTTGCACGGAGGTTTGGTGTTGACCTCCGTTGTAAGGTTGAATTTTTATTAGGGAAAAAAAGAGTATTGTTTTTTTAACACAGGACAGAACACAAGAGGGTGGGGGAGAAGAGAATTATATGGGGGGAATGAATTGCTGCTTAATATTTTTGTGGAAACTTGGACATTTTTCAGGATTCTTTGAATAGAAAGTTGAGAAAAACAGCATTTATTTCAAATACAAAAATCTTACTAACCACAAACTTGTGAATTATTTGTGTTTATCTAAAAGAAAGTAGTTCCTAACTTTTTTTTTAGGCCTTGTGAGACTTTTATTCTGAGTTACATAAGCTGTATCCAGCCTCCCCTAAATCTCCTCATTTATTTTCACATTAAGCTAATGCCTAATTAATTAATATGGACTCCAATTACCATTCAATTACACTAGCATGCAAAAAAGCGTATGTGATGTACTAAATTACACTGCAGCATCATGTCCGCCACACTGAGAGACTAACGGAGGTTAATCACGGTAATATAATTGACCGAAGGAAACGTTAATGATGGCAGTTAAAGCAGGCAAAAAAGGAAGTCATTTTTGTATTTACTTCTGTTGGTTTCAAACACTCTGTTCTAAGATTTGCATACTAGTAGGCTTTCTTTTGCTACCATTTAGATGAAATCCCAGCAGGCACCGTGTACTTGAGTCCTTGCCTGGATCAGGTTAAACACAAAATCTCATGGGTACAGTACTTAACCTCAAATGACTGCAGGGTAAAGGAAGAGTCTATAAACCTCTGTAACACTTGTTAATGTTTGTTTATAGTTTGGAGACGTCTTCAGATTCATAGAAATCAGCAAGAAGCTGTCATGAAGTTAATTAAGACCGAGAACAATAACTACAATGAGAACTATAATCATAACTCTATTTGCGTTCACACCATTGGTTCATCATTATAAAATGTGAATGATTATAAAAACTTTATAGTTATTGTTATAGTTATCAACCTTGGTGTGAACAGGCCTTAAGACTGAAAGTAACAATGTTGTGTGGTGTGTGGTGTGTGTGTGTACTATTATTTTTATATATATATATGCACACAAAATAGGGTATTTTTAGATTTATTTTTATAATTTAAAACCTAAATTGGCACTAAATTTTGCAAAAGAATTAGGAAAAATGTAAACAATGTTATCACATCAAATAAATAAGTATAAAAATTATGCACTATTTGTTAGGTCAGTACTAAATGTAGGTATTTCTGTAATAATGAATAAAATAATAGTATTATTATTATTTTAATTAATTAAATCAAAATTGAAGCATTTCTCACTGGTCTCAGGCTTTTGGACCCCCTCTAAGAACTACTGAGTAATGTGGTAAAACTGATATATTATTTCAATAAACCCCCTCCTACACGACTCTCCATGTATCTATAGTACTGCTGTACATTTTCTGCTGAATAGCAAAAAACTGAACTTCTGCAGAAATCGGGAAGTTCCCCATCCTGAAGTGACATAGAGTTATGAAACCACTATGTTCTTACCTTCAAATATCAGAGGACCCCAATGCAATCAAACTGCCCATGCTGTTGTGATGATGACTGGAGCATTTGACCATTGCCACCTCAGCAACTTTACCCCATTTCATTGGCCGAGCTCAAAGTTCTTTTCCCCTCATGTTTCCCAGAAGACCCAGTGATGTGATGGCGAATCGGAAAAGTGATTTTGATTGAATAGGAAACAGCTGAAGATATTTGATCCCTGAGCTAAATGCAAACACTTATCTGCACTGTCCACTGCTTTGTGAGTCCCAAAAGCATTAATTTCCTTTTTTTTTTTTGCACTGTCTGCACAGTATCCATTTCTAGAGAAATATCTATATATCTATTCATATGATGTATACTTATCTTATTAGATTTTCAAAAAGGCTTTGTGTTTATGGTTAAAACAGATGGTAAATAATTATTTTCTTTACTTTGTGGAGTGGCTTACAGAGCATCAATGTTGTTCTCTCCCTAATGTTCTTCTGTTCAGCTTGTTAATTGATTTTCTAATGACTTAATTTTTAGGAATAATTATGTGATGTCTCGCAAAGCTCTTGCTTTAAAAAAAACAAAAACAAAACACAACAACAACAACAACAACAACAAAAATATTATTCATGGTATGCATTTGCAGGCAGCCAAACATACAATAGAGTAAATAATTCCTAGGGAGACATTGTGTGTAGTGTGTGTGTGTGTGTGTGTGTGTGTGAAAGAAAGAGAGAAATAGAAAAAACGGAAAAAAAAAAAAAACATATATGGGCTGACACGGACAGAAGATCTTCTGACAACATTGACTTCATTGATTTCTGTTGCTCTTGTATGTCAGTGCAGCAGTCGATCTGGTCTCTAGCAGGCCTGTTTTTATGACAGTGGAAGTGCTGTTCTTTAACTTTGAGTTGTTGAGGAAGCTGTGGGGAGACTTCTAGATAATTGAGTTCTTACATCTTACATGCTGACAGTTACATTTCTCGATGAAGATACGTTGCAGTTATTTTATTTTGACAAATACATAGTAAAGAAATTATTTGGGGGAGAAAGGAGGCTGGATGAGACTTTTAAATCTGTGTCAAAGTTAAGCTCAATCAAAAGCATTTATGCTGTATTGTAATGTTAATGTTGATTTACCAAAGAAAAATTGAGGTTATGTTGAGAATGTAGTTGTTTTAGGAAAGCAAACATGTGAAGCTGAATATAGCATTGTCATGGCAATAAAATTGTAAAATTGAATAAAACTATACACAGAAAAGCAATTTTTCCATTTGTGTGTTTAAATGTGTCTCATGCTATAGCCAACTTTTGAAACGATGTATTTTAATGTTTATGGATTGGACCCATTTACTGCAATTGCAAGTATCCCACTATACGGGGCAAATGCTATCGATTGAGCTTAACTTGTACTAAACCCGAATATTCCTTTATTGGGCATTAAGCATTTATGTTTTTTTTACAAACAACCAGACATGAAATAGGCAATATTCGAGATGGAGAAAATCTGAGACACCAGAGGGACAGTAAAAGTGTATGTGTGCACGATTGCTCCCATGGTTCACTGGGGCGTGCTGTAATGCAGGTGATGAATGTGTTCAAACATCAATACGGTGTAAGTAACGAGGCCGGACTCTTCAGTCTGCCATGTTGGCGTTTTTGTTTTTCTCCACCATGTCCCGTTCCACCCTTCCTTCCCACTCAATCTCAATATTAAAATGTCTGCTATTGTTTTATGTTGCTTGGCACAGCACTCCCGGCTTCTTCAATGTCACCCGCTTCATAAATCCATGTTCTGCAAAGAGCAGCCTTATCATATTATATTATGGCAGAGTTGCCGTGTTTGTGAGCGTGTGTAAGTGTGGTGTCTGGTTGCATGCTGATGTTAAAGAAAGCCATTCTGATATTTATAGCTACAACCTTAATCATGCAAATAATGAAAAATATGCTGTGCAATGAGAGGATTTTTTATTGGCTAAAAGAGTATAAATTTGTTATGGCGTTGTATGCGTTTGTACGCATGTTCACCTGTTGCAGATAGAATGTCTTCTGCTAGAAGAATGTGTAGGTAAACTCAAATGCGTTTTGGATGAGGGTATGTTTGTGACTTGTTTAAGGGTGTAGTGTGTAATTTTTGTGCCCCTAGTGGCATTTCAAATGGAATTGCAGCCTATTTGTTTGAATGGGTTGATACAATGGACGTAATATGTGTACATATAATACAGTGTTTACACAGACTTTTTTGCAATCTTGTTTGGTGGTATTAGTGGTTCAGAAACCTTAAAATAAAGCAGGCCTGTACGCATCTCTTCCAACACGTCTTCGTAAATTTCTCTTTGATTGCACACATAGTTATTCTATAATGGCCTCTTTTTGTTGTGCCATAAAAAAGAAATATTGCAAAGGAATAAGTTCAAATCTCAGACCATCCATCAAGATATCTCTTCCAGGCTTTGACAGGCTGTGATTGTTAACACAATCTCACAGACCATGATACTATATTATACTATGGTGATTTGATACTGTAGGCCGATATGGATCACATGACTTCAGCTGTGCTTGCTCTAATATGGCCATGATACTATGCAGACAGCAGGAAAAATCTTCATGTTTGTAAAACTTGATATGGCATTTTGAAAAAATACAGTGCTGCTCATGGCGTAAGATGAAAAAATGGCCAAAAACATCCATTAAAAACTTTGTTGGATACACACCAACAATTGAAATACTGCAGATTGTATTTTAACATTGACAAATAATATGCACTTTACCTTTAAAGGTGACTTTTTGCACCACTAGCAGAACCAAATCAAATTGCAATCTATTTGTTCATGTAACAATCACATTTTCCACCTCTGAAATAACTTTGCTGCTGATTTTTTGACCATGTAAGATAATACTAACCAATAATATCATAGTGTAGTGCGTTTCAGTCCAATAAAATCCCAGTGGATCAAATCACGTCCCCGCCCTACATTATTTCCAGCTGAATAGTCTGTTTCACGTCAAAGCAAAAACCACTTCAGCAGTTTATGAACTTCAGGATGAGCTTTTATTGATCAGCCATGTGCATTAAGAATCACGACAAGTGTAGAAGGAAAAGAGAGAGAAAAGGAACAACTGTTTTACTTATTCAACAGCTTGACACACACCCACTCCCTCGTTCCCTACATCCATCCAGCCCAGCTCATCCACCCCCTCCTCACTCTTTCAACGGAGAGACAAGAAATCAATGGGTGGCCATAAAGTGCCCAGAGCCCTCTTTCCAATGATAGTGATTTGGCTTGAATACATAATCAACAATTATAGCTCATAAATAATAAGTGGCATGGCATATATAATACTCACCTGGGCTTTAAGAGGACAACGAGTGTTTAATCATAATATTAGTGCTTAAAGGAACATGCGTTCAACAGCCGGTCCTGAACTGTGAACTTCACACGCAATAAAATATTGTGCTTTTGAACACCTGTCTTTCTTCATCACAGCTCTACGTGGTGATCAATGCACAGCTACAGCTGGTTGAAGGGGACCAAATCCATAAAACAGTTGATTTGGTTCCATTTTACCAGCTTTAGCAAAGCATTTTAGATCGAGACTTCTGTGTATGCCAGAATCCCAAACTCAGGACAGGAGAAGGACACCATAGAACCTGTAGAAGAAGAACAGGAAAGTTGAGTGGAGTTTATTTTTCTTTTAAAAAATCAATTACAAATTCTTAATGTTTTCAGGAAGCAGCAACACAGATTTGTACTCCAGAAAAAGTATAGTGCAGAAGTGTCAAACACACATGCAGGATGAGGAGGTATCTAACAGGGCCAGCGGGGATAATATGAATGCAAAAAAAGCAACTTAAATTAGTTTATTAGAGAGATATTTGAGTCATGCATTCAATATAGAAATAGCAGGATAGATTATTTAATTTGTATAAGGCTTTTGTATATCTTAAAGCTTTTTGTACAGTATGTGCTTTGGTGCAGAATATGGCACTTGGGCGTATACACAAATTTGCACTTTTCAGCTGAAACTGGATCTGTGGGTGACACAGCTGTCCCAGAGCAATGCCGTTCACTCTCCTCACAGAGTCACCCACAGCAGGTACAATATGGGTGCAAAGAAAAGTATTGGGTGTATTAAAATGACTAAATATAGATATAGTGCCGTTGAGCTTTGGGCGTCCTGAGTTTGAGTTCCGGCTTGTGGAGCTTTCCCATTCTGACCCACCCCCCCCCCCCCCACTCTTTCTCTCCCATTTCGCTCCGCATCTAAATACTGTCCTATCACAATAAAAGAAAAAAACACCCGCCAATAATAACTCTTAAAAAAAGAAAGAAAATTAAAAAAATTACAAACGCAAAAGGACTAAAACATAAACTACAATTAAAATGAACTGAATAAAATCAAATAAAAGCTAAATATCAGTTAAGTCTAATAAAATAATTAGTGCTGCACATTCAATGCTGTCAGAGTCTGATTGAGAAACTTTTTCTTTCTTTTATTATAGCTAATTTTGTGTTAACGTACAAATTTGGCTGGCTAAAGTAATTCGGTCAAGAACCTTTTTAGATACACTGAAAAATACATTCTAGCGAGTGAAATTTGTATCTTTAATCATCTCCCTTTTGTTTTACACCCATGTTGTTTATTAAAGCAGCAGGAAGTGATTCTGAACTTTGCATTGTGCTTAAAAAGTTTATTTTCTGTCTTTAATTTGTATTACAATCATGTGAGAATGTTTCTAGAGTAGGAAAATGGAATAGATCAGACTTTATTTTTCCTATTATCCATACACTATCCGAATTGCCAGTTGTAACAAGGGTTTTAGTCTAATCCGGCCCGGGACCTAGAATGAGTTTGACACCACAGCTTTAGAGACTCTATTACCGCCAGTATCAGTTTAGACAACACAAGCAAACAAGAATTAATGCAGTCAGGATCAGGATAACAGTGTTTTACGATTGTAGAATGGAAGTGGATGCATCATTGTTCACAAAGGGCAGGAATTGAACTGAAGAAGTTGGAGAGGAAAACAGGAGTGACCACTGATGACAGAGGAAACGGTGTAAATGATGACTGCAGACAATCTTAAGAAGATAAATTCATCACAGGCCTGCCAATATGGCTAATGAAGCCAGAAGACAACACAATGCTAGAATTAATTCCCATTTACCCCCTTCACTTTTCACTCTTCCTTTGTCTCGCTTTGTCTTTTTTATGTCTCATTCTCCCTCGTTGCCTTTTAAGCTCTCTCTGTCTGTTTTCTCATTCTGTATGAAGTCTGCTTTTACAAGGCAGCTCTTTGCAGTTTAGGCCAACTCATTGTGTTCGGTTCTTTATGTTTGTCCTTCAGGCTCCTTTCCTGGATCTTTAAATTAGTATGAGCTAATAATGTTGCCATTAGGGAAGTTTGCTGCCATTCTTCCTAGATAGCCTGAAGGGGAAAAAAAGCATGTATTCATAGTGTGAGTGTGTGTTTGATCTGGCTCAATTTTTTATGATGGGCTATTTTTTTTAAAGCATTCCCGCATCCACTTCACTTTTGCTTTATACCTCAGAGCAACCCACATACCCAGTGCACTATCCCCTCCCTCCCCTCTTGTTCGCTCTTCCTCCACTTCTCTGCAATTCATATTTGAGGACGAGTGACGTATATAAGGTCAGGATGGTCACGTACTGTACATATACAGAGGACTTTCGCTGCTTAATTATTTCCCATAGTATTGTAATTGCAAATAGAATTCATAATAAACTGCATGTTTTGTGTGCTATTCAGATTTTTCTGTCCTATAATAATAAAGTATTATAATCAAAAGTATTATAAACACTTTTTATAGTGTACACCATCTGCATCCTAACTATAGAACCAGAGTTTTGCTTTCAGTGTGGGAAAAAAATAAATTAGGCCTAGTTGGGACACATTGTAGGAGAAGAGAGGAGGAAGAGGGCGACAAGAAAACAGGAAGTAGAACACAGAGTGAATACATGACCCTATTGCAGATTTACTGCATGATTGTTCTATTAAAATATTTTTGCCTTTGTGTGTAATAATAAACGTTTTAACTCCTATATTAGCCTACACCTAAATGCTAAATACCAGCAATAAGTACTTTATATATAAAACATTAAATGTCCTTTATGTCCATTGAGTTAATTTCAGTTGTATCTGTGGATCAGCGCACACAGAGGACAGAGTGAAAGGCTATTGAGGGAGAGAGTGCTGAACCAAGATATGTTTCGTCATAGATTTTAATAGCAGTCCATACACTCAGCAGCTTAAAGCTACACTACTACCTACTAATAATAATAATAAAATAATAAATATTTATAATGAGACAATGTAAAATAAATACATTTTCCAAACCATGTCTTTACCGATACACATTGATAAGCCTATAATAATTACAGCTTTAAAGACACATTTGCACAACAATGGTCCTGAGCACAATGCACTGTATGTTTGCTTGTTTTTTTTAATACTTTTTTTTATAAATAGATTTTATGCTGTAAGCTTTCTGAAAGACTTATTTTTGGATGAATTTGCTTGTATTTTATTAACCGAGTTACAGATGACACAAGTTGTGGGTCACATTTAAAGACATTGCATGTCTTTGTTTGTTCTAGGACTATATGTTCCACACATTCGTTTTATTATTAGGGCAGCTGAATGTGTGTGCATACATGGTATTACGTTGTGTTACAAAAATACGTTTCAGTTTTTATGACTTTCTCTCTCTTTCCCTTTCCTCCCCTCCTCTTTTCTCTCACTGTCTCCATATCTGGACAAAAGTGTTTCTAGTTGCACACGTAAGTGACACTCCTTCTCCAAAAAGCAAAACCAAGTGGTTAAAGGGATAGTCCTCCCCAAAATGAAAATTATGTCGTCTTTTATTTACCCTTGTGTCATTCCAAACTTGTTTGACTTTTTTACAGAATACAAAAGAAAGATGATTTGAAGAATGGTGATTACCAAACCATTTTAGATGGCCATTGACTTCCACAATGTGCAAAAAAATACATTGAGACATTTATCAAAATATCTTCCTTTGTGTTTTACAGAATAATAAAAAACAAAACCTCATACAGGTTTGTAACGACATAAAAGTAAATGAGAAACCCTTTAAAATGACTGCAGCACCATGTCGCTACCTTTGCATCGTTACCAACCTCTTTCATTTGACAACTGCCACGGAAGCTAGTTTTTGTCAAAAAGACAGATTAAGCAGGTATTCCAGGTTCATTTGTAGTGTTTCCCACAAAGGAAGACACACAAAAGAAGGCCAAAACAGTGGGGTGCGGGAAGGTTTACTGCAGTCCACTCTGTGTGAAGCTATGCTTCCTAGAGTGCTCTTAAAAGACAGCAGCTGAGAATTTGTGGTAATGGAGTTGTTTAGCAGACCTGACCCCATCAGATACACAAGCCGTGGATGCCACAGTAGAGCCTCTGTGGACACTTTAATTAGCTAGCCTACTAATTGAGTTAATTCACTTTGCAGCAGTGCTCTGAACGGACCAGTGTGTTTTGCTGTGAACGTTTAACAAGGGGCTTTAGCATTTAGTGTTTATTTTTCTTCTTCTCTTTACATCAACTCTCAGAAAAGAGATGAATCACACTAGCGCAACTAGCGACCTCAGCGCTGGTGGTTTGGGCCTGGCTTTTCGCAAAAGCCTGGGGCTAGAGTTTTGGAGGTGCCCTCGGATAAGGAAGAGGATGTGGGAATAGGTGCTGAGCGTGCTGCAGTGTGTTTGCAGTGCTGGCTTCTCTGCATTCGGACGTGAGCGCTAGTGTAGGCCCTTACTCAGCACTTTTTCTGGCCCTGATTGGCTGATCCAGGCAGCAGACCGCTACAAATACAGTAGACAGTAGTCAGCTTTTTGACTCTCCTGTAGTGGAACAAAGTGTCTGAATATAGGTTGATTCACTGTTCATTAAATGGTTAATTGGTTTTTGGTTTTGAAGCTGCATTTTGTTGTATATTGTGGTCTGTGGGCCTGTTTAATCACACAGGGTCCTTATTCCTACATTGGTTCATGTACTTCATTGTTTCGTTTGGCCTTTTTGCTATTCATATCAACAGAGACAGTAAATGATAGGAACATTGGTTGTCCCATCACAAAAATGTCACTGTGCAACTTGTCTGAGGAAGTGCAGCAGTTCTAGCATTATTATTATTATTTTTATTATTATTATTTATTGCAGGTTTTGACATTGGCAGGCTTTTCACAAATCCAAAACATCAATACAACCTGTGGCAAATTTAACAAGAAAATAAACAAATGATATGGACATGATCGTAAGTTATTACTCAAAAAAAGAAAAGAATAGAAATCAATACAGTATAGCCATGAATCACAGTACTATGGTACCTTTTCAAACCTTTGCAACGCTAAATTCTGGATTCCAACTTTAATAATCGTGTCTCTTCAACCTCAAGATAAATGAGAAAAGGGTCCCATATCGTATGGAAATTTAATGTTTTGTACTTTAATGTGGTAGAAAAGGCTTAGTTCTAGCATTATTTTAAAATTTTTATTTTTTTTGTAACACTAAACTGACATCCCCATAATATTCTGGGAAGCAAAACTTGTTAGCTGGAAGGCCTTTATTTTTACTTATTATATTTTTTTTTATATTCTAAAATCACCTTTACTATAAATGATCAAGAGTGTCAGATTAAAACTCACATAAGAGCACCACCACTCAATATGCTCCGACAGTTTTGTCTAATTAAACACTGTTTTATCCTGTTTTGATTACTCTGAGATTACTGGCATCGTTGTTTTGCAAATCTTTGATTTAATTTCGGAATGATGTAATCCCCAAAGCGGTTTTATTTCTTAACCTTTTAATCTATCGGAAACACCTTTTAAGGAAATCAATAGCAATTTGGATTTTGTTTTATTATTATTTATTTAATTCCTTTTTACTTATGCTTCTCTCTGCAGATGTTGGATCAGTGGGAATCGTCTAGATCATTTGCTCTTTCTCTGTTACTCTAGGGGGGTCTAATATTCTTATTACCTTTGGGCCACTGTAATCTGGTTTAATAGAGGATTATACTCCGGGGTGTAACATTTTCATCTAATTGCAGCATCTTAATTGTGGTTGTGTGGAAGTTCCTATCCACTCTAATTTGCAGCACTGTTATTTTCTCTCTCTCTCTCTCTCGTCAGCTCTCTCTCTCTCTCTCTTTTATCACATCGTCTGTCCATTTTTCAGCAAGAGAAGCCTGGATGTGGAATAGAGCAGTGTTGAAATCTTTATATCTGCAGGAGGAGAAGCAGCAGCTGAAGCAAGTGCGCACGCTGTTATTGACAGGTCTCCACCACACTGAAGGTCACAGTGCACACTCATTTGTACTGAAGGAGCTTCTCATGTCCTTATGACCTTCATTATATCTTAGAGGTCTGACTCAAGAATCAGAGGAAAACAGAAAATGATTTAGTGAATGGATGCGAGAGAGCTGAAGGGGGAAAACCGGTAATGTAAATATGTTGCCTTTAGAAGTTGAATATTTTCAATTCTGTATTAATAAAATTCAAAATGTTAATAAATACTATAATATTATATAAATGATACTAAAATAACAGTGCTCAAGATGCACCATACAAGGTTATTAAAGTAGAGAGTGTACTTTTGGAAATGTTTGACTTGCATCATGACATCAATTTATGGCACATCTTAAGGACATCATAGATGCTTCAATTAATAGCAAAGAATATGCATACTTCCCTAGAATGTGAAAAGCTGTACTAATATGCAGTATTCATAAAAAAGTACCCAGACGATCCTGTGAGGCAATGAGAGATCGTCATATTCATGTATGGCAGTGGTTGTTCAGTCTTGGTCCTGGAGGGCCATTATTCTGCAGAGTTTAGCTCCAATCCTAAATGAAACGAGATAATCAAGGTTTCCAGGATTACTAGAAACTTCCAGACAGGTGTTTTGGGACTGGTTACAACTAAACTCTGCAGGACATTGGTCTTCCAGGAGCAAGACTGGGCACCTCTGATGTATGTAATGGAAAAGTAATGCACTTGATGTTATAGGTCACATGACAGTGCCAACAGGCTGATGCAGTATGTCTGGATTGTATTCATACTACACACATACTCAAATTCAGTAGATGCTCTGACAATATGTAATTTCAGACATGTGCTTTCCCACTTCCTCCTAGTTTTTGCTCTTTCGCTCTCAACTTACACTCTCCTTTACTCTCATGAAACACAGACTAAAACAGACTAAATATATTGATGACTTATGTTTCACTACAGATTTTTGTCCAGTTAAACACTTTCTAAAGTTAGAATCTTAATGCCACCTGCAACCAACTAGCATAGCGAATCATGCTTAACAGCTGTGATGAAAACTAACTTATGGCTATTTAAAAAAAAAAAAAAAAAGTATCATGCCAAGTTCCTGTTTGAAAGTAAAATATGGTTTAATAGTTTGGGGTCTGTACGATTTAAGATAGAAGGCTGCATTTATTTAATCAAAAATACAGTACATCAAAGACATTAATTTTAAGACAATTTAAAATATCTGTTTTCTATTTGAATATATTGTAAAATAAAATGTATTCCTGTGATTCAAAGCTGAATTGTAGCATCATTACTTCAGTCACACTCACTCACTTGATCCTTCAGAAATCATTCTAATATGCTGATTTGCTGCTCAACAAACAATTCTTATTATTATCAATGTTGAAAACAGTTGTGCATCTTCATATTTTTGTGGAAATTGTGATACATCTTTACTATCGCTTTTGATCAATTTGATGCATCCTTGCTGAATAAAAGTATACATTTCTTTCCAAAAAAAAAAAAGTATATACTCCAAACTTTTGAATGGTAGTGTATGTCAACTAGAGGTCTGCGCGGGACTGTTTTTTTAGTCCCGCTCTCGCAAGGTTCTACTCCGCACCCACCCGCTCCCGCTATATATTCACTCTTTGTTCACCCGCTGTCCGCTTAGAATGATTTTCTACCTGACCCGACCGTTCCCGCTAAATTTAGATCTCGTTTCCAGAATCTGACATTTAAATTTCCGCTGCTGAAAGAAAGCGAGATAGGCTGACAAATAAACGTGTAGTCTGCACAGAATTGTATGTTATTTTATTCGTCTTGTCAAGAGTCTTGAATTTATTGACTTTGACTTGAATTTATATGAATTATCTTAAGACACAAAATATTTTATGCAACACAGTAGGAAAAAAGTGTCAGAGAAAATAAAATTGTACAAAAATTGTATTTCTTATTTTTATTCGTCTTGTCAGGAAACAATTCGTTTAACATTGACAACACAATAGTGAAAAAGTGTGGCAGAGAGAAAAAAAATAAAAATGTAGGTTGTACAAAAATAGCCTATTAGCTATTTTTATTTGTCTTGTCAAAATACTAAATGCGTTTGACAAATGTTCTGTTAACACTAGGGATGCACCGATACCGAACTCATACTCTTAAAATGCCCCGATACCAAACGCTGATACCACACAGCATGTGATAAGTGCCATATTCAGACAAAGAAACACCGACAACAGAACAACAGACAGCAGAATGGAGTTAAGGATGTCTACTACGAAGCTAGTATGTAATTAATATAATGTTAACATTCGGTATATTCATGCCTGTATAGCTGATGTGCGCGAGCTGATAAACAAAGCATGCTGAGTAGATTGAGTGCGCGGCGGCGCAGATGCGCGAGCTTGTCGAGTGAATATACCTTTCTCACAGACATCACTGGAAAGTTTGTAGTTCGGTCGGATATGTCAAAAACAAGTAAGTAAAACAATGTACAAGTTACTTAACGGTAGGGAGAGAGAGAGAGAGAACGAGTGCACGCGCAATTCTGTTGTGTGATCTTTGATGTTCACTCACTTAGCACACGCATCATTTGGATTAAAACTACATCGTAAAAATAAGACCATTTATAGGACCATTCACTATAAACATAATTTATTTTTAACCTTAGGCATACATGACTTCTGGCGAAAGTGAATCTAGCAGCCTGTGTGAAATGCGCTAGGCTGTACTATTCTGCATCAGTACAAATACGTGCACGCGTTGTGTGTGTTTTGCTTGCTTGAGTGTTTCTGCATTATATGAGTGGCTTTGGAATATAAATCGCAGCACGTTTCAGATGAAAAAACGCGACTTCTATTTCTGAAAATATCACAGTTAGGAGATTTATAACGAGTGGTTCCCTGCATTATTACAGCAAAGCGCGTGATTACAGTACTAACCTGATGTAATGGAGCAGCTCTAATGCCATTAAATTAAAGATGATGTACCACAGAGAAATAAAATGAACAGTGAAAGTAACAAAAACTTGTAAAATACATTTTAATTAGCATAATTAAGTGTGAAAATAACCGAAGGATATACAGTAAAACCAAAAATTATTCAGAGACCAGATATAATTTTTTGATATTTTTTTTACTAGTGGGTGCAGGACACTATAGTTCATTTATGTAAGTGAGGATAGCAAAATAAAGTAAACTGTGACAAATCATACCCAAAAATTCTTCATACAGTGGACTACCAGTAAAACTGATACAAATTTGGGTCCAAAAATTATTCAGACCGAGTCTGGGAAAAAAACTGAAGTTGAGGTTTGCATGAAGCTGGGTGACAGAATGCCCAGGAGACTACAGGCTGTCATAAAGGCTAAGGGTTGCCCAACAAAGTATTCATAGTTATGTAAATACTGTCATACTAACAGCTGCCTGAATAATTTTTGGTTGATTGTAATCTATTGCATACCTTTCTATCAAAGTTATCTGAGATTATCAAGATGAGTTTGTTCTGACAGTTTAACTTTGAGTTCTTGTCATATTTTATTACCATTTTCTAAACTATAGCGAATAAACTGTGATAATGTGAGAAATGTTGAAGGTGACTGAATAAATTTTGGTTTGACTGTATCTATTTGATAAATGAAGTTAACCAACTACCTATACATACCCTTTTGGTTTCTGTACGCAATATTTAAAAAATGTACAAATGCAATAAAAGTATCGGTATTCGGTATCGGCAAGTACCAAAAATAAGAGTATTGTATCGGGCGAGTACTGGAAAAAGTGTATCGGTGCATCCCTAGTTAACACGTAGAAAAGTGTCGCGGAGAAATAATGAAATAACATCTTTCATTTTAAAATTAAAGGCTAGCAAAATATAACAAAACCGATTGACTCTTCAACACACGCGCATCCCCTTTGCCTCCATCCTTATTCTGCCTTTCACTCATCGACAACCTGCCTGCTTTGTTTGAGGGCCGTACACTGTAAAAAATGACCGTGAATTTAACGGTAAAAGACTGTAAAAATGCTACAGTAAAAACCTGTTAAATGGTTAACGGTAAGTTCCCCTACTATATACGGTGAAAAACTGTATTGGACATTACATGTATTGGACATTAATTTTACGGTAGTATACCGTTTTTGGAAGTGAAAATACCGTATAATTTACAGTGAATAACCGTAAATTGACATTCCCAGAATTCCCTGCGTTACATTTCAAATTTAATGTTGTTTTGTTGAAATAACTATTTTCCTTCATAGTTTTTTCTTATCAGTTTTGTATATTAGAGTTGTGTGTTACACCTAATGTTGTTAAATGAATGTTTATTGCATTATTTCAGTTTCATGTGTGTTACCATGATGGTGTTTAGCGTTTGTGTGAATGACACTGTGCACCTTCTATATATGTTATTATTTAAAAGCTGCTTGTGAAGGGCTTTGGTTCATCATGTGACTTTCTCATCACCAACCGTTGTGCAAATTTGGGTCGTTATCATTGGTAGACCTAATGTACAAAACAGATTTCAGTACTTCAGTAGGTTGGTATATTAACATTATATCAGTTAATGAAATTATGGTATTTAACTGTAAATTTAAGTTAAAACCTAAAACGTTGCTACTGTATTTTTTACGGTAAAATTCCGGCAACCACAGCTGCCGTTTTTTTACCGTAAATTTTACGGAATTTTTTTTACAGTGTATATTTACCACAGGTACAGCCTGCTCTGTGCATCGTTATGCACATGCTGCGCACAGACCTGTAGTGCAAATAAAATGCATGACTCAGAAAGCTGGTTCATGCGTGCAGCGCGTGCATAACAGTCCTGAGCGCAAGCTGTACCGGTGGTCAGTAAGAATAAAGCGCAGATATGCTGTTCTAAATGGACGTCGGGAACTGGATATTGTTAGACCGCCCACTCCCGTTCAAATTACACCAGAGTTACCGACCGCTACCGCGTTTTATTCGGGAATTTAATCCCGTGGCGCAAAAAATCCAGTCGGCTCCTGCGGCTCTCCCACGGGAACCTCTAATGCAGACCTCTAATGTCAACACTCGGGCCGTTTCATCGCATCTCAGGCCGTAGCTCCTTACACAAACACAACTTACAAGCAGTGTGGAAACAGCATAAGAGCTTTAGATACACACACTCACAATAAAAGTTCACCAGTGAAGGACAGAAGAATAAAAAGATGAAGAAAAGATAAAAATGGAGAGGAACTGAAGTGGAAAAGTGATCTGGCTGAAACGATTTCTGGCTGAAACGATTTGTACTGTAGCGCAGCTGTGTGGTGTCTGCCCCCTCTCTCCCTCAGTGTTCAAAGAGAAAAACCTGGTGTTAGAGAGACTGTTTAAATGTGTGTCCACCTGAAACAATGACAGTGAGAACGGGGCCAGGGGCCTGTGGAAGGGTCTGCATATTGAACGGATGAGGGCTAAGCTCGCCTGTATGTTTAAACACACACACTCAGGGCTGAGGTCATATGTTGTGAGAGTCCCTGAGTGTGTGCTGTCTGAAATCACATAGAAGAATATGCTTAAACGCACAGGACTTATTCATGAAACGCAAGCAGTGTAAATCATACATGCTGTAAAAATATTCTTACATTAATAGGTTAATTCAATTCATTGTACAAACGGTTTATACATATTATAAAAATCGTATTCAATCTTAATTTTTTATTTTGTCGTAACATTTGTTTAGCATTTTTTTCCAAATCCTAAAACTCTATTTATTGCTTGGTTAAAATTAGATTTTGTTTCCAAGATTGTCAGCCATTCGTGTTGCTGTTTCCCAGTAAAAGGCATGTTGATTTATATTTTTAACCTTCCATTTACATTGAGAAAAATTTAGGTGATGTTTTTATTTTTTTTTACCGAATATGTTCTACTGTGTGCTAATTCATACACAGGCTCTTATTATTACGGCTCTATTTTCAGCCCTATTGTAAATGCAATGAGGTCAGTCTAATGTCACACCAGTAGACAGTAAAACTCTGCAATGCATATGATGAATATATAGATCAGCAGTGAGAACTCTTTTGAGGTCTCTCTATACTGAAACTTCTTTAGGATCACCTTACTCTTCTTTCCCCAATGTCCTTCCTTATTACCCTGCGTTCTATCACTCAATCTCCTCATTTCTCTCTCTCTCAGTAATGTTCTCAGCACTTGGCTAACACCCTGCACGGCGGTGCTGGAATGTTAACTAGGTTCCTCTTGACGCTGCACCTTTGAAATATATGTGCACTTAACCCCTTAACTGTCACTCACATTTTTGAACATAGACGTGAAAGTGCACGATTCAAACTTAAATTTGCATAATTCATGAACGAAAACATTTGTAACATGATATGGATGTACCATTTTCATGGTAATGCAATATTTGATTTTAAAATGGGTTTCAAAGGATGAATTCTGAGATTTAAAGTTTTCAATTGATATATCATTTCTGATGATTTCTAAAGTGTGATGGAGAAAAAGGCAACAAAAAAGACTTTTTTTGACAAAGGTCAGAACTCCTGTTATGATGTAGATTTTTGAGGTGCACTCTTGTCAAAAATGAATCTATTACTTTTCCTACATAATTTTTAACGAAAACATTGGTAAAATATCTATTTAGGAGTCTTAGACCTTTCCAACGATATATAGTTTGTCATGATTAGATTAGGATTTAATTGTAATATAGTGAAGTAAACTTCACTATAGAGGGGACGGGTGACAGTTAAAGGGGTTTAAAGGGCTGTGTGATCACGGATGCTCCTTATATATGTGAGCATGGCCTGCTCACCTGTACTTAAACTTCCATCTTGTTCCATTTACCTACTACTGAATCATTCACACATGGTAACCATAGATTTGCACAAAATATCATTTACTGGAGTTGTTGTGTTTATTAAAACTGCTACCTCACTTAATTAAAAATGACACACACAACACACACACAACACACAACACACACACACACCATATATATTATATATATTAAGATATTTAGTGAAAATGTGTTTATTTTTGGGGTCCGACAATACAGTATATTTAAACACGTAGCTTAAATGACGGGTGGTACTTGTAATTGTAGAGTGATGAAACTTATTTGGCATGTGGTTAGTAGAGTAAAAGATCTGTGATCGTGTTAATTTTGTGAAAATATTTTTTTATACCATATTAACCGTCCTGACTTATATACATAATATATAAATTCTGTAAACATGTTGGTTAATTGACTGATTGTCTACATAATTAGGTAATTTTTCCATGGCTTTGAGGCCAGATACAACTGTAACTGTAGTTTATAAATAAACTGTATGATTTACGTTTTAAAAATTTTGAATAAATATATTTCCAAACATATATAACGTATAACACAGCTATATATATATATATATATATTCTATATATATATATATATAGCTGGATAGATAGCGATAAGATATAATATCATATATATATATATATATTATATAGAATACTGTGGGCTAGTATAGGAAATTTAAAAAGAAAATGCAATTGTCACCAGTCTCCTACGTTTACAAATGTTCAAATTTTTTATTCCACACGTTTTTTTTTTTTTGCATTATGTTTACTTTTTATCCACCCATACATATTTTCTCTGTCCCTGCAGGAGTGCGAACACTACAGAAGTGTTTTTAATGGCGGCTAGTATTGCTGAATGTGCGTTGAACTCTCAGGTAGTGAATTTGACTTTGCAGGAGCAAGAGCCCTGGGAGAGGAAAGATAGGCCACTGCAGGAGATTTTTACCATTCTCACACACCCACCACTCTCAAATGCTACAGTGTCCAGGGCCGTTTCTGACATTAATATGCCAATTACATAGTTATTACAATGTAGTAATGCTGTAGTTACTGTTTGTAATGAATTTGCTGAAATTGCAGTGGCTGTGTAATGTGAACTTATTTCAATGAAGAAGAAGATGCTTCAGGCTGAATGTGAGCCACATTGCTGCATGCAGTCTGCAGCACTGAATGACTCCAGTTTCGTATCAGAAAGAGAGAGAGAGAGAGAAAAGTACAGGAATTAATTTTTTTTTCGTCGCTGATGGAATGAAGCTTTGTGTCGGAGCGCCCTTGTTCTTTTAATTACTTCCTCCTGGTTTACAGCTCCAGTGAATTTTAATTATCCAACATGCTAATTTTTGGAAAGAACATCTATTTGGTATCAGGGCGTTTTGGGAGAGTTGGATGTAAGCGCACTTGGAAGAATGCAGCGCATGTTCGTCTCTGGGTGATTTTGCTGCTGTAGCTGGTGTTAGGAAACGTTGAGCTCTTCCAACAACTCCGGTGTGATGGGAAATAGTAATTATGATGTCATACGGCAAACGTCCCACCAAGAAAATGCCCTCAGCTCAGCTAAAAGAAAAATGACAGCCCATAATACTATGTCCATCTGTGATACTCAGCTATACTGTGATATTCTATAATTATATTCGCAGGACATTACAGCATGGCTCTCTCTTTCCTTCTCTGTTTTTCTGCAGTGGGAGCATGTTCTAGATAAGACTGACTGTTATTGGGGTTTAAATGCTAGCAGATGTCGCTTTAATTGATTGAAACAAATTACCAACGCATTGATCCTTGGTTCGAGTGTTCCGTGCGAGTGGCACTGAAGCGGTGTGTGTGTGTGTGTTTGTGGGCCTGTGTTTTGCACCACATAGGAATTTTTCCGGTTTGTGGAGACGCAGCGATTTGCGTACACTGACACAGGACATAAGCATTTAAAAAAGATTTCAAAGCTTGATTTGTTCTCTATAGGTTAATTCAACCTTTTGTTCATTCATAGTCAGTTGCAGCTGAATAATGGCCTACATGATTGGTTAAATAGTTTTAAATGGCTGCATTGTGGAAATATTCATTTGTGAGCTGCCTCTGTAGGAAGCATTTTTTAAGAGATCATATTGTAGGCTGAGGAAATGCAGAAATCTGGGATTTTATTATATGATATTATAAATGTATAATTATTGTTTGTTTATTATTTATGAAAAGATTTGAAAAATAATTTAGAACATTTAAAACAGGTTATTTTACCCTAAATGTACACTATTGCTTAAATGTTAGTGGTCTATACATTCTATTTTTATTTATTCATTTATAAATATTACTTGCATTATTAAATAACATATAACATAAATAACATTACTATTAAATTAACTTTTCTATTTTATTTTATTTTGAAATGTAATTTATTTTTGTGATGCAAAGTTGAATTTTCAGCATCATTACTCCAGTCTTCAGTGTCACATGATCCTACAGAAATCATTCTAATATACTGATTTGCGGCTCAAGAAACATTTGTTATAATTATCAGTTGATAATATAAGTTGAAAACAGTTGCTCTGCTTAATATATTTGTGGAAAAATTTTTATTTTCATGATTCTTTGAATTCAGCATTTATTTGAAACAGAAGTATTATAGCTGTCTTTTGTAAATGCTCACTGTCATTTTTGATCAGTTTAAATCCTTGGTGAATAACATAATTTCTTTAAAAAATATTAATGATCCAAACTATTGATATTTTAGCACTTTGCATCATTCCTCTTATATCGCTGCACGGTCATGATCAATTGTGAGTCGAGTTTCTCATGTTTTCTGTGTGTAAAGCTCTGTTTGTATTTAAAAAATTTAAATATTTTTTAAAATTTGTACTGCACTATTTGAACTATGTATAAGCCCTTTTTTGAGTACTCAAAATCAGTCACCCACAAGGTTGAATTCCAGTTCAGATGCTGCTGCACAAGGCAACAGGCAGCAAGGCAGCTCTCTAGGTTTTCAAACACAGGGCACTGACACACTGACACACACTGTTTGATTGACAGCTTGATGAGCCCCCAACGGTAGCACAGGACAAGGAGGTTGGCTAAAGGGACAGAAGATTTAGATCAAACACTGATCTCATCCTGCCACACTCTCCTGAGACCAGACTTTTGTCCCCAGCTCCATCTCTTGGAATACCAAATGCTGCTGATTTAGAGACTCAGAAATGTTCTTTAGGGTGTCAACACATACTCTCATTTTAAAATTAAATTGCGGTGCAGTTTAATTTTTCCAGAGTAAGCATTGATAAATGCAGTGTGATTAAAAAGTACAGATTTATAAAAAAACGAACTTCATAAATTTACAACACACACTCAAAGGATGGATGGACTGGGAGAAAAATGTCACCATCATTAGGCCACATATTTAAGCCTGCAGAGTTACCTCAACTACTACCGAACATGATTGGGAATGAAAGTAAATTAAAACGGATGGGACACACTCTCAGAAAAAAGGTACAAAAGCTGTCACTGGGGCGGTACCTCTTTAGAAGGTACACATTTGTACCTAAAAACTCCATATTGGTACCTTAAAGGTACATATTAGTACCTAAAGTGTACATATTCGTACCTAAAACATTAGTCTCAAGCTCAATTCCTGGAGGCCCGCAGCTCAGCACAGTTTAGCTCCAACCCTAATCAAACACACCTGATTCAGCTAATCAAGGTCTTCAGGATTACTAGAAACTTCCAAGCAAGTGTGATTTGGAGCTGGTTGGAGCTAAACTCTGCAAGCTGTGGCCCTCCAGGAATTGAGTTTGAGACCTCTGATCTAAAAGGTACAAACATGCACCTTTTGAAAAGTTACCACCAACATGACAGCTTTTGTACCCTTTTTTTCTGTGAGTGCAGTCAAGTTAATTAAATCATAAAGCAAATGCAAACAAATGCATTCTGATAGTTTATTGAAAAGTGACGTGTAACGGGCTTAAATATTTTCTTTCGAACACCTAATCATGCACTGATTTAATACTATTCTTTTATTATTGCATAATTGTTGCCTTTTAAAGGGGAAAAAAACTATATGAGACAACCTCTATAGCAGGGTTGCCAGGTTTTCACAACAAAAAACCTGCCCAATTGCTACTAAAAACTAGCCCAACGCTTTTCGAAGGGTCCCCAGTTTACAAAAATCTTGTTCCTGGGTTAAATACATGTTTTTTTTGGCGGGTTCCCTGCTAAATTTAGCATTCTGGGGATAAATATCATGTTTTTTGGAGTCGCTTAAAACCCGCAACAGGACCCCCACCCGCGCAACAGTGTTTAAGTAGCCCAATTCCACGGGCACACCGCAGACTTGTCAACAACTGCTCTATAGTGCAAATTTTGGGCCATAACTATAACTTTTAAACACTAATATTTTTTCATTGGGCGAAGAGTGCATTAAAGTAACCAAAAGTGCCAGAAAAGACATACATAAGAGGCACAACAGTTGTTTTCAACATTGATAATGTTTTTTGAGCAGCAAATCAGCAGAGAGTGATTTCTAAAGGATCATGTGACACTAAAGATTAATGATGCTGAAAATTCAGCTTTGCATCACAGGAATGAATTATATTTTATAATATATTCAAATAGAAAATAGTTATTTTGAATTGTAATAATATTTTATAATATTATTGTTTTTACTGTATTTTTTATTAAATGTAGCTTTGGTGAGCATAAGAAACTTTTTTCAAAAGCATAAAAAAATCTTAAGAATCATATTAAATCTTACCAAATCCAACCATTTGTACGCTAGCGTATTTCAGTTAGATAGTATGTATCAGGAGTGTGATGCATACAGTTGCATGTGTGATACATATGTGATTATACACTGTAGGCTGTTATGTTCTTGTCCCAGTGCACCCCTGCACTCGGGTGTCCATCAAACCTGCTCTCCATATGCTGCTGAATTAAAGCCTCTGAAAGGCACAAAAGCGTCACATCCTGTGCTACGGTTTCCTTTCATTACGTGTCAGTACTGAGCCCAACCCTTCAGCACACTTGTGTTAGGAAGACTAATAATGTTATGCTCTGTAACCTGCCTCCTTATTGCCCGTCTTGATAAACTGTCCTTGATTTATCTGCCTCCTCACAATCACACCCGCATCACTTCCAGACTGCGCTGCACTTAATCACCGCTCTCGACCTGACACCATCAGCCAACATATTTTTCATAATATCGCAAATCAGATACCGATTTATGATTTAACAAATCCCAAAACCTCCCCGGTAATATTTATTTTTTAACCATTATTGCCTCTCTGCTTGGCACACGTGACAAGTGAATCATTCTCAGAATTTACTTTATCTCGTAGTGCGATTACCCATGTACAGGATATATGATTTACCACGTTACACTCAAGCCAATTTGTGTATGTTTTTCTAGTGGGATGTTACTGCTTGTAGATCTACTGTTATGTCATTAAACGCTACTCTATTTATTTAATGACTTGATTTCTTTTGGCATCTCTGAAGTTATTTTAGGTCAGATCTGTGACTTGGTGTTAGCATGCTCTGGCTGTTCCTCAGGTCATATAAGCTTTTTATATCTGCTTATTCGCTTTTTTGCCTTATTAGTTCCATTTATTTTATTCTTCTATTTATTTTTATTTTTGTCAATCACTTTTCTACTTCTTTTTTCTCATTTGTATGTATGTGATCATTTATACACATATACGCTACCATACAAATGTTTGGGGTTGGTAAGGTTCATTCATTCATTCATTCATACTATTGTGAAATATTGTTTACATTGAAATTATATTTTAATATATTATGTATTTATATTTTAATGTAATTTATTTCTGTGATTTCAAAGCTGAATTCCACGCATTTCATTTCTTATTATTATCATTCTTCCCATCAACTGTGCTGCTTAATACTTTTGTGGCAACCATGATACATTGTTTTTCATATTCTTTGAAGATTAGAAAGTTTAAAAGAACAGCACTTATTTGAAATAGAATTTTTTATAACATTATAAATGCCTTTATTGGCACTGTAGATCGATTCAGTTGTCCTTCCATGCTGAGTAAAAGTATTAATTTCGTTAAAAAAAAAAACTGCATACCAACATACAAGATTTTTAGGAGTGTTTTTATGAATAGAAACAAGAGAACTGCATGTATTTGATCGATTTAATGTGTCCTTGCTAAATAAATATTGAAAAAAAGTACTGACACTCCAATGTTTGAATGTTTGACACTATCCTGTAATTATTCTTCCTTGTATCCATCTTTTCCTGTTCTCTCAACCTTTTTAAGTTCAAGTGGCAAAATTAGACATTTAAAGCCTTAACGTTTTCCCCCCACTGATATTTCCCTTAATTACTGTATGTGCAAAATTATAGACTTGCCGCAACTCTTATATTATGTCCCAACATTGAGTTTATTTCTTCCAAATCGTATCTTTAAATCTTACTTATGACATGCAATGAGTGATCAGACATTTTGTCATTCACTTGCTTTCTACTTTTGTGCTGGGTGGCCCCACAACCCATTGATCCCAAGCCACACTCTTCATAACAGTACATTACACATCAAATATCTTCTTATTGGCTGTGATTGTATTACAAGCGTTGACCGACAAATAGCTTGTTGGAAATCTAGTTTGTACAGCGTTCGGCTGGGTTTGTCCTCTATTTAAACTGGGACTAGTAAGTGTGCGGGGATTCGAGTGGGCCCCTTGGCCGCTACAGTCCCCTCAGTGCTGGGCTTTGGCAGTCTCAGCTCACTGGCTCAGTCAGCATTGTTGCATATTTAATGTCCTGATGAACGCTTCCACCTGCTGACACAGGAAAAGTGACAGAACAATACACCTCCCAGCCCCCTCCATCCCTCCGTCCAGCAGCTTCACAGCCCGTCTGCCGGAACACCGTCATCATCAATCCAGCCTCTCCCTCGCGCTCTCTCCACCTCATATACATGCTATTTCACATTCACACACTTCACAGCCTGACCTATCTTCTGTCTATCCCATGAATCTCCTTCTGTGATTCGCTCATCTACGTACATATCGTCCATTCTCGGTCACTCGTTCTCTTTCCAGTCATCCCATGGGAGGCTTATCCCACTTTCATCAGTTTTTTCTCCTTATTTCAACCGTATTTTCTGAATTGCATTGTCTCGCTTTACTTTGTCCTACACTGACCCACTGAAGGCCTCAAACGACTAATGCATAGCAACCATTATAACTGTTTAAAGATGTCTCGCCCACTTTTCGGGCATACCTCTCCAAAATCTCATTCTCGTCTACACTCTTTC
Source organism: Sinocyclocheilus anophthalmus (assembly GCA_018155175.1). Classification (NCBI taxonomy): domain Eukaryota; kingdom Metazoa; phylum Chordata; class Actinopteri; order Cypriniformes; family Cyprinidae; genus Sinocyclocheilus; species Sinocyclocheilus anophthalmus. The sequence goes on from JADLZN010007251.1 coordinate 163,154, forward strand.
ATTCATTACGCAGGTCAAATCGACACAAGCCCTGCTCAGCTCAGTATTGGTGTAGCCTGCACGTCCTCTGATGTGATTGTGGGTCTCAGTGGACGTGCTTTACTGGGTTCTGACCACCTCTGACCATCACACAGCTTCCCGTAACACAGTCCACAGACATCAAGACTCTACTTTGCCCTGGTGCTAAAGGCTAAGTGAATATTCCTCAGCAGCGCTTACACACACACAGACACACACTCGATACAAAAGCAGGACAGCTGGGCCTGTCTATCCAAAAGTTAATCTATGTACTTAGTCCCTCTGTGAGTACAGAGACTCTGTGGAGATGAAATATATAAATTTATTAATGAAGTGTCAAGACTGCCAGAAGCTAAGAGGACAAAACGGTTGGTAAAGCACATCCATTTGAAGTGAAGGTGCCTGTGTAGCCTGCACAGATTATGTCTGTTTTATTTTATTCTGCATAAAAAAAAATTATTTGTAAGATGGTAATATATATTTATTTTTAATGAATAATCATGATTGCATTAAGTGTGGATACTTTTTATTTGAATTAATTTACTTTATGTATTTTTTAATTAAGTAATTAAGTATTACTTTTTTTTTTTATTTTTTTTGCGTGTACAATTTTTTTTTCAAGTTTCTGTAGATATAAATTTATAAAACTACACAAGATTACACTGTAGTTCTTAATTACCAGATTTCAGCCATACACTTTTTTGCTTTGCGGGATTAACCGCAATACGCAACTGCGTTTTGGCCATTTTTTGAGTATTGTAACATTACATCTCTTCGAAACAATAAAACATTTCAGTAAAAGTCCTTTCCAGCTAACTGAGTAGGATAAATAGACTGAGATAGCAGTGGCCAATGTGTTCCCAGTGATGAGCAGAGGTCATCATAACCAGTTGTGTCAAAACTGGGATGTTCACGTTCAGCAAAAAACCACAGACATAAATGTCCAGCAGTCAAAGCAACTGGACTTTGTTATAAATTATTTCAAAGACGCTTCTCCCCAGCGGCTTCATCAGTATCACTCTGATGCTATGTGAAAGCTCTATCTCTCTTTCTCTCTTCTTCACTGTCTCTCTTCCTCCCCGATTTTATTCATTAGTAAGCATTTGTTCACTGCACCATCTGAACTGCTGTCTGTGTGTTTTTGACATGAGGCGACCACCGTCTGATTACTCCATAGAAACCCAAGCGCTTCTGCGATCATTGCACACGTCACCCTGTACATCATTAGTTAATAGACAATTTAACAGTAACATACACTCACTATTAGGCCAAGAGTCATCTTTCGTAACCTCATATCAGACAAATTTTAATTTGCATTCTACACCCAACCGCTTAAACACAAAATTACCATTCAAACCTATAGTAAAAACACCGGTCCTTGTAGATACCCAGTAATTCCTTAAGAATGTGTGTGTTCCTCAGCCCCGTTTTTTCTCTCACCTGGGATACATACTTCTTTACATTCCATAGCTGCTCTTGTTCATATGGGCATATAAAGAAGTATGTCTACCAAGCAGGATATATGGGCACATGGACAAATGTATTTCATTCAATCCTAATAATCCACAAATATCAGCGTTTACGGGCCAAACCACAAAGGTGATGAACACTAATTACTGTTTTACCAACTGAATGGCACACAAATCCACACACAGATGCGTCCTTTGCACTTTTAAAACTTTACATCCAATTTGCGTACAAATGTCACAAGACGGCGCAGTTCATTTTCACGCCACACCAGCATATAGTGTCTTTTTTTTTGCCAATTAAATCCCGGAAATTGCATGGTCTTGTGACTTTACAGGTCAGGTCACTAACGTTGAGGGTTTTTACACGTCATTTCACTTCAATAAGCCAGCCGAAGTCCGTAAAAATAACATCAGGAGGTGCTCTCTCCGTTTTGACACTTCAGAAAGGCAAATACGAATCTCAGATGTGATAGATTCATACAGTTTTTCTTCTTTCCTCTTCACCCTGCAAAAACTGCATTGCTGTACACACACCCACACACACCCCCACACCAGGCAGCATGTGCTAGTTTTACTGGAAGAGCAGTTTTTCACTTAGTCTACGCAGAGCGCAGCCACACGCGATTCACCTTGACTGTCAGCCCGAGAGATACAGCTGCAGCGAGAGGAGAGAGAAGAGAGAGAGAGAGAGAGAGAGATTTGGTGCTTACCTAGTGGGTAGCTGTCAGGTAGAGTCCCCCTGCTTCAGATGGGCCAATGCACCACAAGGAAGAATAAAACAATAAAGGGCCAACAGGAAGAAGTGTTCTAGCTTTTCCTCTCAGTGTCCCAGGTGCTGCCTCTGCAGTCTCCCTCTCTTTCTCTCTCTCTCTCTCTCTCTCTCTCTCTGTTCTGCTATCTGAGTCTATTTCTCTCTACCTCACATTCTCTCATTCTGTCTTACAATCTTTCGGTTCCCTCCCCCCTTCTCTGCCCCATCTCTCTCTCTCTCTCTCCTCACATGCATGTAGTGAGAAAGTTCAGGTGTAGCGGAGGGCTGCTGTGCACCCTGATCTTCTGATGTCTGGAAATGAATGGGGAATAAACGTGCCTGACCTGCCCTCTCTACATCTCTCCTGTCCAGCTCCCTCTCTCTCTCTCTTTCTCTCTCATCATCTATAATGCACAGCCTATAGAGCCAGTACACTCCTCCTCCTCCTAATTCACTCGCTACCTTTACCCCTCCTTCTCTCTCTCGGTCTCTGTGACCCCTGACACATGCAAGCACATGCTGTCTCTTACCCTTTTACTGTCTCTCTCTCTCTCTCTCTCTCTCTCTCCAGTCACTTACAGTATAAAGTGCTTTATTGGCATGGCAAATACAAATGTACCTTTGTAGTGCTTAGGTGATTGGGTGTGAAGAAATATAAAAATAGTGCAAAAAAGTATATCTTTAAAAGCACAACATCCTCAGAAGAACGTCATTTTGGCAGAAATGTACAATATCTACCACTGAAGGATATGTGCTACACCTTAAGGTAATTTTGCACCTTTTTTCTAACAGTGTACTTTAATTATCCTAAAAAATAAAAGACAAATATGTGGTGAAATTTAAAAATCTCTCCTTTCTCAAACAGTGGTATTAAGCTATGACAAGTGTGTAAATTGCAGGTTACTTTTTTGACATTCATGAATGAAGGGATGCATAAAAAATATTTAAATAAATTATTTAATTATGATATTAGAACAAATTTTCTAAAATTCTAGGGGGAAAAAATCTCAAAAATGCTAAAAATCCTTTGGATGCAGTATAACCTCATTTATGTAGCTATGTAAATGAATCCAGAAGATAACTAAACTGGGCAAAAATGACAAAAACTGAATAAATAATCTTACTTTAATCATCTTAATTTAATGTTCATTTAAAATATATTTTAAAACATTCATTTATTATTTTTATTTAACAATCGAGATTTTTTGTTCAAACCGATAGTCTGTAGTAATTATAATTAGCTTAATAAACAAACAGTAGAAGTCAATAGCATGTTCATTTAGATATCTAGATATCTAACATGACATTTGGATATTTAGATATCTAACGTGAGTGTGTGTGGTTTTACACAGCTTTAATTTAAAAACAAGATTGTTCTTAGAAGTGAACTAAATTTGTGGATATTCTTAGAAGTAAAATGTCTATCTATTTATTTATTTAAAGTTTTTGGAATTTAGAACTTAACTTTAAAATATAGGGTCATGGTTTGTCTTAAGGTTAGCCTGTGGGTAATTATTTTTAACTTTATATAAAACAATACAAGTGTATGGCATGTCCTTATAGAGGTGTGTGTGTGTGTGTGTGTGTGTGTTAAGAGCTTCTTTCACCTGAAAATCCCCTCTGCTCTCCTTCCTACTCTGATCAATACCAATTTATAAGCAAATGCTGCTCAGCTGACTAGCTCCTTTAATGAATTAGACCGTCGCTGATGTCACTCCACTAATGAAGCCTTTCTCAAGAGTGTTAAGCAAATCTGCAGAGGGTTAGTTTGCATATATGCACACAGGTTTTACAGTCCATCCTTGGTAAAAAATAAATAATTATGAGACAGGAACGTAGACTGCAGGAATATATGGCTGCAGTTGTACTCAATGATGCGTGTGAGAGAGCGAGAGAGAGAGAGAAAGAGAGATAGTGTGAATGATATGTGACTGATAATTACAGCAGAGGGCAGTCAGAGGAGGAACAGACCGCGTCTCTGATCCAATGCCACCATGTGGTTTAACACCATACGGCTGAATCCTTTATGGAACAAGCGTTAATTACTTTTGATCATAGATAAGCAAAAGTGAAAAATATGAATAGTTACTATAAAAAAGCAAGAGGGATTGTGGGTGAGTGATCCGATACTATCTTAAACACACTAGCCTACATGCTGCGTGCACTGTAGATGAGAATTCAAAGGCGCTCGGCGAGTCATAGCGCGCATACAGAGCAGGACATATTTATGCATGTGATCAGAGCAGCCTCTCCCATCACACTCCACATGTCCCACAATCCAACACTGTCTTTCTAATGTTCACACATAGCCATCTCAGTGTGACCACAATATGCTGCTTGAGCATTGACAGTACATTTGTTCTGTCATTGGATTGAGATGCATTTTCACATGGAAATGTTTAGTTCAATTCAGTTTAGACTGTTGAAAACACCCTGTTTTAATAGGAGGAGCAGAAAAGTCTTGCTAATGCACTTTAAATTTGGGTAAAACAATATAATAATAATTTTAGAGCATAATTTGTTATTATCCATTACATACATTTTAGTGCAGTTAAAATTATACTGTTAAAAGCACTTTGACTTTAATAGGAGCAACAGAACAAATACCGTCTCAGAACATATAAAGTCTTCCAGTGCACTTAGACTATTATAGTTTAGTTAAGAGAACGGCATTTTATGTAATTTAAGAGCATTTTTTTATCCATTTACGTAGAGTTCACTTTATAGTGTAGTGTAGTTCAGTTAGGTTCAAATTAGACTGTTAAAAAGACTGTGACTTCAGTAAAATCAAGCTTTTTTAGTTCATTATGTACAATTTAGTTGATTTCAATTTAATTTGACTTAGTTTAAAGCATTCACCCTTTTTGCATTCAATACATTCAATTAAAATTCCATTGAATTAAAGTCAATTTATACTTTAAAAACAGATTATAGGAGGGAAAAATAGGTAAGAAATTTGAGACAAATTAATGCAATTACAATTTTGTAAACAAACAAACGAATGTGATTTAGAGTGTTTGTTTTTTTACATTCAGGTACAATTCAATTAAGTTCAATTCAGTTTAGACTGTTAGAAAGACTGTGACTTTAAAATTGGGCAGCATAAGAAGTAACAGTCTTGGTAGTGCACTTAGACTATTACAGTTTAGTATCAAGAAAAAAAACTAATTTTGTTTAGAAATTCATTTTCTGTTTGGGTGCATTAACAGCGCATTGCCAGAGGCAGCGATCGGTCGCTAGTGGCTAATAGCTAAGTAAATCGTGGCTCTTCTTTCTGCATCAGCACTGTCCTCCTGAGTAATTAAACTAAAAGTCCCCATCATAAATCAAACCCACTCCTCCCGTTTTCACCCACCTCTCACATCATCCCTTCCTTATAGGATATCAGTCTGTGGTTTGTGTAAATCGACCCCTATGACCCTACTCTGACACACAGAGTCATGACCGGTTCCTCATACAAGTCGTCGCCCCAACAGCTCAATGCCATAGATAGCAGCATTACCAGGAAATAGGCTCGCACGGCAATCAACACACATACATAGAAGCAGGTGTACCATTCCTGCGTTTAACTGAACATCCAGATCTTCACAAAGCTCCAACCACCAGCAACAGCTGCTGCCATCCTGATGTCACCTGATCCATCCCAGCTCCTGTCCGCTCCACATTTAAACATGCCTGACAGCCCAGGGGCTAATGCCTGTCCTCAAGCCATCAAAGTAAAATTAGAAAAAGAAAAGTAAGCATCTCCCTGGCCCACCACACGGCTAAATATCAATGTCATTGGCCAACAGTGGTGGAAGCGCTACAGTGTACTTTGAAAAGTCTTCTCAAGAAAGAAACTGAACATGTAAAAATCACTCAGTTTTCAGTTTAAGTCATCTAACGAAGAACGTATTTTGCTAAGGTCGTAGCTCTCAGCGTGATGCAGTGTGGAGTTGCTAGCTTTGCATGCTAACACTGCTGCTAAAACTACTTTGATAGGAGCCGGATGGCTGCACATGCTGTCTATGATTGTTCCCCTTTTATGCTCACGCACACGCTGATACATCAACAGAAAAGCAGAGATCCGGACAGGCTGAAATGTGGTAAAACACACTTACAGTACGTGCATGTATATGTATTTACTCACAAACACGCACACACATACTCACCGGGGAAAGGCAGCTTGTTTGTGGATCCAAGAGGCAGGGGGAGCGTCCGTTCCCAAGCAGCTGATTCAGCGTTTGAGAATTGAGGATGAGAGGAAAGAGAGAGAGGGGGGGTGGACAGATGAGAAAGAGATGGGGATGAAAAGAAATGCAGAGCGTTGCCATCAATACCGGAGTGTTCTCGGTGCAAACAGAAGAGTGAATTATCAAAAATATTGGACGAAATTGACCAGGTCAGATAAACTGGCCTCAAAGACCTATGGTAACACCTCCCCACCTGTCCTGAGAGAGAAAAAAGCGAGCTATGTATAGAGCTACGCCCCAATACCGGCGAAAACACGAGTAGGAGAAAGTATGGACAGTATGCTGACAGCACTAAATGAGAGACAGGCGCTCAGAGAGAGAGAGACAGAAAAAGAGTGAGAAAGACAGAGCCAGGATGAAGTCGGTATGAGGTAAAGAGCGAAAGAAAAAATCAGAAAAAAGCGCAAGAGATGAGGCTGTCTCAGTTTTTTCTCATTCTTCTAGTTTGTCCTCACTGTGTATTCCATCCTGCCTGACAGTTCTGTCCATACTTTGTCCAATAAACGTCCTTGTCCTATCACATGAGAGACGGCAGCCATTAAGGGCAAAAATGACGTCACCGATACGCCTCCACGTCACCGAAAACAACAAATGTTAGCTTAAAAATACTTAAATGTCATAATGTTGACTTCGAACATGTTTTATGCCGAACGTTTGGACAGGACATGCGGGGAGTGTGCAGAGGGGCTGGTCAGAAGAGCCTCCCACTGCTCCAAAGCTTTTATACTCCGAGGGTCAAGGCAAAGAGGAGCCCCCCTGGCCCTGCACCCACTCCCCTACACTGCCTGGCCTTATTTAGTGAAGCAGGGCAAAAAATAGCCCTTCAAGTGCTGCTGGCTTGCGGGGACAATGTGGGTGGGGCCTGCAATGCGGGAGGGGGTAATGTCCAAAGGGGAAATACGTATTTTCTTCTTTCACTTGAACACCTCCTTACCTTTTATTATTTTCTTTCCCTCCCCGTCCCCCCAAAAACTCTTCTAATATAATTCAGTCCCCACCCTGTCCTTCCGTCAGCACACCTTAAATCCCTCACGTCATCTGCCCACACCTCCAGGATTTCAGCTTGGCCTCTGGAGGTATTTTTAGGCAAGCCAAATAAAGAGGTGTGCTCAGTTCCTGCCTTGCCCTGCACCACCCAGTAGTTTGGTGGCTCTGTGCGCTCTGCTATCTATGGTCAGAGCCACTGATATTGAAGAGAGAGTCGCAGAGAGTCACTGCAGTGCTTTTGTGCATCAGATTGATGGAATGGAATTATTGTTATATTTGTTTATATGTTACAGAAAACCAGTCAATTTGAGTCACATAAGAGAGTGGTTTCCCTCACTGAATCTTGTTTGTGTGTTTATTAATTTAGTCATTGAATAATTGATTGATGCAGTGTTTAATCGTTTGCACAATGATTTGTGTAGTCTCTGTGTGTCCTTTTCTGTAACAGAGCAGTGTAGATGTGTATGTTTGTTTGTAGAAAATTGGCTCCTCTTGAGGTTTCCTCCTCAATTTACCTAAACGTCTTAAGCTCAGTACTTACGCTGTGATATTTCTGTCGCTATGAAACATCTATATGATTGTTATCAGATTGTACAAAATGACCCCAGAAACACAATTCAATATAAATCGTTTTTTATATCAGACTGAGGACATGGGTGTCCAATCGTGTTCCTTGTGGGCCACTATCCTGCAAAGTTTAGCTCCAGTCAGCTATACACAGTGTTCAGGATAACCACTGGATCTGAAATCAAAGTACATTTAATGAGGAATGAATTGTATTAATGTACTGTTTTTTACCTACTGTACTGTAGTAGGGAATTAGCAATAGTCGAAACTTCCAAGCAAGTGTTGGTTAGTTGGAGCTACAATCTGCAGGATGTTGGCCCTGCAGGAACACTACTGGACACCCCTGTTTTATGACTTAAGGCTCACAGTGGACTTCGTTCTGACATGCTCATTGGTGCAAAAAATAAAATGGTACCAGACAAACCAAGCAAGCACTTGCAGTAATGTTTTGCCTGGAAAACAAAAAAATAAGTTGAGGGAATTTGTTGGCTGCTCATTCTTAACAGCAAATTTGAGGTAAATTCGATAGTACAATCGCAAAATGAAGGAAATGCTAATTAACCAGATGTTTATGTTGCATATCACATTGACCAACTAGTATCAACATTTTAGTCCCTTTCCGAACATTGTCAGGTGCTGTTAGTTCTACATCTGCTGTTATACTGCAGAACTTCAACCCAACATTTCTGAAACTCATCAAGTCATCAAATGTTCCATCATTGGCCATTCCCGGTCCATTGTTGAGCATCTGTCGGTCAGGTTTTTTTGTAATGTGTTCTGCACTGTTGGCACTAGTCGGACCCTCAACTATAGCTTTTTAGCTGATTGAGTGTGTGGAGCCTGTTGGTGTGAGAGATCACTATGATTGGATGTTTAGCTTGGTGAACCATGTGATAAACGGTACCTATGAAGTCAAGATGGCAAACATGGAAAGCTCATCTTATCTGTGATGATTTTCATTGAACCTGTCCGTAATGAATGGGATGGTATGTAAAAATGGTAAGCTAGCGCTGCTTTGATCTGGTATCCCATTTTGAATAACGAATACAGACTACTGCCACCTGCTGATATACAAAGTCATTTCTTCTCACACAGGCGAAGAACGTACGTATGTTAGCTGTAGTCTTTGCATCTGGGCAAAAAAAGTTGTTCTTTTCTGTTCTCTCTTCTCTTTTCAGTCGGCATTTTGTCTCCACTGTTTTTTGACGTTGCGTTGGTGTGTCTGGGCTTTCTGTGATCAGAAAAATGCACTGGGCTTTAGGGAGTTAACTTTTTCTCACTGGTGATTATAAGGCACTATACAAAAACCACCTATACTATACCTACAATATAAATTTTAATTGAATTGTTTATACAGTGTGAAAATATATGACTGACAACTAAGAGAGAAAAGGAGCAAAAGAAAGAGAAATATGAATGGAGACAGTAAAAGGGAGGGATCCTTTCAAAAGTAAGGGGGGCAGCAGGAGGAGGTAAAGAAAAGAAAATTATTGATTTCCACCTTAAAAAGGCAATCTCCACACAAGTGCTCTTGGGAAAACAGACAGTGTGTGAGCTACTATCTGTGTCTCTTAGTGTGTGTGTGTGAAGGTATTTGAGTCTGTTATGAAAGAGTTGGTGATAACCTGCTGCCTTACACTGTTCCCAGTGGACAATTTCCCCATCAACCCGTATCTATCTATCTATCTATCTATCTATCTATCTATCTATCATCTACTATCTATCTATCTATCTATCTTATCTAGCTATCTTATCGTATCCTTCTGTCCCTAATGTCTTTTGCTGAATGTGGATTATTTGTTTGTTTGTTTGCTTGTTCATTCATTATTTAATCTGCAGTCTTCTTGCTGTTTTTGTGTTGGACAGTTCCTCAGAATGTCTTTATTTTTGTAAAGGATGAAATATAAAGACAATTAGTCCACTTTCAGCTAGTTTCTTGAGCATTTCTTTAGCTTTGCTGTACATTCTACTGGATTTGTAGTTAATTAAAATACCAAGCACTTTGTTCTTTCTGTCATTTATTTATTTATTTTTTACTAATTTGTACGTTCTGTCTTTTATTCTATGATTTTTAATGCCTTTTTATCTATCGCTCATTTGTTTGTTCTATCCATCTGTCTGTAGCATGACTCAGACCTAGAGTAACATCTAATAATACCATATAATATAAAGTGAGAGAAAGAGTGACAGAGAAAGAGAGAGATGGAGGGGTATCAATGCCAGTATCTATTCTTACTCTTATTATTACACAGCATGCTTCTTCTGTTCCTAGGCTCTGTAATCACTAGTCTTAAATTACAACACCAAGTGCCATTAAAGGTGTACACAAGTTTATTTCCCTGATTCTATTCTTCTGTGAGTGCTTAAACGTTCTCAATCCTCCAGTGTCTTAAATAGTGGTAGACTAGTGGTTAAAGCTCTGGGCTAGAAATGCAAATATCATAGGTTCGATCCCAGGTGGGAGTGACTCATGATTTGGAGAGTTACCAAAGGATTGTTGTCGCAGTTGTGCCCTTGAGCGAGCCTGGTTTGCTCTGGGGTGACTATCTATGTAATTATTGTCCTGTTAGTCACAATGAATAAAAGGCTCGGCTAAATGAGTAACCAAATCAGCAGTGCAGAAATTTGTATATATTTGGTGCATGGCATTTTTCACACTGTGCATTTCCATAATAATAAAGTTCATCAAAGTTTTGCTCACGGCTCTCGGTATTTGTTCTTTGTGCTCTGTGGAAAAAAGATTATTGAAAAGCACTGCAGTACAGTTTACATTCAAATGCTACAGTTTGAGAGAACTTAGCTGTGGCATAGGATTAGGTGACAGTTTTGCAAACTGTCTTGTATAATATTGGACCATGTCATATTTAATGAAGTAGTAATTGGACAGTTTGTGTCATATTTTAGCGTATACCCAAAGATATGAAAATGATTCAGTGTGTATAATGGACAACAAATTGCGTAAGATGGATGTGAAACACATTTTCAACTCGTGAGAGCCCTAACATTGACTGTTGCTATAGTATGTTACGTGTAACTCTTTATTTTTGCAAATGAGACTGTCAGTGCAAATCTAACAAGGGCAGTTAATATTAACTTTTTGCTATTTTCATTGTACAGTTCATCACAATGTCTTTTTGTTGTTAATGCATAAAGATGCTTTCAGCAAGTTTCTTGAGCATTTCTTTAACTTAGCACAAAGAACCGTAAAATGTGTTATTTAATTTGATATTATTTTTACATTTTCATCCATATTTTACCATATTTTTGGATAATTTCCACAAAACTGTGCTTAAAGATCCGCCATTCCCTTACATTGGAAAAAGAACAAACACTTTTCTGAGAAAATGGCAGGTGACAGCAGTTTCTAAATTTGGGTTGGTCAACAAATGAATAAGAAATAACTTTTCTACAATCTGTTTATTTTTCAATAAGTCAGAATGATATTTTTTTGTACTTGATTCAGTCAAGCAAGCACATACAGTATGAACTTTAGAAAAACTCTGTGACTGATCACAAGTTGTGTACTTGAATCTCAAATTTTATATGTGTGTATAAAGAAATGGAGTGTCTATTATTCTCTCCATATGACTATGTGACATCCTTGTATTTTAGCTTGCTGTATGTGAATACAAGCTCAGGTTGTCTGTGTATGTGTACATGGTTGCATGTGTGTGTGCATGTCTTTTAAACAGGTGACTCTGAAGGAGAGAGTGTGAAGGTGAGACATGCTAAAAGCTTAAGAGCCGCAGCCCCTTGGTGTGAGAGACAAACTACAGAGACTGAAGCAAACACAAAGTGTTTTTCAACATGCTTGAGTGTGTGTGTGAAGCACGTTTGCGTGTTTCTGCACAGGGTGCAGTTAACTTTCCCAGGGGAATGTCACTAGTGACTGTGTGTAATGGTCTGAGATGAATGCTCTCTCTGCATTACAGTGCGGATACACACATTCACTCTTTCTCAAACACACACACATACACATATACACCTCTGTACTAATCTGAGAGAGAGGGTTTGTGTGTTTTTGCAGCAATGATTCCATACACAGGTTGTCACTTTCATTACTGGTCGGTGCCAAAAAGATCTGAACCAAACTCTGTTGGTTTTAAGGCTCTATATTGGATTTATTAATTTACAAACACTTGCAATCAAAATTATTCAACCCTCTTGACCTGCAAGACATGTTGCTGCTTGGTTATAAAAATGTATCAGTAATCTATTATAGAAAGTTTAATAATACACATTTGGGTATTAGGTTAAGTTGATTATTGAGGTTCTAAAAAAAAAGTTAATGAAAATGAAACATTTTAAACTTATGCATAAGGCTGCCAGCTGTGTCTTTAGAAACTTTTAGCATCTTCTTGCCATAGACCTTCTAATATATAATTTCTGCTCTATTGTTTTTGTGAGAGCTCTTTGACTTTGCCGTATTTGCTACTCAATGTAAGCACATGCATGAGTTAAATGTATGTGTGTGTAACAGCTCAAGCTAATTCAGTATTGTTGTAGAGTTTCCAAATGCTTAATTGTGTTTAAACATAAGTGAATTTAAAAATAAATAAGTGACTTTAAAAACAAAAACATTGAATGGGGGTTGAATAATTGCGACATGACTGGATTACAAATTTTTTTTTTAAATTATTACATTAAATATTGACAGCACTTTTAATATGCCACTAAACCGTTATAGATGATATTTTAAAGAACTCTGAATTTTTAGAAAAGCTTGAATATGCGTTATAATTCTGATATTCATAAGTGTATATTCCTAAGATTTCAAAAGTCTGTAGATATGTACTTTTCCAAATTAAAAATATATATAAATAAATAAGCATTGGTTCGGGTTCAAGGTTTGGGTGAAACTAGAGTGATATTGTCATTTTCAAAGATGAACAAACAGTTTTTTAACCCGTTTAATCCCAAATTTTCCCCAGACATGAAATATCCAAATGATGTGTCATTAGTAACCCTTTGAAATAATCAATAATTATTTTTTGTCATTTTTTCGGAAAAGTGTGTGAAAAATTGTTTTATGGTCGGTCACAATTGTGACCGGTGGGATTAGGTGAGTACTGAATTAACATATTTCTGCAGTCATAAAAATTGTTATATATCTTAGCCCAGCTATTTTAAACTGTTTGATCACATTCTAGGGTTATTATTATTATGCATAAAAAAACGTTATGCAACATTGATAGGAACAGTAAGATAAAAAACAAAAAAAATCAACCATCAACGCATTTCAAAATTGTTATTATTTTGGAAAATATAACATCACATTTTTATATTAGTGCTTACCAGTATTACAACATCAATATTGTAATTTATTTGTAACATTTGAATTTTTAATTTAGTGCAATATTTTGTCATTGCAACATTTTAGTGTAATTTTCACTAGCAACTGCAATTGGATTTATATTGTAAACCTGAGTTCACTGTTATCCCACCGGTCACTATTGTGACCATCAACATGTTTACTCATTCTATGACCACACAAAACTGAATATATGTGAATTCATATATTAATACTAGACACCTTAAAGATAATGTGTACCAAAAATCTTTGTCATATCTTTATGTTGACATACTTTTCTAGCCTTTTATTTTGGAGCTTTGATGAACATACTTTACTAGCCTTTTATTTTGGAGCTTTGATGCAGTTATCATCTTCTCAAGGTGCAAACAGGAAATAAACTGTTCTGGTCATGTGACAGTTTGCACTAATCATGTGAAACTGCACGTATCTCATTGAGACAAGGAGCTCTTTATTTTTTCAAAATTTGCAGAAAGTGCACTAAAACATCAGTCAGTAAGGTTTTTAGAGCTTTATAAATGAAAAAATTTTTTCACAGTCACTATTGTGACCGGTGGGATTAACAAGTCATGTGCCATGTTATAAGCTGTATTTGTCCAATCAATGTTATTGATCTCATAAATATGTAAATAAGATCATTAGCCCAGGGTTTGCAAATGTACAGCGTGTTGCTTCACTTCCTGCATGTTGATTTTAATCCCCCACAAATGGTGTTTAAAGCAGTATTTAATGAAATCAGATGTGAACATTTCACATCATATGCATTTTATTTACATGTACACACTACAGTTCGAAAGTTTGGGATCAGTAAGAATCAGAGAAGACTCTTAAGCTCGCTAATCCTGTTTATTTGATCAAAAATACAGTAAATACAATAAAAATGTAAAAATATAATATAAAATAAGTAAAAGCTGAATTTCCAGCCAGTCTTCAGTGTCACATGAGTGGCAATTCTTTCAGAAATTATTCCAATATACTGATTTGATGATTTGGCTTTTTGTTATGCGTTAAACTGAAATAAATTTTTGTGAGGATTTCAGGATTCAGGATAGCTCTTTTGGTCAGTTTAATGCATCTTGATGAATAATAGTATCAATTTCCTTCAAAGTAAAAAAATAAAAACTGACCTTATACTTTTGAACAGTAGTGTATTTATTTAGCAGACACTTCAATTATTTGTCAAATGATATTCTGTTTAGTCTGTGTATACAGTATGTGTGTATGTATATGTCTGTGTAAATTTAATTGAATGTTAATTTTTTAACATTTTCACTATAAAAATACTATTTTTTTCAAAAAATGTTATCCAATCAAATGCTCTGTAAAATTAGAATGCACCTCCCATATAAAGTAATATGCCACAGACTAGCGAGTAGTAAAGCATGTTGCTCCTGTTTCAAACTTCCTGTTTAATAGTAAATAAAGGGGAAAAAATTGTGCTTGTCATTTGACTTCATTAGGGTCTATGATAACTGATTTCAAATGACAGAATCAAGTCCAGTGAGAGAATATGCTGTAATTTGTATTGTGCAATAGAAAAGAGCCTTTTTTTTTTTTTTAGTAAAACTGTTGTTAAAGTGTCCATCAGAGCATGTGATCCTGAGGAAACTGCTGGTGTGTGTAGCAGAAGCGGGTCGGTACAGTAGAGGTTAAATAGCCCGGGCAGGCGCCTGTGATTCTCATTGGGCCCCCCCCCCCCCCCCCTTTATGATGTTTGGACCGTGCCTTTTCAAAACTGGGCATGATCCAGGACCGGAGGACACGGCCGAGCAAGGATTTACCACTGAGAACACACTCTGCACAAGACTGCTGCTATGGGCTGATACTGGACCTGTGTTGTGTGACTGACATTTCACTCTGGGTTATTTCTAAAGTAACTTTTCCTTCATATTGTTCCAAACATTTTGCATTTCTTTCTTTTGCTGAACACAAAGAAAGATATATTGTCTCAGTGTTTTTTTTTGTCCACACTGTGAAAGCCAGTGGGAGGTCACTGATATTTTGGACCCCATTGGCTGTCATTGTATGGAAAAAAGCAGCTAAAACATTCTTTCTATTCTTTCTACATTCTATCTTTTGTGTTCTGCAGAATAAAGTCAAACGGGTGTGGAACAATGTGAGCGTGATGACAGCATTTTCATTTTTGGGGCGAACTATCTCTTTTGTAATTGTTAACCAAATGAAAAGGATACTGTTATTTGTTTTTGTATGTTTCAGGTGACTTAAATCAACCAGAACAGACTTTAGTTGAGTCATTTTGGCTGCTTCTGTGCTACAAGTTCACAGCGAAAGTTTGGTGAACACCACAATACTGTTGGTTACTGTTAGTAACTCAGACAAGCTTTATACATTGTCTCATAGAAATCAACTGGAAATGTCGGTCAATCGTATGTATATATTTATTTTTATTGTTATATATTTGTATATTCTCTATAATTAAACATACTTTTACTGTATCTTTGGATAATTTGTAGTCAGCATGTTTAAAACCATCCAAACACAAGCACAAAGATCAATAATTTTCTGTTTTAGTATATTTTAAAATGTAATTTAATCCTGCGATAGCACATCAGAATTTTCAGCAGCCATTACTCAAGTCTACACTGTCACATGATCCTTCAGAAATTGTTCTGAGTTTGCTGCTAAAGAAACTTATTTATTTTTTCTACATACTGTACATCATTGTTTCTCCTCAATGCCCCACACATTTCTGAAACACGTGGATTTTTAAAAAGCTCATCTGTCTGAAAAGCGAGGTGTGCTGTGATTGGCCACCTATCCAGTGCGTTGTGATTGTCCTAATACCTCAAGCGTGTGACGGAAATGTTACGCCCCTACCATACTGTGATGCTGTGTCCCGGCCGGTGCGATGAGACAAAAACATTAAAACCCATTATAAACGAGGCATTTGTTGTATCCAGTGGGGAAATATTTATGGATTATAATGACTTATACTGTCTTTTTATGCATTGCATTGTATCGCGCCGCGTAAACATAAAACCATTTTTGCATTTGTGATCGGAGAAATGACAATCTACAGGCGCTACTCTACACTGCTCAAACTCGCGTTTGAATCATCAGGTTGTGAGTCAGCATTATTTGTCAGCATCATAGACTGTATAGGGTCAGCATGCGTGCCGAAGGGGAAAACGGGAACTGAATTCACCGGAACACCAGCATTGTAGGCTACTCTACCAGGAAACAGTCCTCGTCCTCCATAAAATGCGCTGCGCACATCTTAATATTTGGGTTGAACTGTTTTGGAAAAGTGTTGTAAATACAACTTATCCACTGCTTTCTAGTTGTGTCCTCTTTTGGAAAGCCAAACAAAATAGTTTCGCTTTCACAAAGAAACACACAGCGTCTCCACGACATGGCGGCGGCGGCAGCAACAATACTACAGCGAGAATAAAAGTTACGCCTTCTTTCTTTTCGTATACATTTGGAGGGTGTTATGCAAATCTTCCCACACAGTGACGTAGACATGTGGGGGCATGTTTAAATGAGGCGTTTTAGGAAGGAGTGGACGAGTCTTAACTTTTATAAAGTATATCTCTTTGGGTTTGAGACTTTTGAGTCTTTGCAACTTTAGGGATCGTATCTATTCACGAACAGCTTGTAACACTCCAAGGAGAAAATAAAACTTGAAATCGCATCATATGACCCCTTTAAAAGAACAGCATTTATTTGAAATAGAAATCTCCAGTTACATTAAAAATATCTTTACTGTCACTTTAGATCTTTAAAGTAAAGGATTCATTTCTTTACCCAAAAAAAACCCATCCACATTTTTAAACTCAAACTGGAAAACAGCAACACTTACATGAATGTTTTTTAAATGTACGGTGTGAAATCTTGAAACCTGACTGCCCAAGATCAATCACTAACCCAGGGTAAAGTATGACCAGGGTGAAACATGAAGCAAGATAACTCAGGACCTACAGTAAGTGTGAAAGCCCTGAAGTCATGTAATATCAGGCGTGATGAGGACCATACTGATAGGCTGTAAAAATGTCAGTTTCAAGAATGCACGCTATGTTTGCTCCTGTGATAATAATATTTACCATTCCTTTGTTGATCAAGCAGTAAATTGGCGTAGTGTGATGGCACTGCACAATCACATAGCCGTACATTCACAAATTCCTCTCACAAACTGCTTTCTGATCAGCGCCATAAATCTCAGCTACATCGGCACATCTCAAAGCATTTCAGTGGACAAAAATGTCACCCTGACACATGGAGGTGATAATCATATGAAATAGGGAAGGAAAGAGACCGAAATGAAAAAATACATCTCTCTTACCGCAATCTCTTTCCGGTTGCAAATCGAATCAATAAGGCTATGCTGTTTTGTAACAATTTTTCATTTCTCTCTCTCACTCTTTCTCTTTTTATGTGAGGGGTGTCTGGACTCTCGCAGTGTATTTGAGATATGGAGAATAGCACAGTGTAATGTGTCAGACCTGAATCAATAAGGACAGCTAAATATAGTCCTGGCTTCTGTAACAGAGCAAAAAAATAGATTTTTCTATGAATGTCCACTCGAAGTACACAACAGGAATTGTGATGTACAGTAAACTGTTTGTAAGTGAAAATGTGTGTGTCATCTGATATTTGAGCATGCATATCTCAGATGTGACAGGTGACGGTTTGTGGGTGTATAAATCAAAGTGCAGTAAATGACAGTAACAGGAGTGTGTGTGTGTGCGTTAATGTGAGGGGAAACAGCTGCTGTAATGCAGAGGATGGCATCTCTCAGGCTATCACTGGGGCTCTCTGGTTTCTGTGGGGCAGCACTTGTCTGTATCAGCCAAACCCCCTCATACGTCCAGTTCTCGATCCATCCCACCAATCATAAGCCACCAGGCCTCCTTTTAACTCTCAAACCGTATCTACACTAAATCAGTGGTTCTCAGATGTGTTTCACATAAGACAATAAATTACGTCCCAACACATCCAAAACAGTTTAACTGAATGAATAAACATAAATGTTATTAAATCTTTAACCATAAACTAGGCAAAGGAAAACTGTCAGTCTTTATGAAGTTCCTTAAATGTAGATGGTTTTATGCTCTCAGAACACATTTTTTTTGTATTTGTATTTGTTGTCAGTACAAACTGTTAATTTTTGTTCCAGGTGAACCTATATTTAATGACACTTTCATGACAATTACTAGCTATTTTACATTTTGACAAATTGGTGATGAATTTGTGCATTATCTTTCACTACTTAGGGGTGAACCTTCATGTTTAGCTTTTTTTCTCAAAAAATTTTATGTTTTTGTCCAAATCAAATTGCATAAGTTCATACAAAATTGCCAACTCGAAAAATAGTATTCGTGTAAGATCACATTGGTATTTAATACAGTCTTGGGTTAGATGTCTATGTTAGCATCTGCCTTATTTGGCTTCTGATTGATGACTTTGTAACAAATTTGATTTGATACTTGGCCTTCAACATCAACAACATAAAAGATTTGCTTTCTCCTTTTCAAAAGTTGTTAAGCCTACATTCAAATTCATGGCATAGTTTACTAAATTGATTCTATTTGATTTTAATAAAATAATCATGTTTTAAAGATGTATTTATTGACATTTTTTAGAATCAGCATAAATCTGTTCATTGTCAAAATTGTACAAAATAAATAACAATATTCACTTAGTTCATGTATGAGAGTAAAACAAATTGGATGAATTGATGATAAATATATACATCTGGATTTTATTTATTTAAAACACATCCAGTTTATTAGTATTACAGAAACCTGTTTTAGACTGAAAATGTGTGTCATGTTTAGTAGTGTTTTTTTATTTATTAGTTAAGTTAAAACTGTGAAATCCAAATAGATGTACATTTTATACGCAATTCAAATACACAGATCTTAAATTTAGGCCTCTATTTTTTGAGTGTACTTATTTTGCACAGTTATATCATTGGTTGTTCTTTTTTTATTATTCAAAATATGAATGATGATGACACAACTTACAGTCAATAAATAACTTGGTCACAAGTAAACATGCCTCATTGTGTTTGATCACGATATATACAAGATTTGGCAGCATATTTGAACATCCAAAATATTTTGGTTCATTGTCTTTATGCAATAAAAAGCTGCTGTTGAAACATTGGTCAAAATGTATAATGAATGAAACTCATCAAAATCTGCTGACACATGATATTTGTGAGTAAAATCATTTTATTATACACAGGACATAGATTGTTTTGTTTATCATAGGGGGAGCAATATAGTTTTGTGATTTTTAGTTTTGTTTTGCATCAGTCATGCCAGACTGAGTTGTTATTGTTCTCACTTTTCTTGGTTTGGACATTTTCTCGCTCCCTGGCCAATTTTCTGACTTTCCAGTGGTGGAAACATTGCAGATTGGACATTGACTCCAGCACCAGCACCCATTACACATTGCATTCGCTGATGCACCAGCCATTTTTAGTGCACTTGCGTGAGAGCTTGTGTGTGTGTTTAGGGATTTTGGGTCTATTTGTTTTGATCAGACCATAATTCAGTGTGACAGCCAGGGCTTCTACTTTCCCAAAGGTTTCAGCAGACTCCTGTTCCCTGTGGTAACTCAACACATGCAGCACTTCTCTCTTACTGCTATATTTGACAAGGAGGTGTTGTCTTCCTTTCAAAATTGTTGTCTCCCTTACATTTTTTGTGGACTCCCATTGAAAGAGAAGATTGGGCTAAAACCGAACATTTATGAAGAAAACCACAATGTTTGTGGTTGTTAGTATAGTCTGGTCTTTCAGTTAATCAGCTTCTTAAAATGCTGTTTGGGTCTAATCTGCAAATGCGGTGAAGAGGGACATCAAAAGAAAGAGGAGCTGGAGATACAGAGATTAATATAATGAGATATGGTAGAAGGAAATCCAGGTGGAAAAAATAACTGCTGTGTTGAGAAACAAGAAAAGTATTTTAGTGTGAGGTGTATGTATGAATGTGATGAAACAAACAAAAAGACTGCAGTGTGTTCACACAGAGCATCTCACATCATTTTATCTGGAGTGTAATTCCAGAGCAGTCACTTTATCACATATTTAATAATAAAAAAAAAAATCAGCCCAGGTTTTTTCCTCACAATACAATAAAATAAATAATACAATTTGAAAATAAAATCAAATATTAAAATATAAATAAAAATAAAACAAAACAAAAAAATAAATAGTTTATCCCAACTGTTAATATGATAATCCTTCTCTAGAATTCATAACAGGTGCACAAATTGGCAAAATGTGACTTGGTTAAATGTTTAAACAGGGAAAATTACTCATTACAAATTAAAAACTAACATGTCTGAATTACAATAACCTTGAAATAATGCAAAATAAGCCGTTTGTTTAGTAAATCAATTAAATTGGCCCTTCCATTTTCTGCCTTTAATAGTTAATAAAAATGATCATACTAGCCAGACATCATTTTGTTTATTACAAATATTAAATATATTTTGCTCCTTGTTTATTATTGTTATTTCGATCACTACAAAAAAATGATATGATTAATAGCGGCCAAAAAATCAGATCCACAGCGCCGAAGCAGGGTTTCCTCACTCCTGTTCTTGGAGCCTATCCTTACTATATCCACAAGATATTGCATTCTTTTGATTGCTTTCTTTGATTCGGTTGATTAGTACATTTAAATGTAAATAAATCGATTTGCATACTACTAAGTCTAAACTACACTAAAATAAAAATATACACAAGTCTAGTTGTTGATAAATTGAATGGGGAAGAACCATTTTCATTACGAAATTGAATAAACATTATTTCATATCTTGCCATACATTCATAATAATACACATAAAACAGTGAGTAGAAGATAGAAAAGTTGGAGTGGCTTTGGAGTAGAGTGATAACAGCATCTTTGTCGCTCCAATCCGCTCACATCCTCTGCTGGAAACTAATAGTACAGTGACTTTGTGACCTCCAGTGATTTAATCGCTGTCATTGTGAACGCACCTTTACAGTTGAACAGCAGTGAGCAACAGACAGGTGAGAGCAGGGCACAGCGTCTGTCTGTGTGTACTTTACAGTATGTGTGTGTGTGTGTGTGTCGTCTCTTTGTATTCAGTATTGTAGGAGAAGAGAGATTGAGAGAGGAGGAGGGAGGGTGATAAAAGAAAAATTAATAAAAGTGGAGCGCTAATCCTATGATGAATCTGTGTGTGTTTTTGCTGTGGCAGCTTTGATTTATCACCAACATTTTATTCAAGGTCCTGAAATTAGCGAGACGCAGCACAAGATAGAAACTACAGACAAAGTAGAGAAAAAATAGCAAAAAAGAGAGAGAAATGGAAAAAAGGGGATGCAGGAGTTGCTGATATTGAGCAAATGTAATGTGTATTTCATTATTTTTTTTATATATATATTTCCATTTTATTTCTGTTCTTTAATCTCAGGTGTCTTGACATACCAATATGATTAATGATCCATGGTAGCGGCGAGAGCTCTGCTGTGAAAAGGGAACAGGGCGGAAGAATATTGCTGGAATGATGCTCTCTATGACACTTCCCGGAGATCAGAGCCCCTGTAGGTCTGAGAAAATAAGCACAAGTTTTCTGAAAGATCGGGCCGAGGGTACAGACAGCTAAAGAGAGATGGAAGTATAAGAACAAGCTTTATAATATCCAATGATGTCGTATCAGAAGTTTCATATACTGATTCCTGGGTCTGGCATGGTCGAGACAGTTTCATGTTTACATCCTGGAGGCATGAACTCAGTGGGACGTCTGAGAGAGAGAGAGAGTGTGTGTGTGTGTGTGTGTGTGTAGGCCCTTTGGCTCTTTCCTGGAGCTGCAGAACAAAGAATGGTTAGATTTCCCCGGTGACAAGTTTTTTTGCAGGATCTTACAGAAATCCTCTCTACTTCTTTATGGTTTATCTTCTTTAAGCAGCTTCTTCTTTTGACAGCTTTATACTTCTGATTCAAAGATTTTTTAGTTTTGTGTTTGAGTACTATTGTGAATATGTCAGATGCTATGTTAAATACAACAAACATCTCAAGGTTATTTTCTCAATTTCATAATACAAAAGATGCTTTGAAGCCTTAGAGGCTGGTTGCATCAACCACATGCAAGATACATCGCCTACACTACCGTTCAAAAGTTTTAGAAAGAAGTCTCTTATGCTCACCAAGTCCTTTATTTTTGATAAAAATCCGTAAAAATGGTAATATTGTGAAATATATTTACCATTTAAAATAACTATTTTCTATGTTAATATATTTTAAAATGTAATTTATTCCTGTGATGCAAAGCTGAATTTTCAGCATCATTACTCCAGTCTTCAGTGTCACATGATCCTTCAGAAATCATTCTCATATGCTGATTTGCTGCTCAAAGGAAGAGCATTAAAAAAACCCCGGGCTCCATACTTTTGAACAGTGTAATTTTGGCAATGCAATACTGTATATACAAAGGCTGGATCAAGTTCATGAATACTTGCTGCTTGACGAGTCTTATTTAGGTTATGAACATTTAACAAATTAGATGAAATGATTGTGTGCTCAACTCATTATGTTGTAGCAGATGTAGATTTAACAGGTCATTTACTTTTCTCTAATATGCTTTAATATATGTGTTTCTGATTGGCCAGACTCACAGTTAGTACGCAAAGCTGCTTACACCCTCTCTAATAAAAACAAACAAAACCCCTATAGTTTACCTCGTAAATGTGACTGTGCCTGAATTCATCAGAACACTACAGTCCTGATCACTAAATCAACTAAAGGCTGGCTAAGTTATTTGTACTAAAAAGCTGTACTATGTGTTGGACGTGCTTTATCCAATCAGAATTTAGCAGCACAACTATTCATTCATCATTTCAATTGTTTATAGTGTTGCTTACCATACTTTCTGAATTATTTCTGAAGGAATAGTTCACCCAAAAAAGAAAATGTCATGGCCATCCAAGCTGTAGATGAGTTGTTTCTTCATCAGAACAGACAAAAGAAACAAACATCTTGGATGGCCTGAGGGGGAGTATATTTTCAGCTCATCTTCATTTGTGGTTGAACTATTCCTTTGAAGATTAAACAAATATAGATATATATACTTTATGCAGTTGCACATGCATAAACACCCTCACTCCACAGTCTAAAACTGGGATTCCCAAATGTTTTTCGTCAGCCCGAACCCATTTTGACCTAAAATAAATTCTTGAAGAGATTTTGTTAATATTCAATAGTTTACCAACACATTCGCAAGTCTTCAGTTAATTGTACATGACAATCGGTAACAATAAACTATTTGTCTTTTTACTAATGTTTATTTAATTTTTTTTTTAATTATTTTATATTTTATTTTGGATTTTATTATATGATTATTTATTTTTCATGATCTGACAAACGCCCTGCAGTTCCCTCACAAAACCCAGATTGGAGAACCCTGTTTTAAAATATTGATAGTATTGCTCTGATGTAGTTAAGCAAATGTGCGCGCACACACACACATACACACAAATACATAACAGACAGAATATGTTATTTGAGAGAGCAAGGAAGAACACATTGGCCTGGCACTACAGTTATTAACCTAACATGATGTTCTACTAACAAGCCAAAGCAGAGGAGTACTGGCCAGCCTGTAATCTCCATCATGCATTAAACATCAGCCAGTGCGCTGAAACACATTACAGCCTGAGCAGTGTGTAATCACTCTCTCTCGCAGAATAAGCCCTGACTAAAGGAAATATAAACAAGCCCACTGCACTCAAATCTGGGAGACAGAATGCTAATCACTTTTAATTTTTTAATGTCAATTATTTCGTAACCATTCCAAGATCTGCTTCCTGTTCTGAAATCCAGACTAGCATATGTGTACTAGGTGAACTGCATTATACTTTAGTATTGATTGAGGAAATTCCAAAATAAAATAAAGCTCCTTAAAAAGTTCCCATTAATAAACGTTGCGTACGCACAAAATAGGCATAGAATTGTGTGTACGCTGTTTTCCACGCACATATCTGGATTTATAAGAAATAAACCGTACGGATGCTCTTGACTGTGCGTACGCACTCTTTTTCCAGGAGTGAGAAAAGTAATACAGTAAACAAGGATTTTAAACTCTGTTTTTATTACGATATACACATTTACATGAAGTATTCCACTCTCATTAATGGAGATGAACACTGAAATTAGCCTACACAAAGTCATTACGCAGAAGCTAAACCAAAATTATATGAATTTAGACATATTTGTAGTGGATGCACTTGAACCGACGAACATTTAAGATTTTAATAAAATAAACAAACACAAAATGAAATTAAAGCGGCAGCCCCTCGCGGACGACTGCTGCACACAAAACACAAAATAAAGTCCAGGTCTGGTCCTCTCTCGCCCAACACTGTCGTCACTCCTCCTTTTATACTTCTGGAGCTCCTCCGTGGGACTCGAGACCGGTGAGTGGCGCAGGTGTCGTGCATTAGCATTTACTCCACCGGCCTAATATTTTGATACATTTATTCTAAAACATACTGGATCATTTTGGCAATAAAAATTAATGTGGCACAAATGGCTTTAGTATTCGTATCTATTACTTAACGTCTTGTACCTTTGACAGTGTTAAACATGGTGTCCACGTGATGGATATGGGCATGAAATGAGAGGCAGAGAGTTATGCATAGTAAAACTAGGCGTCGTAAGCTCCATATAGTGAGTTCGGGGTGGAGAAGCATGTACCAAACTTCCCCTGACTGGGATTTATAAAAGGGATTTTTGTGTAGGTTCTGGTTTTATAAATCTGAAAACTTTTGTGCATATGCAAAATCTAGCTTTTGTGCGTGCGTACACTTTTAGGATGAAATCTACGTAAAATGTTATACATGAGGCCCCTGCACACAATGAAAATGGGGAGGGAACACAACAAAAAAAGTAAATGCAAGATTTAAAAAACACAACTGGTTGTTTACATTACATGGAAACCAAAAAGTGCAAAAAATAAAATAAACACACTTTAAACTTTGTACAAAATATTCTATGACCACTATTGACTGAATATGGAAATAGTACACACTGTAATATGGAAAACGTCTGCATGATTCTTTAGTAAATAATGACAGGCATTTCTATTTTTTGCACAAACTAATCATTTAAAATGTTTTAAATGATTAGTTTGCACAAACTAATCATTTAAAACATTTTATATTTAAATCTATTTACAAGATTTTTTCACACAATCAGTGCAGAAAATGTGTGTATTATTTCCATGTGGACTTAGAAATTTTGATAATGGTTCCGAGAACCTGGAAAGGAATGCTGATGGAGAGAAAGAGTGATTTGTTTATATATTTTCCCTGGGGGTGGAAGATACAAGATGTACTCGTTTTTTTCCGCTTCACTTGTTACACTTTGCTCATCTGGACTAGCTGACTACACATTTAGCAATTTCATCCATAGCTGCACGCAGGAAAGACGTGGACATAAAGAAGAGAGTTGTCAATAAATGCAATTATGCAGCTGCTGCCATCTAGATAATCGTATTTGGACGCCTCTAATCCTCTTGCTGCCCCTCAGTCTTTCTTTCTCTCCATTTTTCTCCTTATATCCTTAAACTGGTCATGGGTGTTTCTTCAACTACGACAATTGTATTACCCAGGGCTTGTGAGCAGAATGTTTTTATGAATGCTTTTCAATTAAACTGTAATTTGGCAAATTATGCGAATATTGATAATATTTAATTGTGCGTAATTAGGATCAGCAAAAATACAACTATGAAAACAGCTTTGGTAAGACAAAGAAATCTGCCATGATATTTAAAAAAGTAAAAAATTTAATTTTACATCACTATATTTTTACCACTGAATTTTATAAAACACAATACAATATTTGAGATATGACGGAAATTACACTGTGCTGAAAATGATCATTACTTTCAGAAAGAAATGGCCCATTTACTCTAAAGATAACATTCTAAATAAAGAATAGCTGAGTCCACAACACAACTATAGCAATAACAGCACAGAGAAATCACTTACTGTACACAATTAATTTTTATAATGAACGATAAAAACACTGAAAGCCAATCAGAAAAAAGTGGCAGATGACAAAACTGCAACTTGCACTAGAACGTTACCGTGTGTTGGTGTGGATGATAGTATGGTTATTGTTATAGTTATGTTTATTGCTCTTGGTGTGAATGGGCCTTTACTTTATATACTGTATACCTGTTCATGGTGGGACATTGTTAGTAGACAGTATTAAATAAACTAACAAGAGTGTGAAAAAACTGCAGGGCCAAAAGTTGCAGAAACACTGCTCATTAATCTTCTTCATTTTATCTTGTGCAAATGTGCACACTCTTCTCTGCCCATTCCTCTTTTCATCACACACACACACACACACACAGAAACTGAGATCTATCAGAAGTGTAACTGTAGCTCTGTCACCCTGTGCTTGTCGCGGCCGTATGGTAACTATTTTCTGCATGGCCTCTAACAGTTGAGCCTGTCACATTTCATTGCTGCCACTATGCTGATCCTCCTGAACACACGTAGCCATACACACACACACACTCCCCCCTTTCCCTTTCCTTTGTCTTTCTGGTCAACCTGCCATTGTACTGTTTGCAAACTGAGCTCAGTTCCAAGGTCACCTTTCTTAGATCACTGACTCTTCTGAACAATTTCCTTTGCTCTCACTCACTCACTCTCACTCTCTCTCTCTCTCTCTCTCTCTCTCTCTCTCTCTCTCTCTCTCTCTCTCTCAAGCATACATACCCAAAGTATTAAGGTATTCTTTTCTTTCAGTAACACTTCAAAAGTTTTCTTAAAATGTTTGGATGCAACTCTTTATTTATTTACTATCTTACACATTTAAGAATACTAGTCATTAAAAATTATGAAAGAAAATGGGGAAGACCTCAAAACTCTTATACATCTTAAATTTCATCATTTTTAAAGTATTGTTGTCTAGATGTAATTGATTATTAAGTAATTTGATTAACACATTTTAGATTAGTAATTTGTTAACTTTACTGGCCAAAACCTTGGGATAATTACTATTTTTTAAATTAAATATTAGTAAATATGCCTGTCCATAACCTGCTGTGCAGTGTACATAGCAGAGATCATAAACTATTATGCCATTTTAAAGAGTGAAAGAGAGGAAGGTCATTCTGAACATATGCTTTAAATACAGTCGTTCGAACACTTCAGTTAGGGCTTCCAAACACAACCAGCAACATTAAACCTTACTCACAGTGATGTCTGTAGTGTTTTGGGGAAATTACCACATAAAATACACGCTTCATTCGTAATGAACCAATTTGATCAATAAAAATCACCATTTGTTTTTCTCAAGGCCTCTGGACAAAGTATTAGCTCTAGTTCTGTTTTCACAGGAGCAATTGTTTAGTATAATTCTTTTATTCCACACCATTAAACACATTCCTATTTCACTGTGAGACATTTATACTCTTATAATATTGCACATTTAATTACAGTTAATCCCTTTTTACTTGACTGAGAAAGAAAGGATTCCAATTCATTACGCAGGATTAGACGTGTCTAAGAGATGTGGGGGTTTCTCTAGTGTGGTCATTGAGTGTGTGTGTGTGTGTGTGTGTGTAAGAGAGAGGCTGGGCTAGTGGTGCGTTTAAAGTCATTATGTGATTATACTGTGTTTAAAACAGGAATATTTCATGCTCATTGGTCCATCTTTGATTGACTTGTATTCCTATGTGAAATAGCTATGACACATTTAAACTCTTCCTTGTGAATACCAGAGTCTGGAGAGGAGAATAATCCAACATTTATAAAAAAAATACTTTTATCTTATTATTAGTGATATGTTAAGAGTGAAATTGTGTATTTACTGTAGGAATTATCTTTTTTTTTGTCCATACAGTGTAAGTGAATGGTCACCAAAAATTTGTTATCACCTTTCTTCAAAATATCTCCTTTTTTATGAGTTCATACAGCTGGAGTGCTGCTGTCATTAAAATAAAACGATTTATAAAGTTATTTTAAAAAATATGAATATATGGTTGCATTCAATATTTTTTTAATGTAACTTAAAAATAACAGTTAGGTTGTTATTTAAAAATAAAAAAATATTTTCATAAGTAATTTTAGACATTTAGACCCCACTGTATTTTCTAAATCATCCCCACTCATTTCTTTTGTTCCCATTATTTTCCCTAGTGAGCTGTTAACAAAAAAAGAAAAAGAAAAAAAAAAATAAAAAAAAAAACCTAGTCAAATGGCTGAGAATATTGGCTGGTAGCTTGTAAACCAGAGGCAGCCATAAACTAGAGAGTAACAAATCTTCTCGGTTACTATTCTACAGCTACATTGGATGAAAAGGAGTGCTTAATTTGAGCCGGATCCTGCTGGACCCTGTTCCGGAAAATGTCAGATTTTAGATTTTTGCATTCCGGTAATTGTTTGTAAGATCCGGCATTAGATTGTGACAGTAAGTGCAGAAGGCCCTTCAGAAGATTTGAGCTGAAAAAGTAAAACGATGTAACACCATATGAACCTCTACAAAACATTGCTTTTTATTTTTATTTTGCAGCCCAATTATATCTTGCATTGTTCTTCAGTTTGATCTTTTTCTTTAGTTAACCTTTGACCCAAACGAGAAAGTGCAAGGGTTGTAAATATGAGTGGGGGAGAGGAATTACAGTCTGGAGGATGCGATGAGAAAGAGCCAAGCAAATCGATGGCTTATGAATATTCTGATCAGTGTCCTGAGCTGAAAAAAACTGCTAATGCCAGATGACACTAGTGCACAGAAGAGGAAAAATGCCCCTTTTAGTATTACAGTTGTAAAGCTCTAGAGGCCTGTAAAAATGGTACATCTCTATAAGAAAGAAGGATTGTTAAGTTTGAATTTACTTCAAACTCAAAGATTACCCAGCTGTGGAATTTGTGAAAGAATAGATGTAGCAGTATCAGTATTAGAGCGCTTCCTCTGTGAAGGACTACAGGGCAGGGGAGGTGTTTTATAGACTATGATTGGGGAGGGATTACACAGAAACACAATCCAATATTAAGAGGAGACAGACAGCTCCATATCAGCCACTCTCTCTATATCTGTCGTCTCCATAACCGGATCAGACCTACTGGGCCCCTTCCTCCTAGAGAGAGAGAAAGCATACATAATAATGCAGAGCGAGGATAGAGGCAGGTCAGAGGAAGAAAATGGACTTAATTTATACAGTTTATACAGTCTGCATATATAGCTGTTGTTTCGATGTCAGTAGTGCTAAAGCGATGTTTCCCTTCTGAGACTGTGTTTATTGTGTTTATTAGTTAATCAATAAACTAAAAAATCCACAATATCTGTACTGAATATATTCACAACTAAACTAGAAATATTTATTTTATAATAAAGAATCTGTTAAAAATCAAAACCGAGAATGAGTTCTGTGACTGTTATGTTTTTAACAACCAATATACCAATTGTTGGTTCTCAAATAGGGTCCTGCGGCCCACTAGCAAACCTTCAAAGGGGCCACATGATAACTTGAAGTATTTAAATTAATCATTTATTATTAATCATTTATTTATTATTAAAAATCAAACTAATCTAAATTAAAATGCTAAAAATACATTGTTTTTACTGAAGAACAACAGTTCTTGAAACTTCTGGAACTTCACAAAGACCCACCCCCTCTTCGTTACTGTTGCTTTGTGCAACAGTGGCGCTTTCACGCCACACATCATGTTCTCATGCAGTGAAAAATAGATCGCGGAGCAAACACGACATTGAAAATGTGCCGACAGACAAGAGAGAGCAGGTTACTTTTGGTATGAAACAAAGTCTCTGCTTTCAATTTTTGTCATTTCTGAAGAAATTCAATCAATAAATACTTTTTTGTGGCTCTTTAATGTGTTGTGAACTTGTGACAGATCGCTGTTGCGCCTCAGTTCAAGCGGCACGTGAACCGATCATCTCTTCCTCTTTACTAGTTACAGCATAAAATGAACATGAATGAACATCAGAAAGTATCTTGTTTCAACCCGGGTGTGCCTCACACGTCCTGAAAAGTGAAGCTGTAGGCTCTTTGATCGCGCCTTCTGGTGGCTGGCTGCAGTACAGGTCATAAACCCCGCCCCCTCCATGTAAACTAATGGACTTAGTCAATAAAAACTAAATTACACTTCCAAATAAATACAGTTTTCCGAAAGAGGTTTGGCATTTAAGGTCGTGTTATCATGCTGATATATGTACCTGCTCTTTTTTGTGTGGGGATAAGTTTGATTTTAGCTATAATTTGAGGCTATAAAAACGTGCGTGTCGTTTGTTGATTGGGTCCTGCGGATTTTGATACCGCGGCTCTCCCCTCACGAACTTACTGCGCAGACTCTGGCTCCAAACGACTCTCTACTGCGCAGACTCTGGCTCCAAAAGAGGTCATTTACTCAAGATGGCAGCGGCCATACTGAGATGCTTTGGCTTCACTTTTATATAGTGGAAGGACTAGGAGATGCGTCGTCCATCTTTTTTTACAGTCTGTGTTTCAATCACAGAAAGACATCAGTACACACCATTTTTCAAGTTCAAGTTCACTGAAGTTAATCTACTCCTCTGTCTGGTTTGTTTGTTGGACAAAACTGGCAGATTCGACTTTATGATTGGTCAGATTGCCTTTCAATCAAACTCCCTGTAAAGGGTCAATTACAAAAGGAACAAAGTGGTTAATTAAATAAGTCAATACTTCCAGTTTCTGCTAATTAAAAATGTTTGAAAACAAACAACGTTGTCATATACAGTAAATATATTATCAAATACTGTTTCAAAATGGTTGAGAAGCAAATGGCAAATGAGGGCACACCTCTTTAAAATCATTATAGATCCTTTTCATAGACCTTTTCATATTTTGTAATTTATTTGAATACTTAATTTACATCATAAAATGTATTTCTTTACTATTATCATTTTTAGTGACGATAGTACAGTTATGGAATGAATTACCAAGAGAATTTAAAAGGCAATCTGAATTGGAAAAAAATTAGTATAGCTATAAAAATGGCTTTAACTTGATTAATTGTGTAATCATTCATTTAGATAAAAATGTAAAATGCATGTACATTTATACCCTGTTATATAACCCCAGCATAATTTTTTTTTAATAAAAATTCAGTGCTAGGAGTGAGTTTAAATCGTTCTTCTCCTGTCGTAATCCATCTCTCTATTTTTTGCTGCTATAGTTTACTTCCACATTCCAAACCCAGTAATGTGCAAAGAGTCCAATTGAGCAGTTCTTTTTGGTGACGCAGGCAGTACAGAAATATCACACTTCAGCGTTCAAGGGTTTATTGTAACTGGGCACAGATGTTAAATAGGGGAAATGTGTACACTTTTGGTTATGTTACAAAAATGTGCATCAGTATGTATGTGTGTAGATGTGATGTAGGTGCAGAAACAAAACCCGTGGTCACATGTGAAGGATAGGTTACTCAGTTGCTGCCTCCATCTCATTCGTAATGGCATAAGCTTCTTCAGTGTAATCTCTCTCTCTTTCTCCACAGCACCCATCCTCATCCCCGTCCACAAGAACTCATCTCCTTATCACTACAAAAATGTATATAAAACGGAGAGAATCATCTATCAGAAACCTCCTATTTGTTCCCGCCGTCTCTATCGCTCTGTCCTTGCTACCACCTCTTTATATCTTTTCTTGTTCTGCGCTGACATCCCATTTGATCGTTTACTGCATATTTGGGGTAGAGGAAGTAAGTCTCTTACTCTGTGTGTTGAAGAGTGCTAGAGACCTGTGTTTCACACTCAGGGGAGCAGCTGTGGTTTGATCTATCCTTTTGCCCTTTGCTCAGTACAGTGAGACTTTTCTAAATCTCTGTCTCTTGGTCTGTCAAAGGGATCTCCTTGACTTTTATGTGTGCCAGTGGAACCCTACTGGCTCAGGGCTGAGCTTACTCAGCGATATGTTTCTCTCTGTCTTTCTCCATCTCTGTCGGGCCGCTCACGACACTTTCCCATGATGTGGCGAGACAGGACAGGCAGTCAGCATACACCTACGTCTCTATAACATGCTCTCCACTAATCTACTGGATGAAAATGAGTGAGAACAGAGAATGTCTTGACCTTTAACCTCACTCAGCACTTATCAATTTAGCATACTGTGTGTGTAGACTAACATAGTAATGATTCCACTTCATTTAGAAGCCCTTTCCAAACACAGGAGATCAATCTCACAACTCCATCCAGTCAAATAAGTCAAAGCATAATTTCAGGAATGAAGACTGGATAATTGTTCAGGGCTTTCATAAGTAGCCTACATCTCAAATGAGTGGCTCATCGTTCACCCCAAAATAAACAATTAAATAAATAAATAGCATTAAGAAAATGATCCATTACACAAATTTTCACTGTGAAATCATGTAAGAAATTGCTAAATTTGATCTTAAAAATTGCATGTAGTTTTATTTTTATTTAATATACAGGTGCATCTCAATAAATTAGAATGTTGTGGAAAGTTCATTTATTTCAGTAATTCAACTCAAATTGTGAAACTCGTGTATTAAATAAAATCAATGCAACACAGATTGAAGTAGTTTAAGTCTTTGGTTCTTTCAGTTGTGAAGATTTTGGCTCACATTTAACAAAAACCCACCAATTCACTATCTCAACAAATTAGAATATGGTGACATGCCAATCAACTAATCAAATCAAAACACCTGCAAAGGTTTCCTGAGCCTTCAAAATGGTCTCTCAGTTTGGTTCACTAGGCTACACAATCATGGGGAAGACTGCTGATCTGACAGTTAGTTGTCCAGAAGACAATCATTGACACCCTTCACAAGGAGGGTAAACCACAAACATTCATTGTCAAAGAAGCTGGCTGTTCACAGAGTGCTGTATCCAAGCATGTTAACCGAAAGTTGAGTGGAAGGAAAAAGTGTGGAAGAAAATGATGCACAACCAACCGAGAGAACCGCTGCCTTGTGAGGATTGTCAAGCAAAATAGATTCAAGAATTTGAGTGAACTTCACAAGGAATGGACTGAGGCTGGTGTCAAGGCATCAAGAGCCACCACACACAGACGTGTCAAGGAATTTGGCTACAGTTGTCGTATTTCTCTTGTTAAGCCACTCCTGAACCACAGACGTCAGATGCGTCTTACCTGGGCTAAGGATAAGAAGAACTGGACTGTTGCCCAGTGGTCCAAAGTCCTCTTTTTCAGATAAAAGTAAATTTTGTATTTCATTTGGAAATCAAGGCCCAGAGTCTGGAGGAAGGGTGGAGAAGCACATAGCCCAAATTGCTTGAAGTCCAGAGTTAAGTTTCCACAGTCTGTGATGATTTGAGTTGCAATGTCATCTGCTGGTGTTGGTCTATTGTGTTTTTTGAAAACCAACGTCATTGAACCCATTTACCAAGAAATTTTGGAGTACTTTATGCTTCCTTCTGCTGACCAGATTTTTGAAGATGCTGATTCATTTTCCAGCAGGATTTGGCACCTGCCCATACTGCCAAAAGCACCAAACGTTGGTTAAATGGTGGTGTTGGTGTGCTTGACTGGCCATCAAACTCACCAGACCTGAACCCCATAAAAAATCTATGTGGTATTGTCAAGAGGAAAATGAGAAAAAAAGAGACCAAAAAATGCAGATGAGCTGAAGACCCCTGTCAAATAAACCTGGGTTTCCATACCACCTCAGCAGTGCCACTAACTGATCACCTCCATGCCACGCCGATGAGGCAGTAATTAAAGCAAAAGGAGCCCCTACCAATTATTGAGTACATGTACAGTAAATGAACATAGTTTCCAGAAGTCCAACAATTCACTAAAACATTTTTTTATGAAGTATTCTGATTTGTTGAGATGTGAATTGGTGGGTTTTTGTTAAATGTGGACCAAAATCATCACAATTAAAAGAACCAAAGACTTAAACTACTTCAGTCTGTGTGCACTGAATTTATTTAATACACGATTTCACAATTTGAGTTGAATTACTGAAAAAAGGAACTTTTCCACGGCATTCTAATTTATTGAGATGCACCTGTATATTAACAAAACCCCCCCGGATTAGTCCATTAAGCTGTAGAAACTGGTGTGGAAAGCAAGCAAACATAATTCTCATCTCTCTCTGCAATTAAAATGTATAAATAAAGACAAAAGTGGAAAAAATTATTTTTACAAATTTACTTTATTAAATGATCAACCATTTTGCATCATAGAAGGCTACTGAGTACATAATATTAATATCACAATGGGGGAAAAACTCATATTAACACATATCAATTGTTATTTCTTTATTTGCTTTGGGGGTATCTCAGTATATTTTTTTTTTTTTTTTTTCTTATTTTCTAACTCTTTTTGAAAAATAAAAATCTCATTTTAATATATATTTGCTTAAAATTGGTATTTTTAGACCAATCCTGTCTAATACAGTAACTTATCTACTCTTTTTCTTCTTTCAAACCCTTGAGAATAAAAAACTTTAAATGCAGCTCTCATCTCACCTCTAGATTGGCACTGGAGAGAAGATAGTCCACTTCATGAAAATAAATTAGGCTCTCCGATATTCATTTGAAAATCCATTTGGATATGATTCCTTGCATAACTTTATTGATTTTGAAAAATCTTTTAATATGGAATGTTATTGTGCTCGTAAAGCAGAGGAGCAGTGTTCTTCTTGTTTTGATTATTTCTCTAATGTGTATTGACAGTGTGAGTACATTGAGTTTGTGTGGATTTCCTGTACCACCTGCACACTTTCCTTTCCTCCAACCGCAAGACACCAAGAGTGACGCTCCATTAGAGGAAGTGACAGGATGTTACTGTCTATCTCTTCTTATTTTCACCTCCCCTTCTTTCCATCATTTTAAAACCCCTGCATTAAGTCACCATCAGCAACACTTTAAAGGTAACAAATGGACTTCAAATGCATTTGACCCTGTAGTGACGAGGTTGAGGAAATGAAAAATGATTTGTTGACACAGACACTATCGAGGTATTGCGACCTTGATATTTTATCCAAGGGGTGTAATTGCCACAGAATTCCATTCTGTGTCCATAATGCCAGTCAGTCCAGGAGGCTTAGATCAGAGTGTTTTTACAGTGATTAATAACTGTGTTGCTAGGTTGATCTCAATGGTGGTTGCTCAGCTGGTGAATGTACAGTAGTCCTACAAGCAAGGCTGTAAGATTCATTCAAATAAAACCAAAATTGTGATTATCAAATCACAAAGACTGCAATTTAAATAACTGTATGCGGTGGGTGTTTCAGAGCAAAGCATGGCACTGTGTTCTTTTACACATGAGCAGCTCATGATCTGGTGTTTTCAGCTTCGTAGGGCGGCTTGGTTTGCAGTAAATGGTTCTCCACACGTGCATTCAGGAGCGCCGCATGTGCTAACCGTCTTCCCAAGAGAAGCTTTAAGGGCTCCAAGTGGTTTGGACATACATTTTAGCATTGCACTTTTACAGTTGTAATGTTAAATAAAAATATTAATTTTTTTTTTTTTATTAACACTTTTTTATTTTAAAGTGAAATGCTATGGTAGTAATATTTTATATTTTGATTGATATTTTATGGTATACAGTATTAATTATTATCATTATTTTACTTTTTAATTTATAGTTAATTGATTGATAATAAAAAAAATAAACCAAGCACAGAAACTTTTTTCTTTTGATTTATTTTATCTATATATGACTTTTATATTTTATTTACTTTTTTGGTTTTATTTATTTTTTCCCTAAATCGTGCAGCCCTATCAAGATGACCTGGATTCCTCCATCTACATTTCACAACATATGACTGGTCACTGGTCTTAAAGCGATAGTTAACCCAAAAATGAAAATTCTGTCATCATTTACTCGCCCTCATGTCATTCTAAACCTGTAAGACCTTCGTTCATCTTTCTGAACACAAATTAAAATATTTTTTATGAAATCCGTGAGCTTTCTGACCCTCCATAGACAGCAAGGGTACTACCACGTTCAAGGCCCAGAAAGGAAGTAAGGACATCTTTAAAATAGTTCATGTGACATCAGTGGTTCGACTGTAATTTTATGAAGCTACGACAATATTTTTTGTTTGCAAAAAACTAAAATAATGACTTTATTCACTCCTCAACATCACCCTAGCGCCATTTTGGAGAGTACCAAGACGCATGCATGTTCATGGACCTCGAACGTGGAAGGACCCTTGCTGTCTATGCAGAGTCAGAATGCTCTCGGATTTCATCAAAAATATCTTAATATGTGTTCCGAAGATGAACCAAGGTCTTACCAATGTGAGGGTGAGTAATTAATGACATATTTTCATTTTTTAGTGAACTATCCCTTTAATTAAATGAATATCAAGTTCAGTGAATTCAATACAATATATTGTGACTTAATAATATACCCCAAGGTATTTTTTTTTGAGAGAGATAACTGGATTTATTACTTTCAATTAATTAAAATTGTAGTGGCAATAAAAGTGCCATTGCTCTTCTGTGCACCATCCAGTACTTCACACTCCAGCCAAATAGGTGGCAGAAATGCACCTTTTACACTGGTGAGTAGAAATGCATTTAAAATGGCTTAATGACTTTGTAGCATTAAAGCAGTCACATATACTGCCATTAGTTGTGTCAGAATGCCCTATCAAGCGTGTTTGCGCAAATACTAATTTAGAAATTGCAGAAGTGGAATGGATTGTGTGCATTTATAGCCCAACTACCACCAACGCATTTTAAGACATATTTACACTACTGTTTAAAAGTTTGGGATCAGTAAGATTTTTAATATTTGTTTACCGAAGTTTCTTGTGCTCATCAAGGCTGTATTTATTTGACCAAAAATACAGAAAAAAAACATTATTTTGTGAAATATTATTGCACTTTTTGCGGGAAAGGGAAGGTCGACAGTTTCTATTTGGTAAATATATCCTTTAAAATGTATTTATTCTGTGATCAAGCTGACTTTTCAGGCTCATTACTCCGTCTTCAGTGGTCACATGTCCTCCTTCAGAAATTCATTCCCTAATATCCTGATTTATTAATGCATGTTGGAAAATGTTGTGCTGCTTAATGTTTTTGTGGATACTGTGATACTTTTTTCAGGATACTTTTATGAATATAAAATAAAAAAAATAGCATTTATTCAAAATGGATAAACTGTGTTACAATATACACTACCATTAAAAAGTTTGGAGTCAGTATTTTTTTTCTTTCTTTTTTTTGAAAGAAATTAATACTTTTATTCAGCGAGGATGTGTTAAATTGATAAAAAGTTATTAAGAATTGTTATGACAAAGATTAAAAAATAAATAACTAATAATATATATATATATATATCTATATATATATATATATTTTATATATATATATATATATATTAAGCAGCACAACAGTTTCCAGCACTGATAATAAATCAGCATATAGAATGATTTCTGAAGGATCATGTGACACTGAAGACTGGAGTAATGATGCTGAAAATTCAGCTTTGATTACAGACCCCATTAAAAAACATTAAAAGCCTTACTGATCCCAACTTTTGAACAGTATTGTAATATTTATTTATTTATTAAGCTCAACTGTCATGGTACTAAATGCACAGGATAATGGGATATCACGGGCAGCAAAGGATACATCTATGCTGCCTTCAAAAATCAGATGAAGGTATTTCTGTAGACAGGATGTGACAAGATCATTGAATTTGGACATACCTTTTTACCTACTTGCTGCAGCTTTTTACACAGTTACTGTATTAAATTCACCCAACCACATATAAACTAAACTATCTTCTTATTCTGTAGAAGAAAGTCAGTAAATGGATGCTGGTGAAACATTTACTATTGTATAACATATATAAAAAAGATTTTTCTTGTTTATGTTGCTTGCGAAACTGATTTTGTCAGAGTACACAGATACTTTTGAATGTCTGTCAATGGACAAAGATGTGGTTTGCTCATGTAATGTTATACTGTAGTTATGACTTGCCCAGCAGGGGCTAACTGCCAGTGCTAACCATAGGGATGTAGCAGGACCTTGACCCCCCCCCTGGACAAAGGAGGAGAATGATGGGAAGGGAGGCGTGGCTTTCCTCGTCAAAGTCAGTAGTCCTACAAAGCCAATAGCTGTGATTAGTGTTTTAAGTGTCTGGTGTTACCGCAGTCTAATAGTGTACTATTTGTGTGTGTGTGTGTGTGTGTGTGTGTGTGTGTGTGTGTGTGTCTAGCTTCTCAATTACCTCAATCTACTCAATCTGTTCCTGTTTACTTGAAGTGCACCTAGACTTCGACATACATTCACATGCTTACATTCAGTGCTATGCAAAGGTCAAAGCTTTCTTTTGCAGATGAAATGAAAACTGCTTGTCCCAGGGCACTTCAATTTTGTTCTTTGAAAAGTGGTTTAACTCATCTCTCCCGCAGATCAGGCGAGAATGAAATGCTCTTAGATCATCATAACATGCCCAGAGTATTACAGTCGAATAATTGCACTGTAACAAATATCCAAAAGCCATAAATACTGCCTATATAACTGTTCATCTTCACAGTCAGCAGCGGCAACATCAAGTAAAAATACAAATCTCTGCTGCTCTCTGATCGAGGATATTAGGAATCCAGAGATCAGTTGTGAGTGTGTGTAATGTTTCATATTCCTCTCAGTGTTTGAATCATGAAGTGTTTTTGTGTAATAATTCAGTCTCATTTTTCTCCTTATTTATCCTTAATGGTTAAATAAATGAATAAGTTTATAGAATTTTTTGGTCA
Organism: Sinocyclocheilus anophthalmus; assembly: GCA_018155175.1. Taxonomy (NCBI): domain Eukaryota; kingdom Metazoa; phylum Chordata; class Actinopteri; order Cypriniformes; family Cyprinidae; genus Sinocyclocheilus; species Sinocyclocheilus anophthalmus. The sequence continues at coordinate 202,182 of JADLZN010007251.1, forward strand.
CTTTATTTTAAGGTCCAATTCTCGCTATTAACAAACCATTAACTACGACTTTTACCTTAGTAAACTCCTAATTTGTTGCTCATTAGTAGTTAGTAAGGTAGTTGTTAAATTTAGGTATTGGGTAGGATTAGAGATGTAGAATATTGTCATGCAGAATATGTGCTTTATAAGTATTAATAAACAGCCAGTATGTTAATAATAGGCAACTATAGTTAATAGTGAGAATTGGTCCCTATACTAAAGTGTTACCAATTGTTTAAAGATGTACTACACTTTAAATTACATTTCTGTAAATTATTACATTTCTAAAACTTTGGTGAAATGTATTATTTATAACAATTTGTAACTTTATAACAAAAAAAATGATAAAAATGGTGTTGAAATTTGTGTTATGTTTAAGGCAGAATTTAAAATATATACATTTATATAAAATATTTAATTGATTTCATTTATTATTTTATGTGTGTGAATATACTGTATGTGTGTGTGTATGTAATGTATTACATTTTAAAAGTTACATTTTAAAATATATGCATTTAAATATAATGTATATAATAATAAAAATAATAATACTAATTACCAAATAATCAAAATATATATAATACACAAATTATTATATTATTAACTTTTATTTTATACACACACACCATATACATAAACCATATATATAAATTAGGTTTTTCTTTTTTTTTCTTTTTTTTTTTTTCTTTTTTGTAGTCAAGACTTTCAGGTATTTTCATATACAGCAGTAGCAGTTGACTTTCAAAAATAAACCTACCATCAGATATATTCACTAGAGTAAAAAAAAGTGACAAGTAGCCCTAGTCACCCCCTTTAGAGGTGTGTGTGTGTGTGTGTGTGTGTGTGCACGCACATGTATGCATGTGCATATGAGCCATACATACAATCAAATGCGTGTGTGTAGCAATGGCTGCTCCTCTCTTCCCTTTTCTGGGCTGGTTACACAGGGGGCATCTATTAAAGGAAAGGGCCCTGTCAGCCTATGATTTAGTTCTCGCTCTTCACGCTGCCACAGACCTACAGGATATGGGCCAGGGGGGCCAGCTGAGTTTACTAAACTTTCACAGGGGACCAGAATAGCCCTTCTGTGTGAGCCTATAGAAATAGAGGAGAGTGGGTCTAGTTGTCACACTTTCCTCCACTGAATAGTCTATGAGTATTTCTATAGATGCACATACCTTAAAGAACTGGCTTTCAAAAAGCTATTGAACATTTACATCATTATTGCCTGAGAAAAAATGGAGTCCTAACATTTAGCATGGTATTGGGATGAGTTGCCTGTCACATTAAACATGCAATTATAGTGTTAGAGCTAATAATAAAGAGTAAAACAATTTATGAAATAGCAAAACTATGAAAGGTGTTTCTGTTCCACTGATACTGCAGTGAAGAGGGAGGACTTTCAAAGCAAAATAGAGACAGTGGAGATAGCGTGTGAGGGAGCGAGGATGATAAAATCATTGTTGAGGTGGCAGGTTACAAGCGGGCTGTGATCAAGGGGGATGATTGCTGTTAAATTGACTCTTCCTCTTCTGCGGACTGCCGCAGGAAAGTGGCAGGAGTGTGTGGGTGTGTCCCTCCCGCTCTCTCGTGGGGCCTCCTCTGCCACTGCCTGGTCATTCAGGCTTGAAAAGGACACTATGACTGATACCAGACCTTCAGAGACTCTCCTGCACACCAGAATGTTAATGCCTTCAGTGCTCGACTACAGTGACTACCACTGAACGACAGCGTACATCCCTCTAGCAGTGTGAACTGTAGAGGTTTGGCACAATCGCAATAGTCTTTTGGCACCTTTTGAGTTTACTAAACGTTCCCAGGGGACCAAAATAGCCCTTCTGTATGAGCCTATAAAAATAGGGAAGACTGGGGCTAGTTGTCAGACTTTACTCCAATGAAGAGCCTTTATCACAGTCCATGCATCTGTCACATAGTAGCATAATCGAATTTCCATCTGCATTTTTGACAATGGCCGGTTGCCAGTTTTGACAAGAAAATTATGCTAACTTGGTTGAACTTGACAATAAACATCAATATTTCAAATTGATTATTTAGCCTTACACGATATACCATGTGTTCTGTTTTAATGTGCAACATTATGTGAGCAAGGCGATTGTCTGCATTGCTGGTGACAATAGCCCAATACATCCAAACATCAGCTTTAAAGATACGTTTATGATCATATCATGTACAACTTTTATTGATATTTTAGTGTTTACTATACTATCTAATAACACCAAATACAAGAGTATGTCATCTCGTTTTAATTTTTACGACTTCATGAAATTGGGTGGCTGATGTGGAGCAGGATTTTGGCCTAGTCAGATTTCAAGGTGGAAGAGACCTCCTGCTGCAACAGCGCAGAAACAGATACCAAGTGATTGACAAAATGTCTTGTTAAATGTTGCAGCTTTAGGACAAAAACACATGTAGATTTAATCCCAAAGTTTACTTCAGTTTTGACATGACAGCTACATGAACTTTTAGTGTAAGAATACATCCAAACACATAGCCTTTCAGCTTCATTTGATAGTGTGCGCAAACACAGGCACTCGACACATGACACTAGAAAGTTTCATCTTTGTACAGTGTCTGCGCTATTTCTCTCCTGAAGTTACGAGTACTTTTTATTCATTTAAATTAGAGTTGCGTGTATCTCTTAATCTCCTCACATGAGTGCTGGTCAATGCGGGCATCTTTTGTTATTGCCACCTCCTGAAGTTTGATGTTGTTGTTGTGTCCCATCTGTTTGTTTTTAAATGCAAAATGATGGTCCAGGTCAGCATCGCCACCTTGTGGACAAACAAATTAGTGCAAAAAAATCAAGGTGCATCATGTGTGAACGGAGCGTACAGTACATATACTATTCAGTAGTGTTGGGTCTGAGTCCACCTTGTCGAGTCCTGAGTGTCCTAAGTTGAGTTTGAATGGGAGACGTTTATTAATGTCTTTATAACTTAATTTTATGTTGTTACTTATTTTTCCAACCCAGGCTCATTCGAAATACGTGCCTCTAAATGCATTTCTGCAGCACTGTTATAACCACGGGTGCACATAAGTTTTTCAGCCTGGTTCTCATAAGAGAACCTGGAGATTTGGTTTGGTCCTCACACTGCACATAGTGTGACCCACTGAACTATAAAAAATAAATTAATAATAGTGATAATATTATTGCACTTGATTTAGTTATTTTATTTTATATAATAACATGTGATAATATTATTATATTTTAAAACAAAAAGGGAGTATTAAATGCAAATACAATTATTTTATAGTAAACTTAAAATACAATGCTAATATTAACTTTTTTTTAAATTTAATATGAATTTATCATTTTCAACCTTAAAATCAGCAGGCTTTTATTTTGGCGGGTTGCTGGAAAGTAAGTATATGCACTTCCGGGTTTGGAGTTGCCGATCGAAGAACGTCAGTGAATGAAGTGTCAGTTTTGCATTGTGCTTTGAAAACAGCAGCGGGTAGATTAGATTTTCAATTTGAAATGAAGCTTTCAATTTGGATAGAAATCTTATACAGTACAGTTTGTCGATCTAAAATGGTAATTGTGCATTAACAGCTGTCATCCATGTCGGTACGCAAATGCGCTGTCAGAACTTATTACGCATTTCTAATTTTGGTCGCGCATGCGCACCTGGGCACCACTTATGTGCACCCCTGTTAAAACGTACCTTACTGGCACGTTTCACGGCAGTTTTAAAGTGAAACATCCAGTGAGTGGCGCTAAAACGCGGGTTCAATACGTAATCCCTGGCACGTTTTTGTTATGTTGATATAGGCACGTATTGCTGTGTTTGTGTTGTTGCAGGTAGTATTGCGGTGGTTCATAATTCAAATTTTCGAGGAGTGTCGCTAAAAGTGAATGCTCTGTCGTGTTGGCAATACCCCCTACACCAAACCCAACCCTAAACCTACCTGATAGTGTTAACAAATGTAAAAGTGATTTAAAAAATGCATTTGTTGATGCAGCCGTGCTATTTTACCTTCCTTTTGAGTTGTTTTGTCGAACCATAGTTTCACGGGGTTCGTACCGAAGCTCTTCATCATCTATAAGTGCAACGCCATATCACGTGAGCTACCGAGCAAACCTACTGAGTTAGAAAACTCATGCATTTGAAGCTGAATATGTGACGCTAAACTTCAAATGCATCAGTTTTCAAATCTCGCAGCATGTTTAAAATTGTTTTGAATTCATAACATAATATTCCTCACGTAATTATGTGAAAATTAGGCTTTATTAATCTAAACTGTGGACCTGCAAATCATACTTTGTGTGAAAAAAGTTTTACTGCCTCTAGTGTTCTTTTCAACTGGAAACTGCAGCGATTCGTATGCATAAGTACGATTTTTGAGTTTTGCAGAAATTTAGGTAGAGGCACGTATTTCCAATGAGCCTAAGTTGTATTTTTCTGTATTTTATATTACACAACATGGATTCTTCTGTAATCTGAAAAATTTGCACCAGAGTTTGTCCGAGTCCCAGTTCATTCACAATTCCAGTCCCGAGTCAAAGTACCCCAACTCTACTATTCTGCCTTTACATTGACAAGATTCTTCCTTAATGCACACTGCCTTTTAGTACTAAAATCACAATATAAGACCTTGCTATGGTACCTGCTAATTCACCTTCTTCCTCTCATTTTAGAATAAGCATTTCATTTGCTCACTGCATTTGTTCTAAAACTAACATCTCTCACCATTCCAGCAGCAGTCCTGAGTCCCCACCCTGATACTGACACGCAGTACTGCACCACAGCACGCTCTCCTGTTCAGCACACTTAATGTCTCTGAATTTATCATTCTTTTAGTGGTGCTTGCTAAGGCAAGCGTGACCGTTATTATTGTGCATATTAAGAGTAAGGGATTTGTTCTTAACTGCTAACCCTAGGTATTAAAATTTGGCAAACTTCTCCCACAGCGTTTGTGCTACATACGATCAATTATGCCTTAAATCATGGAGCTTTTTAAACATAAGGTGAATGATAACAGATGTAAAAAGCCTTTAGATGTATCCTGACATAGAGAATTAGCAATGATAATTCAAACAGCAAACAATCACACAGAACCTTAGTATCCTTCTAGCAGCACCCTTGTAACCACCCATGCTGCATTTTCCACAAACTGCCATAGTTTGATGTATTGTTGAAGAAATCCACTAGCTAGTCATGACTGTTTACCGAAACTGTAGTAATTTTGCTAAATATCCGTCATTCAAACTGCTTGAACTGTTGTTAATGATGTCATGCATGCAAGTGGTGGAGTAAAAGCTTGCAAATTAATCGATTTATTATCAGGTTATAGACATCTAAATGTGTTTAATTAGAATTTTTAGAAACTGACAGATTATTTTTGTCGGGAATTTTGTTACTGCTCTACAGACTATAGAGGGCGGAATCTGTGACACATTGAGTGAGAGAGACAGATAAACACGGAGAGAGTGACAAACAGAAAGAGAGAGACAGAAAGACGAGGAATGAGGACAAATTAGCGTTTCAGTGCTGTCACTTCTGTTCAAGCCTTTCTGAAGTCATTTATCAATGAATGGAGCCTGTAAATAACAGCAGAGAAAACAAGCAATGATCTTTCTCACGCACTAGGAACTGACACAAAGGTCTCTGTGAAAATCCCTGGTGCGCCTTCCACTGAATACAGTCAAAGAGCAACTCCTGCATTGCAGTAAACAGACAGTGGAGAAGATGCAGACAGGAGTGATCACACCCACCCACAAACACACATATAAGCAGTGTCATATGAAATATATGGAGCTCTTTCAGTTCTATCAAAGACACTTTTGTAGTAATGTGCTCTCTTTCACAGTATTATAAACTGCCTTGTTTCTTAGATAGGCAGCTGCCTACCAAGGGACTGTCATGGAATGTCACAACGACTGATTTAGTACACTAATATTATGGTGGCAGTCACTGCATGTGCCACACAAATAGAGTTATTTAGTTTCTAGAGTTTTAATTAGCAAACGATCAGTTCCCGATGGACAAAATCAAATCCCACCCTATTTTCAGTTTTGCCCCGGATTTACAGTACATCACAATAGGTTAGAAAAGACAATTGTAGTTTTTGTTTAATGTAAACTTTTAGGTCTCCCAATGGTTTTCATCCAAAATAAAGCTCTATAGTTTAGAAATAAGCCATAAATATTACCACTGTAATTTTAGAGTTCTTCTATAAAGTAATAGGGAAAGATTCTTTATTTCATTTCATTTGATTGATAATTGTAATATTATTTTAATATGTATAAATATGATATTACAAATAATATTTTTAAATATTGTTAGTTAAATATTAATGTACTAATAATAGTTAAGTAATTCTTGTTTATTTATTTCATATTAATCATTTTATTATATACTCCATTAAATAGGAAAAACAGACTTTTCTTTCTTTTTTGTCCTTCGCTGATCAAATGCACAGCACACCCAAGTACTGGGTAAAAAAAAATCTAATTCTGTTTACATTGACCTAAGTTTATGAACACTTTTTAGTATTAAATGAAATATATTTATAATGATTCAGCTGTCAGCCATCTTATCTGATTTATATTCTCACTGAGCTTGTTGCAATACATTCTGTGTTTGCCTTCTTTACGAAGTATGTACAGTATGTCAATTAGGTAAAAATAAAGTTTAATTGGGCAACATAATCAAGTTAGCTTCCTTATTGAACAACATCGGGGGCGCTACTATGAACCTGCCTCAGTATGCAGCTCACTAGGTTTTGAAATACAGCTGATGTGCTGCTAACGTCTGTCAGTGTTTTACCATGCATTATCATTAAATCATACCGCATATCATAAATGAACCCCATTCATAATTGAGATTTAGAAACGTTGGTAAACGTGGCCGCTTGCTCATTAATATCATTTATTGTCTGTGCATGTGTGCCTATGTGTTTGTGTGTAAATCTGCATTTACTGCGGTGATCAGTATCAGCGACTGTGTGAGACTTACTGCGGTGATCAGTATCAGCAACTGTGTGAGACTATTACTCATGGTAAAAGAGGCAGGGTGATAAGTTTAGGGGAGCTGTCAGTAACTTCAACTGTTCTGAAATCGCTTCATTAATCCAAGTGGTTTTCATTCATCTCTCCAGTCGCAGTGCATCTGCCTGAGGACAGGCCTCCTCGTCTGCCACTGCACCAAACCGCTTCAGCGAGCAGAGCGCAAATGATGACACAACTGTGCCAGAAGCTGTTTACTAAAGAAAACATGCATAATGACAGGAACCGTCGAGGAGTCCAGAGTGCATGGGAAACGAGCAAGTGGGACAAACTCAGCAGGAAAAGGTAGGGACAGAGGGATGATAATTGGTGGAGGAGTGAAAGAAAAGCAGAAGTCAGTCACCTGACCTTTCTCTGACTTTGTAATGAGCAGGTTGTCCCTGAGGATTGGCCTCGTCACCCTATCGACTACGCCAGGATCCGCATCTCCCACAATCCTCTGGCTCTCCTTTGGTGGTATCTTTCTTTAGCCCCGTGTTTGGATGTTGGCAGGCAAGTTTCCTTTCATTGGCATTGCGACGCTGCAGCAGCGTGCCAGCTGTTTACGCCTCTTTGTCTTTCAGTTACGCTGTGTTCCTTCTTCGCTTCCTCCTCTAGACACGGATGATGAACGGCTACAACTACTTGAACTACACTGGCACCCTCCCCCTTCCCACAGTCTTTCCTCTTTCTCTCTTTGACATGAATTCGTGTGTGTTTTAAATCATTTCACTGCATTCTCACTTGGATTCATCTCTAAGTTTTTGGCAGCAGACACTTGCCGAAATCATAGTTAATGCTCTTAACATCAGCCGATTATCTGACTATTAATTGCATTAGTCGTCATTCTAAGATCTTGAATGGGCCCTGAGGTTAATTATATTTTAGATGCATTTGAATCTAGTGCCCAGGACTTAATGTGAAAAAAGCCTCTAAAGATTTAGAGAGAGTCAGAAAACAAAAATCAATAGCGATTCTCAGTTGTGAAAATGCCAAAAGATGGCAGGATTTGCAATTAATTTAGAAAATTTTGATCTGCTCAAAAATTCTCAGAAGTGTGAAACTTAAATTTTTTTTTTTTGATTTTGTCACATTGCACGCAACTCTGGTTTGTTGTTTAAATCAAATCAGTAGGAATGAATCTTTGAATGAAATGAATTTTTTTTAAATCACAGTGCTCCAAAACATACCTCTACAAAAAAATTCAATGCAGTTTACAGCTGAAATGACCACTAATTGGTAATTTCTTGCACAATACTATGTTATAACCTCAAAGCATGTTTACCATAGTGCATGATTTGTCATTTTTAAGTGAGTGAGTGAGTGACGTGACATGTGGCCAAGTATGGTGACCCATACTTGGAATTAGTGCTCTGTCCATCCGAAGTGCGCACACACAGCAGTGAACACACACACTGTGAACACACACCCGGAGCAGTGGGCAGCTATTTTTTTTTTGCTGCGGTGCCCGGGGAGCAGTTAGGGGTTCGGTGCCTTGCTCAAGGGCACATCAGTCATGGTATTGAAGGTGGGAGAGAGCATCTCTGCCAGTACGAGACTCTCTAACCATTAGACCATGGCTTCCCCCCATTTTTGACATTTGCATAACAACCATATTCGTATGTTTGGTTTTAGGTAAATTTGCTCAGTAGCTCACCTGGTACAGCACTGCACTGCACAGTGTTCAGTTACACTCCTATGCTCATTCAGCATTCAATACATAGTGAATGACACTACCACACTTGTGTGTGATATTATATACCCATTGCATCCCCAAAACTGAAAAAAATCTCCATTTGACTGGTTAGATTGAAACCCACTTCCAAACCTGAAATTTAAATTGAATTTCAAACCGCATATGGAAATGGTTTGGATTGGGTTTGTAAAAATGTTATTTTTTTAATGCTACATTCTTTTTTATACAATAAATTAAATAGATCTGAATATGGAGAAAACATTTTTTTTCTGTCTGTCTTATCATATCCTTAGAGAAGTCTGAATGTGATCTGAGTTTAGTAATATTTGAAATTTAGCTAAATTTAAAGGGGTCATATGATGCGATTAAAATTTTTCCTTTCTCTTTGGAGTGTTACAAGCTCTTGGTGCATAAAGAAGATCTGTAAAGTTGCAAAGGCTAAAGTCTCAAATCCAAAGAGATATTCTTTATAAAAGTGTGACGAGTGTCCCGAGGCTTCATCAGCGTCGCCCTGGAAACAAGCGAGGAGCACTTGGCCATCATCATCACAGGCTGATCGGTCATAGCTGCACCTCATCAGGTGGCGGCTACATAAGCCACGCAAGCCCTGCCATCTAGGAGATTCCTCCATGAGACTGAGCACTAACTCGCCCTCTCATTTTTCCCACAGAAAGCAGCTTGTGACCGACCAGCCCCACAGGAGCACAGCATGGACCCTCTGCACTGGGAAGAAGGAAGAGAGCACTCGCAGCACCGGAGTACATACCTGGACCTTTCTCACTAGCACCCCTCACCCCAATAAATCCACCCTCCGGGGAATTGATTGAGATTTCTTGTCGTGTGATTCTTCACCCTGTTACACTGGTGGAGAATGCGGGCAATCAGTGAAGAATCACCGACAAACGATCTTCTTCATCTCAACTTTTTTCCTTACGGGTGCTGGCTCCCCTGCTGATGGGTGAAGCGCAGCGTGCATATTTCGCTCTTCCCGCCGCCTCCGACGATCAATATAAGGAGGTCAAGAAGGAAATCCTAGCCCGCCTGGGGTTATCCCCTATCTGTGCTGCCCAGCACTTCCATGAGTGGGAGTATAAGCCCCGTCTGCCGGCCCGTGCCCAGGCCGCCGAACTCACACGACTCGCGCAGCACTGACTGTTGGAGGGGGCTCCATCGGCTGGACAGGAGCACGTGGTGATAGACCGTCTTCTCCAAGCCCTTCCCCGATCTCACCGACAGGCCATTGGGATGAGGAACCCAACCACCACGTCGGAGCTGGTGGAGGCTGTCGAGCTGGTGGATGCGGCCCAACACCGGGATGCTGGGGAGTGAGCGCCGCCGGAGGGCACCCCGCGACCAGTACACAGGCCGGTGGCTCCCTCCCAGCGGGATGAGCCCATGCCAACGGAAGTCCCCGCACGGACCTGGCTGGCAGGCTGCATTGTGCACCGCGACCTGCCGGTTGGAGCGCCAGAGGTGGAAGTGAAAGTGAATGGAAAGCCGTTCCGGGCCATCCTGGACTCGGGCAGTGCGGTCACTCTGGTCCAGTCGCATATTCTCTCCCCCCCCGACCGGAGTGTTAAGCCTTACACACGACAAGTTCCCGCTCGCAGGGTGACCATTTCGGCCGCTCCCGGCGCCTGGCCGGTGGAAGTCGGGGTCATGAAGGATCTTCCCATCCCCGTGTTGATCGGGAGAGACTGGCCAGGGTTTGACCGCCTGCTGGCCACGGCTACGCAGCCTGCCAGCCCAGGAGGGGGCCGCCGAAGAAGGAGGCCCACGACAGGACCTCGTCAGCGGCCTGTGCTTCTGGCCTCGGATAGCGGGAGAGAAGGTGAGTCCCCCTCCCAAAATCCTAATCTCTTCTATGATGTGTTCCAACAGGTGACGGGAGGGGACTCATTTGTGAAGGAACAGTGGGAGGACGACAGGCTGAAGCATGGATGGACCCAGGTCCGGGTCATCGAAGGCAAGGAGGTTCAGCCTGGTCCTCACCCTCTCCCGCATTTCGTCGTGTAAAATGGCCTGCTCTACTGTGTCGCGCAGCGAAGGGGGGAGGAAAAATTATTGTTGGTGGTCAACACCAAAACAGAGACCGTACTGGAGCTAGCTCACTCCCATCCCTTGGCAGGGCATCTCGTAGCCGGGTATACGGCCAATCGACGGATCATCATCGAGGTGCCCTTCGCGCACATCGTGATGGACCTTAAGTGGGGGACCGATGGTTGGAAAAACTAAGGTCTGGCCGCTGGGGAAGGGAAGTGAACAACGAACAAGGGGACATCGCAAATGGTGATCGTCAACTATGTACTAACAACACCGCCATACACACGGAAGAAGGGGGGAGCTGATGCACATGACCGCTACTACAGACTGATAACAGAACCAGGAAAACCGGCCACAGCCATCCCACTGGCAACACTCTTCGTTCACTGCTCATCTCAGCCGAGATCACCTCGGATCTCGACGATCGTTGGCGATCATCGCCAGCAGGCAGATGCGTGACCGACTGCAGGAGGACGCCTTGGAAGCTATGTCCCGTCTCACTGGGTGCCCTCTGCCGGCTTGCTGCGTCGTGGTAGCAGTTGAGGACCATCGTCTACCCTCCCCCGCGCCGGACGGGACTTGGATCGATGCGTCTTCAGGAAGCGCGCGACCACTCTGCAAGAGATGCTTTAGATGGTTAGAATGTGGCGCGTTAGCTAAGACAAGTCGCGAGGACTGAGTTCCACCATGAGTTCCCCTACGTTCGCCCCTGCCCCCCCGCTCGCTCCCCGCGGCACGCACCTCTTAGGGTCGGATCGGCCGACGTCTCACACGAGGCCTCATCTGCGCCCTCACCGGCCCTTCTCGAGCTCGCGTGCATGTTGGCCGCAAACCTGCAGGCCATCGCTGGATGTCGGCGACAGGCAAGCTCTGGGATGCTGTCGCGGGCAGCTCGCAGTCGCCCTTACTGTCATCCGTAGCACAGGTGAAGATGCAGATGAGGTGAAAGGCTCGACCGAGCTGTCCAGACGGCTCTACTCGTTATGTCCTGCCACCTGACAGGGGTCGGCACCACCAACAACATTTTTCTGCAGCACGGCCAACAGACTGCCTCTCTGTACTCGCGGCGAGCACAGGGTACACGCAGCATGTCACAGGGTTTCGCACTAGTCCGCAATTCACGGCTGCAATGTATGGCCTGGCCATGCGCTGGACACAGGTCCCATAGCGGAACTGCTGCGATATAGCTCTTCGAGGTGCGACCTCGTTCACGCATGGCGCCACCTAGGCAGCATCGCAGTAGCGGGCTGAGCAGCCTGCACTTGCTAACTCGTGCGTCAGACACTGTTGCACGTGGATCGAGACCACTGCACTGCCAAACTCCCTTCCGCAAAGGCCAGCTCCTCTCGATCCCCTTCACAGTGGCTTGCTTGATCGTGGCAACGACCACGCATCACAATCGACTACGTTAGGTGCCTCAGATAGAGGGTAGGACTGACAGGGGAGCCATGGCTCGGCCCTTCTCGCGCACGTTTCTCTGCTGCGCTATGCCTATTGCCATGCAAGCTCGTGCCTTTTCCGCCAAGGGGCTGACCGACGGATCCTGCATTCGCACGATCTGCTGCCTCGGCGGTTACATTCGCCACGCCCCAGGGCTCCTGGGGTCGTCAGGCAGAGCTGCGTACCCGTACGGCCAGCAGGCGGCATCCCTCAGGACCCTCGGTCGGCCAGCGCTATTGACTGAGGAACATCCCTACACAGGATGTCCATGCAACGGTGTGCGGGCGTGAGTAGAAGACTCACTCACTGCAGTCCAGCACTGGGCCCAGCACACCTATCGTGCACCTAGTCCCAAAGCGCCGAGGACACGATCCACGCCTAGCCGTGTCTGCAACGACATGGTTCCGTCGACTCCTCCAATGAGGTAATCCGTAGCTGTTCGACATGCGACTCTGCCTCGCTGTGCCTCGAAGGAAGAAGGACGGTGACTGATTAACTGATGAGACGCTGCTGAGAAGGGCCTCCGGTCATATTCTCGTGCCGGTGGTGGACCGAGAATCACCTAATGCACTGGACTTCAGATACGTGTGCACCGTGCTACTGCCCTCTGCTGAGAATGCTACTGAGAACCTAAGTGGCTGCTTTACTAACCCCTAGTAGCCACTAAAAAAAAAAAAAAAAGGGCAGTACCAGGACACGTGTCTCCTTTGCCGCCTCACATCGGGGCTCCGCACTCATTCCACGGATGCATGGCCATCCTGGTCTGCGGTCCATCCATTTTGTGCCTAGCGACGGCTCGCGGCATATCGTGGACCACGATCCGGTTGCATGCCTCGCCAGCTCAGCGAGCCGGTGCATGGGCTGAACCCCCTGGTGCGGTTCACGGAGGGTTGGCCCTCGGTATCTGCCGGAGGGGCATCGGTACATCCAGCGCCTAAACGGCCTGCCTGTCGCATATTCATACCGCTGTGGACGCGACTCCAGCGAGCGCATGTAGTACCTGGTCGTCGTGGCCAGGCTGACTGGCGTGCTCATGTCGCATCTCGCATCAGAGCAGTAACGCGTCGCGAGTGTTGGGGTCCCGCTCGGCCGACTCCGACATGCAACTCCAGAACGCCAGGTACTGAGCCCCCTTTCTACAGGGTTGCGTGGGCTCGACGTGTAGTCGGCTTGCTTGTCACATCCCATCCCAAGGCGCCTGTCGGTGAGATCTCCTTCTCCTCGTGGGAAACAGCAGGTTGAGCCTGCCGCTGAATCACCGGCGGTCCTGACATATCACCTTAAGACCAGGCAACGCGGGCAGCCGTGCGTTAAAGTGGACACAGCTAGTCGGATGGCCTCCAGATGGTGCGGGGCCTCATCTCGGAGCTGTCCTCCCGGCACGACGCTGCACCACTCTTAGCGCCCCCTGGATCGCGCCTCCTACCACAGGTACAGTGCCTGCGACACAAGGAGCCTGGGTACAGGCGCCTGCTGGCAGTCTCAGAGCGGTCTGCGGCAGGAGGGGTGAGGATCAGCCGGTCAGATCTCACGGTGCCTGCAGCTTATATACAGCCCATTTGGATCCCAGCCGCTGACGATGAGGAACGTGTTGAGCGCAGCGCGACTGAGATCTAAGGAGGATGACCCCCCGGTAGCCTGCAGAGCTGGAGGCAATGTCTCTGGTCGTGAGTCTGCGTGTACCACCTCCTGGTATATGTGACCTCGGAACAGTCAGAGCGCTGCGTGGACACGGACGCTGACGAACGCTCCCCTTCAGTGCAGCATGGCGCCGTCGCCGCGATTCAATAACCAAATAGCCAAAGGCAGTTGGGGTGATAAGAACCACGAGAAAAAATGGGGGTTCCAAAAATACAATCGCTGCCAGACTTCCACGGGAAAAAGAGTTACGGTGAGGTGACGGAGGGTTCATCGCTGGGGGAGCCGGCCAACGGGGGGAAGTAGCATCGAACTCTAGAATGGCCGGGGGCGGGTCTCAGATCAATAGGGACAAGATAGTCCAACACAGGTCTGTGCGTGGTCGACACTCTCCACCGTCACCCTAAGTCATTCTCGCCAAATAAACGGACAAAAAGATACGACCCCAAACGCCCAAAAACCACCAACGGACGCTCGTGTGGCGGTGATCACCAGGGACCGAGAACGATGGGCGGTTTGGGGGGTGACTCCCTGGTGAGAAGAGGGTGGCTAGTGTAGGTGCTCGCACGATGGCCGTGAGTCGCGAGGCTGTTCATTCCGGTGCATCTCCCAGTGGCCGACTGGAACATTGCGGACGCTGACAGCATGCTCGCTGTGGCCATGCTGTGGTCTCAGCTAGTCACTGATGTGCTTCTACTGTCGGGTAGCACAACTGCAGTTAGGCGTGTCGTACATAAGTTACGATGCGCAAGTCATGCCATCTAGGAGATTCCTCCATGAGATTGAGCACTAACTCGCCCTCTCATTTTTTCCACAGAAAGCAGCGTGTGACCGACCCGCCCCACAGGAGCACTGCACGGACCCTCTCCACTGGGAAGACGGAAGATACACTCACGTCACCGGAGCACCTACCTGGACCTTTCTCACTAGCACCCCTCACCCCAATAAATCCACCCTCTGGGGTATTGATTGAGATTTCTTGTCGTGTGATTCTTCACCCCGTTACAAAAGTTAAGAGTCAGCCACACCCTACCTAAAACGGCTCATTCTAACACGCCCCCACATATCTACGTGACTATGTGGGAAGATTTGCATAACGCGCCCAAATGTTCACACAAGAAAGAAGGCGTTACTTTTATTCTCGCTGTAGTATTGTTGTTGCCGCCGCCATGTCGTGAAGGCGCTGTGTGTTTCGTTGTGAAAGCGAAACTACTTTGTTTGGTCTTCCAAAAGAGGACGATATCCGCTTCATCATGCCTGGAGCTGATCCGTGCTGGTTGCTGAGGACATACTACAACTTTGCGCTGTGGATCGCCGATCGGCTTTCACCGTGGACGAAGCGGAGTGCAGCCTGGGGTTGTCACATGTGGTTGCCACAAGCCCTCCTTTGTCGAATCCGCCAGCCGCTCCGTTCTCAAGCCCACCGCCTCTGCTCGCTCTAAGCCCTCCGGCCGTTCCTTACCCTAGCCCCCGGCCTCTGCTCACTGTAGGCCGCCGTGGTTGACGCTGTGTTTCTTTTGTGAAAGCGAAACTACTTTGTTTGGCCTTCCAAATGGACACGACTAGAAATCAGTGGTTAAGTTGTATTTACAACACTGTTCCAGAACACTTCAACCCAAATATTCAGATGTGTGCAGCACATTTTTGACTGTTTCCTGATCCTGGGAGAGTAGACTACAATGCCGATATTTCTGAGTCACAGACTGTAAGTACATTTTCATATTTAAAGAGTTTTTTATATTTTATGTATTTAAAGCGAGTTTTTTTGAGCAGTGTAGAGTAGCGCTTTGTTGTTTGTCATTTCTCCGATCACAATGCAGACATGGTTTTATGTTACGCGGCGCGATACGCAATGCAATGCATAAAAACACAGTATAAGTCATTAAAATCAGTAATTGGGGGATGTCCACTGGATGCAACGAATCCTGTTTTATATGGTTTTCATGTTTTTGAATCATCGCTCTGGACTAACAGGGCATCAATCGCAATATGGTGAGGGGCATAACATTTCCGTCTCATGCTTGAGTAGTCTGCCACATCACGCACACTTCTTTTCGAGCTTTGTAAAAATCGACGTGTTTCAGAAAGGCGGGGCATATAGGAGAAACAAAATGACAGTATGTGGAAAATAATGTGTTTTTTTTACCTTAAACCGCATAAACACATTTCATTACACCAAATACACCAAATAATGTTCTTTTTAGCAGCATCATATGACCGCTTTAAGCAACCTGAACAAAAACTGTCTCTCAGTTTGAATCCAGAGGCCAGTGTGGTGCCAGAAACTGGACCATTGGGGTCCATTGTCTGTTTTCTTGCCGCTCTCTTTTTTTAGTGAATTTTTACAACCACACCCTCCTGCCAGTGTTTGGTCCTGGAGCATGACATGAAATGAGATGTGCTGAAGAAAATGAGTTTAATGTGACTTGCTGATGAGCAGCAGCTTTGCTTGTGTGTGTGTGTGTGTGTGTGTGTGTGTCTTGCACGGATGCCCACAGCATCCCACTGGGAACAATGAAAATGTCATTTTATGTAAGTTTTCTGTTCAAGCAGGATGCGGAATACTGATAGATGTTTTTAATGTGGAAGCAGTTGTCCATGAGGAGACTCTGAGCTATATAATGAGGTGGGAATCTCTCTCCACAGGGGGAAACTCTGCTTAATAGAGCTCACAGGCCTGTGACATCATCAGCAAGCAAATCTAAAGCATAAGAGTGGGTCATTTAATTTGTGTCTAAATTTCACTCACATAATGGATCATGTCAAATGAAGGAAGTCTCTAATGCTCAGCCAGGTTGCATTTCATTTGATCAGAAATACAGTAAAACAGTAATATTATGAAATATTATTACAATTTAAAATAAAAGTTTTCTTTTATAAAACATTTTCAAATGTAATTTATTCCTGTGATAGGTGATGGAAAAAGATGAAAAAGTTTCAGATCCTTCAGAAATCATTCTAATATGCTGATTTGGTGCTCAAGTAATAATTCTTATTATCAATGATGAAAACAATTCTGCTGCTTAATATTTTTGTTGAATCCGTGATACATTTTCGTCAGGATTCACTAATGAATAGAAACTTCAAAAGAACAGCATTTATTTGAAATAGAAATCTTGAAATCATTTGTAACAATGTAAAAATCTTTACTGTCACTTTTGATCAATTTAATGTATCCTTGTGGAGTAAAATTATTAATATCTTATAAGATAACCAAAAAACTGACACCAAACTTTTGAACAGTAGTGTATATTTATTTTTACTGCATTTTGACATTTTTATATAAAAAATGCACAGCTATTAAATTGAATAATAAACAATAAATCTTTAATAATGTTAATTTGGTTAATTTTTAATTTTACTGACTTGATTTGTATAACCTGTACATGAACATCCATCCCTCACCATGTTTGATTACCAGCAGGCGGGAAGTATGAGCATAGACATTTTGGGGAACTTTCTTTAGAACTGGAGCCTGCCCAGATACAACCTGCTCATTGATTTAAAAAGTAGCTTATTACTGGAAAAAAAGACACTGTTTTGAAAATTTTGTTTGTAGCTAACTACTTGATACTTTGTTACCCACTCCCCAACAATGAGCACAGGGAGCTCCATGCAGTTCATTTTCTATGCAAGGGAACGGTGAAACAGAGTTGCACAATCCTGTAAAACTGCAGTGAATCTGCTATAGAGAAGTAGAGCATGTGTCTGAGGGCCACCGTTCTGTCAAAGTGAATGTACAGTAGTTGACTTTATGTTGCCTTTTCTAGCACCCACTGTACTGTGGCTGAAAGGAATAGTTCACCGAAACTGAAAATATAGTCGCTCTCAGGACATCCAAGATGTTGAGTTTGTTTCTTCATCAGAGCAGATCTGGTGAAATTTAGCATTACGTCACTTGCTCACCAATAAATGGGTAAATGGGTGCCATCAGAATGAGAGTTCAAACAGCAGATAAAAACATCACAATAATCCACAAGTAATCCACACGACTCCATTCCATCAGTTAACATCTTGTGAAGTGAAAAGCTGTGTGTTTGTGATAAACTAATTCATCGAGACATTTTTAACTTCATAGTCCTCTTCCGTAATATTGCTTCTTCCAGTGAAGAAGTTGTCTCGTCTTGCAGTTGCAAAAGGAAATATGAACAGATCAAGCACCGTTTACAAACGAAAACAGTTCAAAACAAATGTTAGTGGATTTTGATGTGAGAGGGCAACAGGGGATGGGCTCTAGTCAGGGAAGCGATATTATGGATTATGGACGCCATCGCTTCGATGGTTTAAACCATCGCTTCAAAGGTTTAAAATTAAAACACCTTAAAGGGTTACTCAGGTATACAGAGTATGCTGTTCTGTGTCAGCCGCACCACACAGATACGTTTTCTACATTTATTTACGCTTTGATTTGAACGAGTGGATACTCTCCAAAATAGCACTAGGGAGGAGACGAATTGTTGAATAAAGTCATTATTTTTGTTTTTTTGCATACAAAAAGTATATCCGTAGCTTCGTAAAATTATGGTTGAACCCCTGATGTCACATCGATTATTTTACCGATCTCCTTGCTATGTTTCTGGACGTTGATCGTATTACTTACATTGCTGTCTATGGGAGGGTCAGAGAGCTCTCAGAATGCATCGAAAATATCTTAATTTGTGTTCTGAAGATGAACGAAGGTTTTACGGTTTGGAACGACATGAGGGTGAGTAATTAATGACAGAATTTTCATTTTAGGATGGAGGAACCCTTTAATGGTGGATTTGTTTCTTACAAACACTTTCCGCTTCACAAGACTGGAGTCATGTAGATTACTTCATTACAATCCATTACAGAGATTATTGCGATTCTTGTGCATTATTATTGTGTATTAGCTGTTTGAACTCTCATTCTGACGGCACCCATTCACTGCAGAGGATCCACTGGTGAGCAAGTGATGTAATACTAAATTTCTCCAAATCTGTTCTGATGAAAAATACTTCATTTAAAAAATAAAACTGTATTATATTATATTCTCTGTGATATCTAAATTGAGTTTCAGGTGCTCCCTATAGCCATTCGATCCCTGCTGCAACCCATAGTGGAGAAACCCAATTAAAGTTTACTGTAGAGATACGTCTGTCTCTCTTTCATTTTTTATATCTTCCTAGTAGTTGGCTGTAAAACACTCAAGCAATATTATTTTTATTTTTTAAAAGATAGTTGAGGGCAGAGGCTCTAGTCATTAAAGCCTCTTCCTCATATTCCACTCTCGCTGGGTTCAGCAATATCGATAGCACGCATGCCAAGTAAGTACAAAGGACGGATGGGAAAAAATTCCATTCGCTTAGAAATGTCATGTGGTCCAAATTTATGAGTCTGGCATATCAGCTCAGCTTTAAAGTTCACACACTGGTGTTTTATAAAGGGCTTTTATGCATGTTCTTCAGTGCTTCAGAGCTGCTCTCTGCCACTTTGGAACCTTAAAAAATTCAATAGGATTTGATATAGCAGATTTATAATGCATTACCTGATTGTAACCCTGAGCTGTGCAGTGATGACCCATCTGGCTGGAGCTGGGCTATATTATGCTTCAGCGCAATAGGGTTATGGGATTGTATGGAGTATGAGCTGTTGTTGTTTTACGTGTAATAGTGGATCCAGTTTGTTGGATATGACAATGGGAGTGTTTCTGTGGGTTTAAAAAATACCTGGTGTTTATAACTGTTGGCCCGGTCCATTGGGTTTGACTTGGGGAAAAAAATCCAAGTTAAGTACAATGCTGTAGTTTAGAATTAACAAAGAAGTGCTTGTAATAATATATTATAATATAGTGACTTGTAAGTGTGTAGCATGTTTGAAAGGTAAGTTGCATGCTAGACTTTCAATATAAGTGAATTATGATAAACGTGTTTTATGTCCATATTTACGAACTGAGAGGTGAACTAGAATTATTTTGATGGCAACTGACAACAACTGTGTTTCTTAACCTGTAATATTTCTCTAAGCTGAGAGCCACTGATGTAGTTTGTGGTGTAGTTTGTGCTAAGTTTTAAATTCAGTTGTGTACTTTCAGACTGGCTGTGTTGATGATGCAAGAAGAACCAATAAAGCCTTTGTGCAGTTTCTTTTTCTGCAATTTTTCTGAAAAAGAAAGTTTGTATTTAATTATTTGTCAATTATTTTGTACTTTCTTTGGAGACAGAGTCTTGACTGTAAGAATAACCTTTGTTTAGCTTTACATTTTTAACAGCATTATTGCTTTACAGAATGTAACATTATAAGCCTAGTGACAGTTTCTTGCTTAAATTTTATTCAGAGAAGAGCATAATTTGCCTTTCATGAAGTACAGTTTTTATTTTTCAGTAAAGAAAAAAAAATTCTCCATTCTATCAATCTGAAACCGTAACAGGAAACAAAGAAAATATAGTTACTTTTTTTCACAATTTTTTGTATGTGTTTGTGCCAAAACATGGCAATTTAAGATGGTGTTGGTGGTTGTGGGCTGGGCAAATTTTTTTAATAGATATTTACTGTTAAAAACCACTGCAGTAAACTGTGGGTTTTCATATTATAAAACACAAATTTGTGTGAATGAAAATATTCCCGTCAACCAAGATTTAGAGTTGACATAGTGACTCTGTTTCATGCCATAAAGCGTTCTGTGTACGTGTGTGTGTGTGTGTGTGCGTGTGTGTGTGTAGCATGTGACGTGATGCTATCTGTTCAGCTGTCAGCAGTTTAGTGAGGCTATTCATTTAGCTTTGAACGGATCTGGTTCAGTGGAATAAGGAAAGCCCCTGAACTCGGTTTCCGCTGATTGATATTAACTCGTTTTCAGCACGAAGATGCATACGGCAACAGGAAATAAAAAATAAAATCTATTTTTTTTTCTTCGATAAATCATTAGGCATTTACCCTAACTCAAGCACCTTTCATAACTCCACTTTAGACATTAAATGGGTTCTGAGAGTTTCCAATTCCATCTTCCCAAATGAAACCGTAATGAGGAGGCTGACAATCAGTCAAGCAAACCTTGTGCTCTCTGACCCCTGATCTGTTACACTTTTCATCTTTTGTTCTGTCAGCTCATTTTGCCCCAGCTTTCCCTCTCCCTTTCCCTCCCATCAGTACTAATTTATGTTTAAGCACCTAAAAACTTGCACATTTTTTAAGAGCACGCTATCTGTAATTTGGCCTCCGTCCAATTTGTCTTTTTGGGGGTCTCGCATTGATTTAAGTTCCACCATAACCGCGCGTGAATCAGACAAGATCGCTGACACCCTCGCGTGTCCCTCTGCCAAATCTCTCCTATTCCAAATGCTTGCTTTCATTTTTTTAATCCCCCTCTCTTTTTATATGCCCAGAGAGAGCGCTGAGGCTCATAATGAATGTCAGGCATGGAACGTTAATAAATTAGCCATGCGTGTATTTCTGCTTATTAATGGCTGCAGTGGCAAACCCAAGCCACTTTAATGCATTTCACTTAGTGTTGCTTATGACTGCGTTTCATAAAACATGGCAGCTTCTTACATGCTGGTTCCTGTTGGAGATTTATCACCTCCACCTCCCTTCCATCTACACAGACACACTTACTTCCTTAGAACCCTCAATGAAGGCCCCAAAAAATTCCACAAGCTCACGCATACACACTCTTCTCCATTTACTCCTCTGTTCCTGCTATCAAAACAAGACTACAAGCACTTCAGACACCTGTAGACTGTTCACAACATTCACATTTGACCTGTTTTGTGTCCTTCCACCACCTCTCTGACTTTTGCCTTACTATAATAAATGTGTTTCCCATATTATTTGTTGTTGATCTCAAATTCACTGTGTCCAGTTGAAATGTACAGTTTTTTTGATGAAAATATATTTATCATTTGATAGAAGCTTGTCAAATCAAGCAGATGCCAACATGGGAATGTTGCATGATATCCAGTTATCTTTAAACCATAAACAATTAAATGCAAAGCTCAGTCTGCTTTAAATATGAGTTTGGTACTTGAGCAGCTTGAAGTCCATCGTCAAATCTGGGAATTATTGGAACCAGAATTTTGTTTTTATTACTAATAGGTCTTCCTACCAATCACATCATATGAATTTGTAAGATATTCGTAACATACTCATGTTTTCTCATGCATTTGGGTTAGATATAAGCAAAATAATACATCATAAAATTCTATTGTTGATAACATTATCAGAATATACACTTTTTTATGGGAACATGACTAAACTACTAGGGAAAAATTTATTTTAGACGTACATTATCAAATTTTATAAAATGTAATGTCTCTTTATTTAAATAACCATGCATATGACAGAAAAGCTTAATAAATAAATATTTTTCTGTTTCTATGTGTAATTGTACACATAATACAATAAATACAAATAATTACTTACCAAATTTGTTGATTGAGAACATTTTCAAACTCTCTGGAGAAGCTCACCAAGATGGCAGTCGAACGTCTTCTTTCTGCAATGGTCTTCACGAGATCTTGCGATAAGATCATGATATCTGTCACGGTCACGGTGTGTGGAGGCAGGCAGGATGACGAGGACGACAAGGATTCAAATAAGGATAATTAATGTAGAGACAACAAGGGCAATCGGGTAGAGGAGCACACACACACACACACACACACCACCCACACACACACCACACACACACACACACACACACACACACACACACACCCCACACACTCACTCACACACTCACACACTCGGGGTAACATTCACAATACCCGACCAACTCAAATCCCAGAGACAGGAACAGATATAGTGCAGATAACGAGGGGCAGACAGGTGAGCACAATGCGGGTGTTTAACTAATAATTATACGGGCTGAACCAACAAAAGGGGAAGAAACCACAACAGACAGTCCACAGGGGTGTTACATTACTCCCCCCTCCCGGAAGGTGCGTCCTCGCACCGTAGAAACAGAGGGAGGGGCGGAGGGGACTAGGAGGAGGACAAAGCAGAGGATGTGAGATGGTGACAGGGGAAGGCAAAGGGCTGGCAGGCAGAACAGACAGGTGGAGGTTCCGGCGGAGGACGGACTTCCAGGAGGAGGACAGCTAACAGAGTCCAGGGAGGTGACGATGGAGGGAGGAGCCAGGGAGACGACAGGAGGGAACCGGAGCAGGAGGAGGAGCCAAGTGGGACCCAGGCCACAGCCATAATAGCGGCCCACGGTGGAGCCGACGGAGGGAGGAGCCATGGAGGAGGAATGTCCACCGACTCCAGGGGGCCGACCAACGGCGGCGGAGCAGGTGGAGGAGGAGCCCGAGGCGGAGACGGAGAGCCAACGAGCCAGGGGGATGCCGAGGATCGGGGGGCCAGGGTGGAGCCGAGGGCTCTGGCGACCGAGGCGGAGGTCCATAGATCCGCGGCGGAGCCGGAGCGACTAAGGACCAAGGTGGAGCTGACGGGAGGAAGGAGCCCAACAGAGCCGGTAGGAAAGAGCGACGAGGCACAGCCAGAGGAGTGGAGTCCAGAGGCGATGGCGGGTCGACGCCCGACCAAGGCGGAGCCGGAGGGACGAGGGAGCCCGGTGGAGCTGATGGATCGATGGGTGACGGTGGAGGCGAGGGAGCTAGGAGCCGAGGTGGAGCCACTGGGTCTACGGACCGAGGCGGAGTCCCGGCTTCGGAGGTCGGAGGCGGAGGTGAGGGAGACTCCGACCATGGTGACGCTGGAGGAGGCCGGAGCGGGTGGGAGGGCAGGAATTTTTGAGGAGCGGGCACCGGAGAGAGCTCTTGGGCTGGAGCCCTTCCAGGGAGGAAAGGGGGAGCGGGAGCCATCGAGAATCAACTAGGGGATCGGGAGCCATTCCGAGACTCAACAGGGGATCGAGAGCCATTCCTAGGTCGACGGGGATCGAGAGACATCCTAGGATCGAGGGACAGAGAGCCATCCAGGCTCGACAGGGGATTCGAGGAGCCCTCCTGGGACTAAACAGAGGATTCCGCGGTCTATTCCTGCTCATTTTGGCCATGATCACCCATAGTCCGCTCACCCTCAGCCATGATGCAGGGGGCGGAGCTCCTCTCCGCGCTCACACCATCCACGGCTTGCTCCCTCGTGGTGGGCACTGTCACAGGCTCTCGCACCTGGTTTGACGTGTTGGGCTCAATATCCGAGGCGACCCTCTTCTCAGCCGCGGGGCTTCGCTCCGGCTCCTGGATCGCGGCGGGAAATGGCTCTCTGTCATCGGTGGGCTCAGGCTTATGCTCCGTACCGTGGGGAGATGGTGGGCTGGGCTCAAGGTCCTGAGTGGGGCTGGTATTGTTGTCCGCGATGTCCACGGTCAGCTGGGACTTGCAGGACACCAGCACCCACTCGACGAAGGTGGTGAAGCTCTCTCGAGGACCATCCCCAGACAACTGCGCTCGTGTGGTAGCGTTAAGTCCAACTCTATAGACGGTACAGAGGCAGTTGTCCGGGTATTGCGTGAGGTGGGCCAGGGACAGAAAGTCGTTTGTGTGGTCCTCAAGAGAGCGTTCCCCTGCTCCAGCAGGAGGATTTGGAATGCGGGGTAATCCTAGAAAACAAAAATAAAACACTGCAAAAAATGGAAAAAAAAAAAAAAAAAAAAAAAAAAAAAAAAAAAAAAAAAAAAACGAACGAGGGGAAAGACGCAGCTATACTTTACTTTTGGGTCGGTTATTCTGTCACGGTCACGGTGTGTGGAGGCAGGCAGGATGACAAGGACGACAAGGATTCCAATAAGGATATTTAATGTAGACACAACAAGGCAGATTCGGGAAGATGAGACACACACACTCGGGGTAACATTCACAATAACCGACCCCCTCAAATCCCAGAGACAGGAATGGATATAGTGCAGATAAAGAGGGGCAGACAGGTGAGCACAATGAGGTGATTAACTAATAATTATGTGGGCTGAACCAACAAAAGGGGAAGAAACCACAACAGACAGTCCACAGGGGTGTTACAATATCATTATTAATTTGATTCAACACATTTTTAAAGTTGAGGGGGCAAATAGCTTGTTTCGTCAACTTACGAACTAGTTGAGACAGTGAAATTTTAAAATATTAAGTTGAATAAACAAATTCATAAACTGCAAGTTGTCAACTTAAAAAAAAAATTGAGACAACTAAGCTGCGAAATAATTTTTTACAGTGTACAATGTAGTCAATGAAGACTTTCTCTTTTTAGTTGAGCTTGCTGAGTGTTTTCTTTCACGAGGCCTCTCTGTCACACCACTTGCCCAGTTTTACGTGGCATACCGAAAACGTATTTTTCTCCTCTCTTTCCTGTACTTCTTGCATTTTTCCTCCAGCTTTTGTATACTCTAGTATACAGTATTACAGCACTGCTGATTTTGGAGACTCTTGTATGATAAATTGCTAGTACTTTTCCTCATTTCTAAGTCACTTTGGATAAAAGCAACCGCTAAATGATTAAATATAAATGTAAATGAAATTTTAGACATCTGTGGAAACCAATGTGTACATGTTTGTGTATGCATCCATTAGTTTAATGCCTTATGAATGTTAGTGTTGGTAATTAGTTACCCATGGGCAAAGTTCCAGGTAATATTTTATTTACAAATGAAATCTCAGTTTGTTTCATTACCCCAATAATCCATATTCTGTAAGTCCCTTATGATGCCAACTCCAAAATGAGTGTTTTGCATTTATGTAACTGTAAAGTCCTGGTCAATATAGCCATTGAATATTTTATATTGTCTATAGAAATGTGTCATTGTGCCCTTGGTAGACATTTCCATCATATTTTTTGTGTGTGGTCTTTGATTTTTGTTTCATGGAGTCTTGGAAGTACAGGCAGAAGTTAAAGAGAAAGAACAGTAGAGAGAGAGAGAAAAAAAAACATAAAAAGAAAGCAAAAGAGGTGAGGGCAGCAGCAGGTCACATAATCTGTTGTTGAACCACTGTGGCCTGTGCCCTAGCATTCGTGTAAAGCATTTCCTTGCAGCTGCCAATGTCTCTCTCTCTCTCTCTCTCACCCCTCTGTCTGGGCACACCTCCCTCCCTCGCCCCTGAAGGTCAGTGACTGAAGTGTTGCTCCTGTTCTGCTGAGTCTGCCAAACTCCAACCAAAGAGAGAGAATGAGGGGGGTGTAGAAAAAACCAGGAGAAACCCGGCGACCCAACTGCCCACTGACGTCTATAAAACAAACGCAGAATGACAGGTGTCACCCAGTTTCCCCTCCTTCTTTTCCCTCCTTCGCTCCACATGCCTGGATGCCATTTTATAGTTAATTGTTCCGTGTCGCATTTCAAGGTCACTCTTAACATGGCTAAACTAGGCCCTTGAGGAATGTTGCGGGGCATGCCTGCCAGTGAACCCCAGCCTGCCTGACTGCTACTGGCAGCGCTGCCTGACCAGGGAACCCTCCAGCTGGGGAAGCGTCTAAATCCAGCCTGTGGCTCCGCTGAGGCCTCTGTGGTCTACATACCGCACAGCGGTGACCTGCTGCAGTGTCGCAATTAAGAACAACAGCAGTATAAACTAGATTCACGCTCACCTGAGCTGAAATCCTCTGCTTTGAATTAAAGAGTAAGCCACAGCTCCAGAAATGTATTTATTTGAATACAGATTGATTCTCAATTAGAAATTGTTTGATATGTCACATTAATTGGTTATTCATTTGTTAAAACCAATCTCAAAATCATACTTTGAGTTTTTTAATTACATTTATTTTTGTATATTCGTGTCTGTTGGTTGTCAAATGAAGTTGTTTGTTTTTCAATTATAAATTTATCTTGGTGATTCATTCACTAAAATAAAATCATGGGCTTAAATAATATCATAATTTAATTTAAAACCATTTTATTTATTTATGTAGGTTATCGAATAAAGTGTTGTACTGGTTTGTATTAACTTATTGATATAATTTATTTTGGTGATTCATTTAAAATTAAATCATGGGGTTAAATGCAATCATATTTTAGAAGGTTGTTTTTTAATTTATTTATCTTTTTATTCATTTATGTCGGTTGTCAAATAAAGTTGTTATATTGATTGTTAATCATAAATTAATATATTGTCAGATTAATTTATCTTGGTAATTTGTTCAAATAAAATCATAAGTTAAATAAAATATATTATTTGATAGTTTGTTTGTTTAGCCACCAGTGTAGATAGTCAATAAGTTATAAATAGATGGTTGTTAAATAAAGTATAAATATATTGAACTGATTCTCAAACAAAATGGATCGATACAATATCAAATGAATGTGTCTTGGTAATTAATTAGTTAATAAATAAAATCATGGGCTTAAATAAAGTCATATTTTTGGGTTTATTTATTATTTATTTATTTATCCAGCAAAGTGCTTGTTGAATTAGATTGTTGTATTGATTCTCAATTATAAGTTGATTAATACAATGTCAAATTAATGTATCTCTGTGATTAATCAGTTGATAAATAAAATCATGGGGTTAAATAGATTCATGTTCTCCTGGTGATTCTTGCATGACTTAATTAGCCAACCTAAAAGAAATGATCTCCTTTACACTGTACACACACTACAAGCAACAAAATCATTCCAGTTATAATGAATGATGCAGCCACGTGTTTGCAGTGTGCACAGCTTCACTAAAAAGAAATGGAGGATTTTAGGTTTCTCGCATTGCTTGCTTGCAGTGTAGATGGGTCTGTGACAGTCAAATTTTCTGTAGATGATGAAAAGGGTGTTTAGTTTTATCACAGTAAACTGCATGCTAATGCTATAAGGACTTTGTGTCAGGACAGCCCAGTCTTCAGCTTATTGAGTCCTCCCAGCATTAAATCGAGGGAGATTACAGTGGGACAATATCTGCTGCACAGCTGTTTGGTGTGAACTGTAGTCAATGCGCAATGGATCTATCACAGCATCCCATCAGGCCAGAGGACAGCTAAATACAAATTATAGCAGGACACCAGCATGCATTCCTCTGATGGCGCATGGGATGATGGGGGAGGGGAAGACACTTTCATTTCCTCTCATTCTCTCTTGCTTTCTCATTAGCTTGCAGTTTGGCTTTATTTATGGCAGTGTGTTTCAATTTAAAAGACGTGTGGGTGTGCATGGCGGTATGTGCGTCTCAGAAAGCAGACTCACTGTGTGTGTGTGTGTGTGTGTGTGTGTGTGTGTGTACACGCATATGTCAGAAAAGATGGTGCAGAGAAGAGACAAACATTAAAGTCTGTGATGAGATTTAAAGTATATTTGATTATGGCAGAAAAGTATTTAAAAATATAGACATGATTTTCAAATGGATATAATATTGAGTCAGATTGCAATTGTTGTGGCCTAGCGGTTGAATGGCCTATGTCTCATTGTTCCTATAAATAGATGTTTCACATTTCCAATATTTTGTAAATATTACACATCTCTCAAAACCCTGGGTTTTGTCCCATCTCCTGGACTCGTTTTGCACAAACAAACAGCGACAATGCACTGGGTTCTTCTATTCTCTCTCTTCCTCTGTCCTAACCGCTGTCCCTCTCCGATTGGCTGAAATTTGCGTGTGAGTCTGCAGTCTTACCTGCGAGTCCTGTTTGAGTTTTTCAGGTCACTCAGTCCCTAAAGATCTCCCTCTTCATTCTCTGTCCCCATGTACCCTTACACTTTCACACAATTGTGCTGCTCTGTTGAATAAACATTTCAGCCTATGGCTGTTACATATTGTGTTGTCACAAATTGTCAAGTTGCACTACCGTTCAAAAATGTGGGGTCAGCAAAAGAAATACTTTTATTCAGAAAGGACACATTAAATTAGTCAAAAGTGACAGTAAAGACATTTGTAACGTTACAAAAGATTGCTATTTCAAATAAATGCTGTTCTTTTGAATTTTCTAGTCATCAAAGAATCTAAAAATAAAAATGCACCATGGTTTAAAACAAATATTAAGAAGTACAACTGTTTTCAAAATTGATAAGAAATGTTTCTTGAGCAGCAAATCAATATATAAGAATGATTTCTGAAGGATCATGTGACACTGAAGACTGGAGTAATGATGCTGAAAATTCAGCTTTGCATTGCAGAAATAAATGATATTTTAAAATATATTCAAATACAAAACAGCTATTATAAATTGTAATAATATTGTAGAATATTGCTGTGTTTCACAGAAGTAGATTACAATTTAAAATCTATTAGTCAACATTTGAAGTGGATCAAAACCTTTCATCAAAGTTGTCCTAAAACCAAAATGCGTTCTTTAAACTTTGATTACCTTTTTTCATACTTCAAATGTTGACTACTATATTATAGCATTGGTGAGCATAAGCGACTTCTTTACAAACATTTAAAAAAAATCTGTCATACTTTAAGGTCCAAATCTCACTATTAACTACAACTTATGCCTCAATAAATTCCTAATTACTGCTTATTAATAGGTAGTTGTTAAGTTTAGGTACTAGGATTAAGGATGTAGTATTTGGTAATACAAAATATGCATTTTAAAAAGATCAATTTATTCAAACACCTGGAGATTTCAATGCAATGGAAATTTACATTCAATAAAAGGGTGTGGAAAGGGAAGCCCTGCCCTAAACTCATTCTATTGGTTGAACCGTTGCTGGGCAGATTCTCAAACAAACAGGTGTTTTAAAAACACCACAGTGTTTACACTTTTCTGCAGGATCAATCTACAAAAGACTTACAGTTGTCTCTGTATATTAAGCTTGAATATTAGAAAGTATAACACTGAAAAACCTTTAATACACACATCACCTTTAAAAAAAGTTCTGTATGGTCACACCTCAGAGGCCCTGCAAAGCCTTGTGGTCCTGTAGCCGGGGGTTTATTTATGGGACGTGCTAAATTTATGCCTGCTTGACGGACCATGTCAGGCATTCTCTTCATGTAAACCAGAGAGAACCAGCACAGGGAGGGACTGTAGGGCAACCCAAATGTCAGGGGCAGCCCAATTGAATGCTAAAGGAGCCTGTAAGATGAACTCATTGGAGCATGAGTTATTGACTTTCAGTTCTCAGAGCTGTACAGCACTTTGTCTTGCAGTCAAATGTCAAGCGTTTGTTTTAGTTCAGAATGCAGTGGTATTTTAGTTACGTTACTGACAGGCCTTTTGTAGTTTTACTGAGTCTTAAAGATTTCATTTCCCAGGGAATGTTTTAGGTTTTTTTTCTTTCTTTCCAGTTTTGTCTTCAGTTAAAAATAGTATAATTATCTAAATGTGTACAGTATGTTTGCGTTTGTGCATTTAGGACGTTCCGAAATTGATTGTGCTTTTTGAAATCCGCTGGGAATAGCAATAGGGAACTCGATGTATAATCATTCAGGTGGTTATTGAACAGGTCAGAGGTCAAACTGTCAAACCTGATTCTCTACCCAGAGGGACCATCTAATTAATGACCTAACACAGCGCTCATTCAAATTCCCTTAAGTAAACAGAGAATAAGGTGCATCTATTATCAAAGAGAGCTTTTAATAAATCATTTCACAGCCCAGTCTCATTGCTAAAAGTGAGTTTTATGAAAAGTAGATAAATGGAAATCTGGCAATGATTATTGCACTGGTTGTTGAATGTATCACAGCAATTTGGAAATAAAATGTTCCGGTGACTGGCGCTATAAGATTAATGCGTTATCATGTTCGAAAATAACGTACCACCTACACTAAACCTAACCGATAGTGTTAACAACAGCAAACATAAAATAAAAACACGTTTGCTAAAGCATTTATACTATTTTAGCTTGATTCTATGAGTCATCCGTATCACTGCACCAGGTGAGCTACCGAGCAAGTTTACTACGTCAGAAAAGCCATATATAGATGAAATTACATCATGTAAACATAGTATCATGCAAGTAACTGTGCAAAAATGTTTTTATTAATCAATAATTTGCCACTGTAATCATAATTTCATGTAATCAAACTGAAGTGAACTGTATATATAAGTACGTTTTTGGAGTTTTGCAAACATGTAGGTAGAGGCACATTTTCCCAATGAGCCTATATTTCAAATTCCAAACTGTATGTGTGTTGGAGAGAAACAGTCCTGAACGGTTAAACCCTCTGACCGTGTATCGCCTTTGATATTTAGTGTTATTGAATTAGGACAGTAAATTTGTTTACAGAGGGCACTAATATTTAATTGCTTGTCTCTTAAAACTAACTAGGTTCCTTGTTGATACATATTGATTGTAATTGTTTAATGGTGCGGAAGGAGTTTATTTATACTGTAAAAATGGCAGGACATTAACCTCTAGAAATTACAGGGAAAAAAGCCTCAGACAGATGCACAGGCATGCTCTGATGAAGAGAGTGAGTTGCATGGGATGGACATACATTTGCCCACTTTCCGATCAACCCATATCCACCTCTCCACCCCTTCTCTCTCTCTATGTCAGGTCTTAAGCCTTGAGCTTCAACAATCAATGCAGTAATTAAGAAAGAGGCAGAGAGAGAGGAGGCCTTTACTCGACTGGAGTCAGCACTCTACTTCTCTTTCCATCCCTCTTTTTCCCATAATCCTCCAACCATCTCGCCAAAACGCTTCCATTCTTATTTTCCCAATTCCTTCCCAATTCATTTTTTATTTCATTCATTGCTATGTTTATCATCGTTATCTCACTTCCTGCAGTTTTTGGTGACGGGACAGTGACGTCCACATGCATTCAAGTGCAAAATCTCCCGTTCTTGTGTATTTTAAGTGCATCCAGTTGTGTGGAAAGCCAATATACCTGAACGAGATCATGACTAGATAATTACAATCGATTCAGTCTGTGATTCTGCACTCTTCAGAGGGTGGTTTGAGGTTGATGGTAGTCTCCCTCTGCTGCCCATCGCCCAAAACTGCAAGTGTGAGGTCTTGCGTCACTGGGAAACACAGTCAGAGAGTTCTGTCAGAAGGAGATCTGGTGGAGTGTCTTATGAACAAACTGAAAAATAAATACACACACACATCTAGAAAAGGAAGTGGGATGCACATAACCGAATCTATAGAGTATTTGTATCCTGTCAAGCTTAAGAATGTCCTATCTGTAGGTGTGTTGTGTGTCCTTGCGTGTGAATGTATATGTATAATGTGTGTGGTTCTCATTCACTCTGTGCATTGGGATGAGGGCATGATATTAGACAGAAACGATACATGCATCCCAGTAGGTGAACTGCTGTATCTTGCTGCATTGGGAGTGGAACGCCTGCATTAAAGGCTTTTTCGCTACAGTATGGAGAACACTGCAGCAAAACTCCTTTACACTGGGGCTCCGCAATACACCACACTAGATGATGATGTCACTCATGCCTTTGCAAACACTGTTAACCTGCTTACACTGACAAAACGCCTTCACTGGCCAATCAGTGGTCACCTCTTCTCTGTCCTCTTGCTATATTTTACAAAAAATTACAACAAAAAGAGCTCATAAAATGACAAATGACACTTATTTTTAATTTAAAAGGAATATATGTAATTTAAGACATCCTGGAAATTATACTTTAAATAATACAATGTGGGTATTCATATTTACCCTTTTTTTTTTTTGTGCAATGCATCACACATCATTGATTTATAGGCTTGAGCAGCACAAGCGAATGCATCTAAGATAGGAAATAACACTGTATAATCTCTCCCTAATAAATGATCTACATCCCAATCCAACCTTCTGGGTTACACCTCACATCTAACCCAAGTCTTCTCTTTGGACTTCTGAAATTCTGCTGTTGCTTTGTTGTATAAAATGTAATCGGTTTTGAAATCACATGCTGAGTAATAACTCTTATGCTCACCAAGGTTGCGTTCATTTGATTTAAAATACCATAAAAACACTAATATTGTGAAATATTTTTTACCATTTAAAAGAACTGTTTTCTATTTGAATATATTTTAAAATGTAATTTTTTTCTGTGATGGCAAAGCTGAATTTTCAGTAGGCATTACTGCAGTCATCAGTATCCCATAATCCTTCAGAAATCATTATAATATGCTGATTTGTTGCTCAAGAGAAATTTTGTATTATTGTCAATGTTGAAGACAGTTGTGATGCTTAATATTTTTGTGAAGAACAACATTTATTTGAAAGAGAATTTTCTTCTAAAGTAATACATGTTTTTGCTGTCACTTTTGATCAATTTAATCCATCCTTGCTGAATAAAAGTATTTCTTTCTTTCAAATCTACTGATCTAACTGACCTTAATTTTGTGAACGGATCTTCACCAAGAATGTGACATGGTAAAAATACTATTTCTAAAGCACAGTTAGTAAACTTGTGTCATGCTCTGTACATCCCAATTACTCTATTTAAAAAAAAATAGAAACGCACATGTTCCTAATGGAGAAACAACTTCTGATGTTAATTCTGTTTTGACCCACTAGAAATCTGAATCTGCACTGTCTTGTACGAGGTTAAACTGAATATTAGAGACCTGAGACCTCAGCAGAGAAGATGTGAATCTCTCTATAGCAGGCCTACTTACAAAGAACCAGAGGAGGACTGAAAATAGAAATTAGACCACAGCAGACAGAGGTAAAAGAGGAGGAAATGAATCTTAAGAGTGATTAAACAGGCTGTGAAAGAGAGGGAGGAGAGGGATGGATGATGGTTTAGAGAAGAGAGCTGAGGTGCTGGATTAGTGGTCAGATGGCCCTGTTTTTAATACGAGGAGAATTTCTCACTAATGGACATCTAGAGGACTTCATAGGAATTCAATGAGAAAGACATCAGTCCCTGGTCACCAGTGCCAAGAGCCAATTCTTTTGGCTGGCATTGAGCTTGGTTTGACTGAAGGACAGCAGGAGAATGTGTTCAGAATGATAAAGGTGGTGATGGCAGCTCAAGAACTGCTCACTGGGATCTCAATTCACGCTTGTAGTGTATAGTCAATATTGAACGTAAATCGCATGGGTTTACATTAAAATCAGATACACTGAAAGAAATTATGATCTTTAACGCAGTTTTTTTTTTTTGTTACTACAAGTTGCCAGTTGATTTTCAATTGCAAAATGGAGATGGCACTGAAACCATCAACGCTTACCAACCATGTGTACAAAAATCCTGGTACTTTGTCATGCAGAACTGTTAGCAGCACACATCTCTATGTGGCTGCATCATTGACCAGTAAGAGTTCTTTTTTTCCCCCAGAACCAATTAAATGCCATTTAGCTTTAATGTGGTCAAAGGATGACATGAAGATGAACGTTCCTCCTGGGAAGTTTGTGAATTGGGAAGCCGTATTTACAACATCACGTGCATTCAAATCACTTTGGGTGGAGCAAGATGGCGATGTACCTTGCACATGAGGTAGGCCTATATTTCTGCTTTTTATATTTTATATGGTGCTGTAAACTCAGTTGTTATTTATTTTATTATAGTTGTTCAATACTATTGTCTTGCATGTGCAACATAGCTAGTTTTATAGTAGAAGATAGTTTATTTTTTAGACATATACTGTATATTTATCTATATTTTATATATTTTAAGAAACATTTGTAAAATCAAAGCCCAATATACCGTGTTAATATAAAGGAATTTTCTGTGTTTATTTTTCACAGGCATTTTACCCATATATTCGAATGACACACTTTGTGTTTTTGCATTGTGTTGTTTAAGAGGTGAAGGAAAAGTCCATAGACTTCACAGATAATGTTCTGGCAGACAATTGCTAGTATTTTTTTTCTTTTCTGTTTTTCTGTAGGGTAATGCTGTGCCTGTGAGGTCCACAATGCCATCAACATCATTTTTTCACATTTTTTTTTTTTTTTCAACTGCGTACCATGTCCATAAAGGTATAGTCTAGCCAACAGTGATATTTTATTTTAATTTACACACCCCATTGTTCTGCAGAACACAAAAGAAGATATTTTTAAGAACTTTTTGTCCATACAATGAAAGTCAATGGAGTCCAAAATCAACTTTGGCTCCCACTGACTCCCACTTGGCTCCTTTTCTAAAAATCTGCTTTTGTGTTCTACAGAAGTAAGAAAATCAGATTTGGACTTACATAAAGGGTGATTAACTGATTACATTTAATTTTTGAGTGCAACCCTTTAAGGGCGTTACACTTGTAGTTCGGTTCTCTTGGTTTGTTTGAAAAAAAAAAGAAAAAAGTAAATGATACTTCCAGTCCTGGTTTGATTAGCATTCTCACTGTCATTTTTAACATTGAACCTGAAGATAAAAACAAAAGGCTTAAAGATGCAGTCTCAACCTATTTTGGAAAACTATTCTGGCATGTATTTTGTGAATTTACTGAGTGTCTAAAACTGCTCTGTGCTGGGCTAAATGCTCTCATTGTATTGTGTACATATGGTGGTATTTTTACCAGCTGAGAACTCAAGAAGAGCTTATAAAATGTATAAAGGAGTCCAAATGGAGCCAGGAATTCCTCCATTGCACACAGAGGTCGGCTGCAAGGAGACGGCGGTTAAGCATTTTGTCCTTTTTAGGGATACATCTTATGACATCACATCCTGTTTTTAGTTTGTTAGATGTCTTTGGTCTGCGCTGCATTCATATATCAGCAAGACTGCACCAGAGTTCGCATGGCAGCATTCAGACTTATTCAAAATGATTCAAACTGCAGAGCAGTCGCACCTGAGTTTGTTTTAATCAAACCAAACCTTGATATAAGTATAAGCACGCATATATGCTTGCACTCCAAAAATCTCAGGTCACATCTGAGCTGGATATACAAAATTAAAGTGTTTGATTCCAGGTCAGAGACCCAAGCGAAGAAGTGTATATATATCTGTGCATATCTGAAATAAAGAGAGATATCGCAATGCTCCAGGTAAAGCGTGCCATCCACCTCGAAAGAGAGGCCTATGACTGCAGAGAGAAACTGCAGAGCAGCAATTTTTTTTTTTACCCTTGGATTGCCCTAATTATACAGTGCATTGATTTTACAATGCATCCATGGATTGATTAGCAATGCCTCTCTCTCTGTGCACTCCTCCACCTCCTACAGGAAGTACTGTGCATGCCGGCACTTTCTGGTCTTGTGCGATCTCTCCCAGGGGTGAGAAGACTGCGCCTGCTTTCCACTGACCTCCCCTCTGTCGTTCCCTCTCAGCTCCGGATCCCTAAGAGTGTCCTCTCGGCGGTGGCAAATGAGGTAGAGAGAGCAAGTGATAATGAAAAGGAGAGCAAAATTGCTCTTTATCAAAGTCTACTCCTTTATGAAAAGGAAAGGAGAGCGGCAGACGAGTGCAGGGAGATCAATTGCTATGGGTGGGGAAACAGGAGGCAAACAAGATGAAGAATGCATTTAAAAATCAATTACACAGTAAATATGACACAAGTCAGCCATGACGGCCTCAGGGGAGGATGGGGAAATAAGGTTCTTGCCTGTACTCTGGTAAATTCATTCTCAATGAATAAATTATTCTTTTGATGTGGAGGGCATTAAAAAGAAAATACGCATGGTGCCTGTGTTAACACAATGTTATTCCCTGATGACATTGTGTGTTATTAATTTCTTCTATACATTTTTGCCTACAATCCTTCTTAGAAAGGCTTTAGTGCAAGATATTACCCGAGAGGGTCATGCACACTTTCATAGAGAAAGGTCCAAGCCATTCTTATAGCAATAAGTCTACATCAGCTCTTTTATTACCTTTATTAATTGTATTAATTTATTTTTAGTTTTTTCTTATTTAAAACATTTGCTTAAAAATATAATTAGGGTTTTTCATAAAACACTCTCACACACGTAAAAACCTACAGTATATAAAACTACACATCTAGATTTTTTCGACCTTATGTATGTTCAAAAGTTTATACTGTCCAAAAATTACTTTTACTTGACTAGTAAAGTGGAAAAGTCAAGTTACAATTTTTAAGGAAATCTCACCAATCATATTTGGCACGTGTAATCACGACGTAAACGTAACGAATAGGTTTGGACTCTTGGGTATCTTTCTAAAATGCTGTTTCATCAGCAACAGCTTTGGGCAATCCTGTATTTTAAGCACTTATTTAGAGAGGAACCGCACACAAGGTAATGAAGGGCATCGATCCAGGTTGCTTTATTAACGGGACGGGCTTCTGAAGCGCTAATAGGACGCCACTTATTCTGTGGAGGTTTAATTAGCCTCGCGCGGAAAATGTGCTTACAGCGCGCGCTGCCACTCGGCCGTCACCTCGCACCCCGCACCCCGCATACACGCTCATTTCACGGGCCGTTGGGACCGAGATCAAGACAGCGAGGCCCTTCTTCATTCAACTATAGCGTTCATTAAAGAGACGGTGAGTTTGTCCCCTTTTGTCGGCTATAATCCGTCCCTCTCTGTCACTTTAGATGCTGATTCTTCTCTATTGGCAAAATCATGAACTATCGCGAGAAGTCGCTGTTGAGAAGTGGCTAGCGGTGATGATCTGTCGAAAGTGACCTTGCGGAATTACTTTGTGCTGTTTTTATTTATATATATGAGTTTATTCATATCAATAGCCTTGGTGTTAAGTATTCATTAGAGGTGTTTTCTCCAGGACTCCACCAGTGCTAACGGTTAATGCAACTATGATTGCTCGTTAAAGTGCACTGACTGACTTCCATATAGTATAATAATTGTGAATGAATAATGAATAATAATTCATTTACTTCACAGAGACATTGATTTGTTTTAAATGACAAAAGTGAGCTCCGAGGTTGTTACGTGATGTTTCTGTATGGCCCACAGGTCAGTGTAATTTCAGCGTTATAAAAAAAAAATCATGTTTAATACTTGAATTCACAGGGAAGAACTAGAAAAACGAGTTTAAAGGTTGGTATATATAAATGTATATGTTGCCAATTTGTATGTTTATTTTATTTGAATGTTGAATGCTAATATTGAAAGATGATTTTTTCCCCCCTGCATATTGTTTTCATTGTCTGGTCTGCTGATGCTAAACCACAACCCCTTGGAGAACGTGCATGGACCATTTGGACAT
This sequence comes from Sinocyclocheilus anophthalmus, assembly GCA_018155175.1. Classification (NCBI taxonomy): domain Eukaryota; kingdom Metazoa; phylum Chordata; class Actinopteri; order Cypriniformes; family Cyprinidae; genus Sinocyclocheilus; species Sinocyclocheilus anophthalmus. Next base: position 239,884 of record JADLZN010007251.1, read on the forward strand.
TGTTTCAAAATAAACCCAGTTAGCCTGTCGGTTGGGCTGACCAGCGGTACATTATCCCTTACCTACAGGTGTTAGGACTGCCAATTCCTATGATGAACCTATTCTGAGGGTTCATGAAGTAATGCATTGTTTTTATAGTGAATAAAGCACCTTTGGATACATTTTCAGAGTTTCGTTTTAGACAGACCTCTGCAGGCATATCTGTGGCATGTTGATACTCTTTAGTGCCGTCCGAAAAATGTGAACACTGGAGCTTTTCTTCGATCAAACACTGACCCTTTCACACATTGATTATTTGATGACTTCTTCCAGGAAATGCCCACTCCACTTATTTTATACTCCTGTCTGACTGCAAACAGGATTGTAGTGCTTTTGACACTAAGTGATTTCTGAAAAAGTCGATAGTATTGCAGAATTATTTGCGATGAATCTGAGTAACAGTGGGTATTTGTCACACTGTATGAGTGAAAGATTCAGTTCTGTTCTCCTCACTGAATGTCAGTTGGCCTGTTCATGTTTTTTAATCACAAACAGGGTTTTTATTTCATCTAGTTTCATAGAAAACAGTTTGTCACCATCCATAGTCTGGACCAAGTGAAACAATGGAAACCCCTACTTAAATGTGGTCTGTTGTGTAAGGGTAAATGAAAAAGCAAGTATTTTCCCAATCCCAACTGGCATGTGGCCACAGCTCAAGATTAGTGATGATATGCGCTGTGTGTGTGTGTCTGTGTGAGAGAGACACTTAGTGCTTGTGTGATGTGTCTCTATAGACTGTTGTGCTTACTAAGGTGGTGCCCCAAAATAGATCAGGAGAGCGAGAACTCCCTTAACCCCACCCACACACACACACACACACACACACACATACACACCAGCAGTTTGATAAAGACCACCGGGATCTCTGACAAACTGCATACCTACTGTTTTTCCACTCTGTCCGGATCGTTTTTCCCACTGGACACTCTTCCAGCTGCCTTTGGATGTGGCTCGCTCATAAACAATGGCATATCAACTTTAAAATTGTGTCTCCATTGCTTTTTGTGTGTTAAGTGGATTTTTTTCAGTCAGGGACAATAAAAGGATATTTTTTACTTGAACTTTAGCAGAGAGACCTTGGGTTTTAAGGAATATATAGGATAGAAAGTTTTTTTTTTATCAACTAAAGTTAGTCTCATGTCGAACAATTCTCACTTTCTTTGTCTACGATCTATCTATCTATCGATCGATCTATCAGAGATTTATATTGAAAAGAAATTAAGTAGATTTTTTTTTACTTTTTAAAAAAATCTAATTTTGTAATGCAATTCATCTTGGAGGTGATTGGTTCTTTAATAATGTATTGACTAATTGAAAAGAAAATATATAAAGTCAGTCTCATATTGTCGAGTACTTTTGTGGTTTTATCATTTGATTACTTGCACTCTGCATAACCTGCTGTAGACCTTGCATAATTATTTTAGTATTATTTAAATTATGCATTTTAAATTAAGAAAAATTGTAGTTTGTCTTACGTAAGCAATAAGTCATATTTAGTTCAGATTAATTACACTGTTTTATATTTTGATTATGTCAACAATCAAATCAAATTATATAATTTGATTATCTGAACAATTACAGTTTATGGCAGAATTTTCAATATATTAACAAAAAATAAGAATGTCCTGTGGAAACTGTTAGACAGAATAATTGATATACTAATTATCCCATTCAAAAGTAAGTATCTTAATATCATGTGTTGTTTCCTTTACAATTACTACAAGATATTGAAGCCCTGATTTGCTACTCAGAACAACAGAGGGATTCAACTGAGGCTATTATAAAAGCCAGTCACTGATGCCTGAGGATGTTAATGAACCAAGGGTATTTAAACTCTTGAACAGAATCATTTGTATAATTTGAGTTCAATTTGCCTGGTGGGCAGTATATACAGACATCTGTTATGCAGCTTTCTCGAGGCTGTACTAAAAACAAAATGCTATTTTTTTGATCACGCTTCTGTTTGCAAATGATAAACATCTTACATCTCAAAGTGTATGTACACTAATGATCACAACTGTATTTGAAAGATGACATCTTCTAAAAGGCGGAAGTCTGTGTGTGTGTATGTGCATGTCTGTGAGTGTTTTTGGCTTCGGTATATGTACTAGGACGATGGGAATCAATCGAACTCTTATCTATCCCTTCCTGCCTCCCTCTTTGTGTTTGATGAGGTTTCTGAGGTCCATTATGTGTTGGTGGTGATTTGCTCCCTCTGCTTTATCTGGTGAAGTGCTAGCTAATATGATTACGGAGCATTCACTAAAGCACCCTGTTCGCCTGTCTCAGCTCTTCACACACACAACCATTTAATCAGTCCCCTTCCCCTGTGACCAGAGAGAGAGAGATGGATGGGTGGATAGATGGATGGTGGCAGTCAAGGTCTCTGACTTTGACACATCTTTAAGTTTGCCTTGTTATTTCCTGTTTAGCCTGTTAGTGAACATATTTGTATTTTAAACAAAAAAATAAATGTGTTGTTTATACAAAATAAAAGAATGAATTGATAATAATAAATCAAATTAATAATGCATAAACTGATAATGAATAATCCATAATGCAGTTATATTCTATTGCTCATTTCATAAATCAGTCATGGGAAGGTTTTTTCATGATTAGAGTAAAACAAACATCTTTATTTGAGAGAAAAAAATTTATACTGCTGTGAAAAATGAAACGGTTCTCCCTCCCTTGCAGTGGTTTACTAAACCTTGTGTTTCTGCCTTTCTAAATGAATAACACACACACACAAAAAAGTTTCCTATGGGGACGAGACGTTTTACTCCACTGGAGATGTATCTCCTCTATATCATGTAAATTCAAAGTTACACGATATAGACGACATACATCTCCAGTGAAGTCAAATGTCTCGTTAAGGAATCCTAACTATGTCCTTCCTAAAGAGTGAATAATGGCGTAAAATGCAGAAGCTGCGACTTCATGATGACTGGGGCCGTAAATACTGTGAAAGTGCGCCACCTAGTGGGTTGAGAAGGAAAGGGCTGTTTGATTTTGTTGAAGCAGAGAGCAAATGATGCAGGAGCGACAAACTATAATAAATCACGTCTAGGTACATTTCAGGCAGTTATTATTGTTTGTTAATTGAATTTATCCGTTTGTCACTTTTCATTTAAATAATTTTCACATGGTATTTTGTTATTAGCTTATGATAAACAGTAGCCTACAAGATCAACGCTAAAGTAATTTTGCGCTTTTGAAATGTGACTTTCCAAAAAGTTCATGGAAAACTTTTAGTGTTAAGGACATACTGTTTGAAAGATGAAGAAACGGTTGAAAAGCTGTGAATGACCAGGCAGTAGCCTATGCTTAATCCTATAAAGGAGCAGAACTGTTGACTAAATCTCTATGATGCTGAATTATGATTATCATTGATAGTATTTATTACGTTCAGCAAGGAAACCTCAAGAATACGTGTAGTTTCCACGTTTGGTAGCATTTTTGGACTTTCCGCGAAAGTTTCGACCTCAGTTCAGCACCTTTGGACCTTCAACTTTAGTTACCACATGGAAATTTTGCACGCTTTTGTACATGCTGTTGTTTTAAATAGTAGGGTATAATTAGGTTCGATAAAATAGATTTGATTTCTTTGTGAACACCCAGATGTAAGCTCGGGACTCAACACAGTCGCATTGTTTGTTTGATTGTACATTTGTGAGGAGATGTATTGTGATGTGGCCACTGGGGTCTATAGGCAGATTCCTGAAATGATCACATATGATTTGACAGATTGAATGTTGTGGTTCAGTTCATGAAGTAGCCTATTTTGTATTATCCAGAACTTGCTCAGTAATAGCACATATAATGCCATTTCATTATTAATCAGCACTAATCGGACCTATTAGGTGTTATGGTTATTTTTCTGTCTCCTGAATGATATATGAGTGTGCAGGGTCCACATCTTAACAAATATTACACATGTACAGACCTGCATTTTTACAGCTTTTGCATATTTTTCCAAGAAGGTGTGTGTGTGTGTGTGTGTGTGTACTCTATTCTGGTGGGGACCTTAAACCTGAATACACACAGACTCATGGGGACTCGTGTCACGATGGGGACCTAAATTTAGGTCCCCACAGGTAAACAAGCTAATTAAATCACAAAGAATTAAGTTTTTTTTAAATCTAAAAATGCACAAAGTTTCCTGTAAGGGGTAGGTTTAGGGGTAGGGTTGGTGTAGGGCAATAGAAAATACGGTCTGTACAGTAGAAAAACCATTACGCCTATGGAGAGTCCCCACAAGGATAGCAAACCAGACACGTGTGTGTGTGTGTGTGTGTGTGTGTGTGTGTGATAAGGAATGTGAACTCTCAGCAGAATGACTCAGGTAAGCTGCCAGCTCAGGCCCAGTGACACTTGCGCAACTCCTCTGTACCACATCAAGCAAACTCCACCTCTCTCTCACTCACACTCTCTGTGAAAACACATGAATGAGGAGCCTTAAAGTGTGAATGGCATTTATAACAGATACATAGTATAAACCTCTTCGTTTCAGCCAAAGATGACCTCCCTCTCGCTCACTCTCTTTCTCTCGTTTCTTTCTTAGGGTCATGGATGGGAAAGTAAACAGACAAGGGGATATTTAAAGCACCAGTGGGGAAGGACACCATTCTAGCTCCATTCAATGCAAATTCACTTCTCTCTGTCAATGAGTCACTATTGTCACCTTAATTAACCAGAAGAACTGAGAAAACATGGAGTGAACTTTGACATTTTGACTTTTGTAGTGAGACGTTTACATACAATTTATTTTCGTAATGAAACGTTACCTAATGCACCCCTTTGTGTAATTAGTGACAACATAACGAGAATAAATATTAGCAAAACCTTATTAATGTGACTGTAAAAAATTTGTATATTAAAAAGTAAATCAGGAGCATGAACCATTTTAGATTAATTTAAGATATGAAGGTTTATAATATAATATACTACTAATAATAATACACTACTCTTAGAAAGTTTGAGGTTGGTATGTTTTGAAAAGGTGCAGTGTCACATAATCATTCAGAAACCATTCTAATATGCTGATTTGGTGCTTTTGTTTAAACTGATTTTTTTTAATGAAATAATTTAGTCAATTTTTATTTATTATAATTGTCATTGTTTGTTTCTAGGTATTTTTTTCAATTGCATATTAGTTCAAAAGAACAGTATATTTGAAATAAAAAATATAATTAATTGATAGAATGTCTTTATTGATCACTTTTGCGACATATAACACCCGAATATCCTTGCTGAATAAAAGTATTGATTTGTAAAATGAATGATTACAAAAATCCTATTCCTTTCTTTTCCCGTCATTTTCTCTTTCTCTGTTTCTTCCACTTTTAGTGATGTTTTTCACTTTATCCCTGTCAATGATTTATGAGATTGGATCTTTGTCCTTTGATTATTGCTAGTAAGTACATTAAGAACTAGTAACAACTATTCATAAATGATTAATTAATTTCATATGTTCAGCAATTACTTTTTTAAAAAAGCATATGAACTGCTCTGACTAGTTTTTTGACTACTTGACTAACTTTTTTTCATTTATCTCAAACAGCATTTCCATTCTTGTTTACTGGATTTTCTTGCTTCATCTTCTTACCACTAGTTTTGTATATTGTTTTTGTATACATTCCCATGCATCATGGTTAACAGATAAAACATCTGATATATACTATCACAAATGAGATTTGTCAAGTCAGTTGTAGTAATGGCTTCCCTCACTGAGGGAGGCAGTGAAGAGTAAAGCTGACCATGTCACACAGTGAATCCATCAGATCTGTACATGTTGGTTTAGAAATCTGATCATTTTGGTAGTGCTTGGAGCAGTTTATCAGAATGTGTATCATGCAGTGATTATTTGTTATATTCATTGGTTATACATGCACATAGTCTACACTGATGTTCTTTTCTCTGTTATGGATCCGGAGAGTTCCTGACCGTATGTCTCTGACTGTAATGCTGATATCATACAGACTTCCTCTGTGTGATCTGCCTGTCTGTTTTCTGCTTGAGAATTGAAATCACACACATACATACTTCTCTTCCTTTTCTCTCTCTTCTTCTCTCTCTCTTACACAAACACACACATGCACGCTCATACAGAAATGTGAATGCCTGCTCGGAAACAACAGAAAAAAAACAAAGGGAAATGATCTAATGCAGTAGTAAGGTAAGTATCAAGAACGATCAAAGGCCATATTACAGTCAGGATTGTTACAACTCGTAAAATGACATTTTATTAAAGTTTTAAATTTTGTTTAAATATAAACACACTAAACTGCCCTCTTAGAATTTTTTTTTGCATGGTATAACCTTAAAAGCTCTAGAGGATGCACACATTTATGGGGTTCTTATTACCTTCAAAATGTTTTGAAAGTTAGAAATGATTAATTTTATTCAGCAAGAATGCATTGAATTGACAATAAAGACATTAAGAAATTTTACAAAGATCTGCTGTTCTTTTTATTCCTTAAAAAAACTTTATCACGGTTTCGCTAACATATTAAGATCACAACATGTTTAAAATTTGATAATAAAAGAATTTTAGAATATAGAATGATTTCTGAAGGAGCATGTGACACTGAAGACAAGAGGCTGCTGACAATTCAGCTTTGCCAGCACAGACATAAATTACGGTTTGCAAACTATAGTCAAATCGAAACAGCTATTTTCAAATTGTATAATATTTCACACACTTATTACTGTTTATACATATTTTGATCAAACTGTATGTAGCCGTTGTGATCATGAGACTTCTTTCAGAAAACACATTAGAAATCGTACCAACTCCAAAAAACTTTTGCACTTTTTTTTTATCTCGAAAATGTGGTATATTGTCCATTTGTTCTTGATTTTTATTCTTCTTTACAGAATATCTTCTAGATGATAAATGTTGGATTTCTGCATCGAGGGTCTACGGGTATCAGTATTCGGTATTATTACAGAATATTCAGTGGGTGTGGATATCTGGCAAAACACAGGGAACTAAGAGCACCAGGAAATGAAGGATAGAAACGCAGCCCCAGATCCATCACTTAATTTACAAACCACGTACAATTAGCACTAAACAGGTAGAGATTTCTACGGCATCTGCCAAACCCAGATGTGTTGGAAATTCTTACCACCAGTTGTTGTCTATGAAGCTGTAAGACCTGGCAGTCAACCTCCACACATTTTGTTCCCCTCTTTTGTGTTTCTCACAAACTTTAAAATGCCGCGTGAGTCTGTGATAATAATTGGCTTTTTGACAGCTGGTTGTAGGCTGGTGTGTGTGTGCATGTTTATGTGGTTTATGAGGACACAAATTTGTATAATAACTTGGGTATGACATAGGTATTACAACGAGGAGGTGATTTATGAGAACATTTTCAGTGTCCCCTTAATGCAAAAGGCTTATAAATAATTCAGTCTAATGAGTTTTTTTGAAAATTTAAAAATGCAGAAAGTTTCCTGTGAGGGGTAGGTTTAGGGGTAGGGTTGGTGTAGGGCAATAGAAGACCCGGATCGGGGTGTGTACAGAGAGAAACGATGACGGACTATGGAGAAGTCAACCCATAAACCATAAAAACAAACCTGTGTGTGTGTGTGTGTGTCTGTGTGTGTGTGGAGTGAGGGTGTGTGTATGGGGTGTGGGAGAGGAAAAGTTGTTTTTTTCTGGGGCTCTAGGGGTGAGTCTATTCACACCTGTTTAACTGTTCATTACAGCTGGTCACTACGCAGGGAAAATGTTCTGTCTTTGGACAATTATGCAGTGAAAGGGTAACGGCAGAGAGCTTTAAACTACAGCACATAAAGCAGAACAAAGACGGTTCCTGAAACTAATAATTACTGGACAAATGAGCTTAACTGTTTACACTGCTCAACTTCATAAATTTTTGCCTTGTTATGGTCAAGACTTACAAGACTTTGATTTGTGTAGTGAATCGTAACTTTGCATTTTGTGTGCAGCTCTGTGTGCTGACGTCATGATCCAGAGCTATTCCTGGTGAGCTCATTGTTAAAAGCCCTCTTACCTCACTGCTAGAGACTCCATCTTTCCTCTTCAGATGGCTTTCGTTCTGTGTGCTAGAGTCTGTTTTCCTTCTTGTCATTCAGTTGCAGTAGATAACTCAAGTTATCTGAATGCTCAGAGAACGGAAACCTCAAAGGGTTCTCACAGCATTTAAGAAACGTTTAACACTTTCTCGGTTGCAAAGTGTATTTTATCTAGTATGCTGTTTTGACACTTTTTGTGTTTTTTTTTAATAACTTGTTTCGGTAGGGATATTTTTTTAGATAAGCAGATTTTATATGATTCTTAGATTGTATTGTTATTAGAGATACACACTTTATCAATACCATATTGGTTATAGGCTAATATTAGAGATAATATTAGATTATAATATTTATATTATGATATGGATTAGAGGTATTAGATGATATTGAATATTGCTGCCATCTAACACTCACTTAAAATTAATCTTTAAAAACTGTATTATATAAATGTATATTATCATAAATAGATGACTAAGTTATAATTAATTTAAATAAATTAGTATAAAGTATTAATACTCATGTATCCGTTTAGCTATTTTTATCTCCTGAATGACACTCCATATTGTTATATTGCACTTTTCCTGTGTTTAGATGCCTAAATTATTGATGAGTGTTTAGTGTTTTTTTTTAATATTTAAGTAAAGTCGTTTTTATTAAGTTGTATTAGACCAAAATAAGATGTTATTTTAAATGTAATATACAAATATAACATTAAAAATAATTAGCCACTAATCAGGGAATATAATTAAGTTAACAAATACTTTTAGTAAAATAGAAATATAATTATAAAATCCTGATGTTTTATCTGTAGTTTTAAAAACATTTAACCTGAAATAAAATAAAATATATACGAAAGTTTTTGCTGAGGCAACATTTCTCATTTTAATTAAGTTTAACTTGATGTATTAAAATCATTCAAACTGAACTGAAATAAAATTAATAAAAACTGTATATATATATATATATTCTCACTGAGATATAGTATCTTAATGATATTTCTGTTTATCACATAATTATCAGTGCATCGCATCCCTAATTTTTCTCCATTTCTCCTTCAATAATTGGCAAAAATACATCTTTTACATGCACAGTCACAAAACATTTGGACATTCGTAGTTCAGATGAAATATGTGGTGCATTACTTTATATTAACCTCATATTTGCTTTCATTCAATGCACTGTGTGCAATATGTAACCTACAAAACACTAGACTACCTTTGTTTACATTCCTTAAGTTGCCCACAGTCATAGACGACAATCTTGTCTGGTACAGTAGTGAATGGTTGATGAATTATGGTCGGATGCATGGAGTATCATGGGAGGTTAGTCGTATTGTAGAGAGGTTGCGTACTTCATATCCATTCATAATCATATCTATTCGCCACTACGGTATACACAGGCTTATCTCCTTCAAGGGATTCTGGCTGATTGCATTTAGAAAATAAAGAAAGAACAGAATAAGAGTGTGGCTTAAATGTTAAATTTGTATGACTGAATAAATGCCATGTTTGACTCGTTTACCTTACGCGCACACACGCAGAGCAGGGTCGGAGACTGCAAATGTGTACTGCAAATACAGCATATGTACTCAAAGACACAGTTAAAATGAGATTCTTTGGCTGGGATATGGCCATATGTTCATGTGCCACCTCTCTGACTCACCCAGTCACGAGTGCCATACCTGTCTGACGCGGAATCACCCCGCGCTGACCTCGATTCTGGCCCACATTCACAACCTTCCTTCCTCCCTCACACCCAGAAGAGCAGCTTCAGTCTGTGTGCTGTTCAGTTACACATTAGTTGTTTAGAAAGGGAGAGGAACTTCCTCTATACGTAGACTACACATAGTACAGCATTACTTAATCCTATTGAGCTGCTGAATGAAGCTGCCTTGATGTTGTGCCAATACACTAACACATAAACTACCCATTAACACATGAGCTCCCTTGATCTTAATTGAAAGGCATTTAGTAGGGAACATATTGGTGTTGTATTGATTTTATCAAGCAGTTTCCTGATGAGCAGTTTTTAGTGGAATGAGTGAGCGGGCTTGGAAAGATTGCAGACATGTTCTCTTGTCTTACGCTTTGTTGCAGTTGCATTTATATTACATATTGGTGGGCCGTTCACAAAAAGAAGGGTATTTGGTTTCACAACGCCGGTTTCTCTGTTGACAAAGTACACAGATTTTATATTATCTGTGATCATTTTGAGCCATGTAGTCTGACCACCTCCATGTGTCATATTTTGCAGTATAAAGTGTGATCTAAAAGTCCACATTAAAATCTTGACTTTTTTTTTTTGTTTTTTTTTTTTTTTTGTTGTTTTAACATAGAGGAATTAGAAATATTCATCCCTAAAGTGAATTTGCAGACAAAAAGAGAACATACAAGTGTTCAAAAGTTTGTGGTTGGTAAGATTTTTGTCGTTTTTGTATAAGTCTTCGATCAACTTAAAGCTGCATTCATTTGATTAAAAATAGAGTAAAAACAATAACATTGTGAAATATTATTACAATTATTATATGAACTAAGTATTACTGATAAAATAACATTTCAAAGTATATATTTAAAATTTTAATTTTTTCCTGTGATGGCAAAGCTACATTTTCAGCAGCCATGATTCCCAGTCTTTTCGTTTCACCTGATCCTTCAGAATAATTTTTTAAAAGAGAGGATTGAATGCTCAAATAATAATAATTATTACCATTATCACAACGGATAATTAGTAGTTATAGGGACTGAATCTTATTCTTTGTGGCAATCATGCATTTTTTTTTCATGATTCCGTTTAATGTTTAGAAAAGTTTAAAGTGAAATAATTTAGGAAGTAGAAATAGTTTTGAGAGTTAAAGTGTCGTTACGTAACTTGGAATTAATTTCAATAGCCTCGTGAAAGGAGTATTACCTTACTTAGATTAAGATTAAATAATTAATTATAATAGAATGAATAATTAAATAAATCGGAAGCGTTGTTTAGGTGAGGAATAAACAATACGAATAGTGGTGCAAGCAATATGGATCCCATCTCAAGAGAAATTTCAAAACAAAATGATTAAAATACAGAATACTTTTTTTATGTAATAATATATTTTATTTTTATTAATTAGATTGTAATTATAATTATATAGAAATAATAATAATAATATCATAATTCTGATTCTATATTATATTAAATAATAAAATTAGAATAATAATAATAGTATTATTATTTTAATTATTAACAGTGTGTATTATTAAAAACAAACATGATTAGCTTTTAATTAGAAACGGATGATAAAATATATATATATATTTTGGACACCACTGAATATACTTGGTTTATATGGTTCCCAATAGCCAGGGGATTGTTATTATTTAAAAATCGAATGTAAAGGGGTTCATATGATGCGATTTCAATGTTTCCTTCTCTTTGGAGTGTTAAAAGCTCTTGGTGTATAGTAGAATTAGAAGATATGTAAAGTTGCAAAAGGACTAAGTCTCAAACTCAAAGAAAGATATTCATTTCTAAAGGAAGGAGTCATGTCATGGGCGACTACCTAAAACGGCTCGTTTCTAACACGCCCCCACATGTCTACTTCGCTGTGTGGGAAGATTTGCATAACGACGCCAAATGTTCATGCAAAGAAAGAAGGTGTAACTTTTATCTCACTGTAGTATTGTTGTTGCTGTCTGCCGCCCTGTGTGAGGCGCTTTGTGGTTTGTGATCTGTGTGAGTTCAGTGAATATGGAAAACTACTTGCTGTGTTTGAGTCTTCCAAAAAGAAGATGTTGTGGTGTCATTCTCCAATACAAATGCAGACATGGTTTATGGATACGCGCCTTGTCGATGCAATTCAATGCGTTAAAAAAGACGTATAAGTCATTATAATCCGTAATTATGTGCCCATTGGATGCAACAAATGCCTCGTTTATAATGGGTTTTAATGTTTTTGTCTCGTCGTGTCGGGACACGGCATCAACAGTATGGTAGGGGCGTAACATTTCCGTCACACGCTTGAGGTATTCGGCCAATCACAACGCACTGAATAGCTGGCCAATCAGAGCACACCTCGCTTTTCAGACCGATGAGCTTTGTAAAAATCAACGCGTTTCAGAAAGGCGGGGCATAGAGGACAAAAACAATAATGTACAGTATGTGGAAAAAAAAAAATTTTTTAACCTTAAACCGCATAAACACATTTCATTACACAAATACACACAATAATGTTCTTTTTAGCAACATCATATGACCCCTTTAATGGGAAGGCGATAATCCTGTAGTCTGTGTGTGTGATTATATTCACATTCTACTGTCTGCTTGTGTATTGGGCTTTTTAATGAGGAACAACTCATCAATCCACATGTTTTTGATAGAAAATACAAATGTTAGTGTGCATATGTGAAGTTCATGTTGTGTGTTTGTTTGTGTATGTATTCGATTATGTCTGTTGTTACAGATGATGTAAAACTCTTAAGTGTATGTTGGATGCTTTTTCCCCATATATAGCAGAGATGATTTAGATTTGTGTGTGTGCACTGGTAGTCCGTGGCCCTGTGGAGGCCAGCTGAATCCCATGCTGTGCCCCAGCGCTGCAGTAGAGATAGGGAGGGAGGGTGTGAACCTGAGGAACAGATAGAGGCCTGGCAAGACAGGCAGACAGGAGCCAGTCTCTCTGCCCTCACAGATTAGCCTGACTCCAGCTTCGCATTCCCCAGCTCGCCTGCACCGGACCAAACCACACACACACAACCAGGGCTTGAATTTTACAACATCGTCAGTACAGACAGCCATTGTTTTAATAATCAAAAAATAAATAAATCAGCTCCCAATCAGAACATTCAATTTCATCATGGTTGTTTGGTCCAATCACAATGTTGTGATCACAATTAAACGTCATGCAATATTTTCTCAAGGTAAAGCACACTAACACAACATAAAAAAAAAAAATAAAGAAGCGTCAAACCGAAATCAGTATGATCTTATAATCTCAAATACAAGTCATGACATTACTCCAAAACCTCATAATCTCTGTACTAAAACCACATTATCACACACAAAGTCATAACAATCACACACTACATCATAAACTTTGATTAGTGGCTGCAGTGTCTTTAGTTATGAGCCGAACTATCCACAAAAACCACAACAGACTGACCACAGTTTTATTCTGATCAAGGACAATATTTAATGTAATCTTTTTATTCTTTGATAAAAATATGAATTACAGAAACAATGAAACAAAAAACATCATGCACCTCATGCAAATTTGATTAAATGTTAACACAAATGTCAAGACAAAATGAAAAGAAATATATATATAAGATAGAAGCACTGAAATAATATACAGAATAGTCTGTTTATATATAAGAACATTTATTTAAAGTCATAATTATTGATTTTTTAGTAAATAATAAATATATGAAAATTAGTAAACTATTCATAAATAGGAAGCGGGGAAAAAAATAATTACAGAAACAGCAAAACCAAATTGAATTACGAAAACAAACCAAAAAAAAAATGGAATTCCTGTAATGAAATGTGATTATACCTAACACAAATAGTAAGAAAAAGAAAAAGAAAGCCTAAAAAATAATATAAGGTACAGAATATCGTGTTTAATAAGTAATGCTTTAGTGTATCAGTATTTAAAACATATTTAAATCATATATTATTTTTCAATAAATAAACATGTATGTAGTGAAAATATGAAACCTTAAGAATAAATAGGAAGTGTGATACATCTAAATAATGTTGTGGGGTGATGTTGAATTACAGAAACAGTCAAACCAAATAGGAAATAATAATAAAAATAGGCATAAACAAGAAATAAATATGAATGACAGAAACTTTATTTAGTCATACAAATTGTTTATGACCAGACAAAAGACGAGACTAAGGACAGTAGCCGCTTATAAAAATAAGGTATCTATAAAAAAAAATATATTATTATTATTTATATAGAGAAGTAAGTAAAACTATAATAAATAGGATCTGTATAATTTGTGTGGGGGAAAAAATTATGTAGTTAATATGCTATAGCCTGAATTAAAGCTATTAATAAAACAATATGCAGGAAATGAATGGAAATTGCAATCAGACACACAGATGGAGAAATAAATTCCTCTGCAAACACACAATGTAAGGTACCAGTGGAGGTGAAATTAGTGAGAAGGACCATATATAGACAGTAAATACCTCTAAGCATTCTTGAGTTATCTCAGCCTGCTTCTAAACTTGAAGACTCAAATGCCGTTTACCTTGAAGGAATGCGCGCTTTACACAAACGACAGCATCAAAGCACACTGTAAAAAACTCAAGACACCAAAACTGAAAAGCTACGGGGGGGCTTTCAGTGATACACCTTTTCAACCACTTTGAATTTAGTTAGGTTAGGTGAGGAAAATAGAGTTGAAATGAAGATGTCATGATGGTGTGCAAAACGAAAAGAGAAAGAGAAATCGTTAAACGTTTCTAAATATTATAATATATCCTAGTAGAATCTTATACTAGCAAACGTAGAATCTTTATTCTTTTTGAATACTTTGAATATAATAGGAAGATTTATGTCACTATTAGACGTGTGGCTCGTCTAGTAACAAGGTAAGATGAGCGCAGCAACAGTATTGGGGGAGAGGTAGCGAAGGGTGTCTCTTGCGCAGTCGTTATGATTGAGCATATTATAGCCGGTGATCCTCAGGATTATGGAATAGGTTCATACTGAGTGTTCCAGCGGCTACTAAACGCTGGGGGTAAGGCTGGGTTTAATGCTTGTCTCTCTAGAGGGTTTTTTTTTTTTTTTTTTTTTGCGGACGGCGGATACGCAGCTTAATGAATGAGGTGCCTCGTGAGGGCCTCTCTGCGCGAGCCTCATTAGCTGTCCATCAAACTGCTCCCTCCGGTCAGTCTGTGGTTATGTAAATAGTCCTTACGAAAATTATCATGGTGCCTATTGTTGCCTACATAATACTATTGTTGATTCAACCGTAAATGTAATGAAAACTAACAATATTTTTTTTTCCCTTTTTTTGGAAGATAAAGATGGGCCTATATGATTTAGGGAACCACTTTGCAGGCAACATTATAAAGAGTTTATAATTGGTCAATTGTTTCCCTCAAATTTTAATCAATGTTTGTTAGTTCATTTCGTATTTTGTTTATCATTTTGTATGTCTTAGTTCTAAATACTGCTCTCATTATCCTGACCCAAGCATTTTAGAAAATATTTTTTTCAATAAATACAAAATAAATAAATAAACAAACGACGTCAGGGGATCAAAAATGTAATTAATTGTAAGATTTTTACATCATGATTTGAGAATCGTGTTGCAAACAGGCCATTGTTTTATCAATTTCATTCTGGGAAAAAAACTATTTGTATTTATAGGCTACCAGCAACAACTTTGAAAGGCTGATCAAAGCATGGTCGAATCTATTCTTGGACGTGTAATAATGCTTTAAACATAGATGGAGACTAGCTGAAGAGGTTTCAAGCAACCAGAACGCTGTCGTGAAAGGTATGAAATGCTAAATCAATTAGGCTAGTAGTCATTCGTCAGTTAACAGTAGTCTGAGGTGGATTCATAACTCAAGTTTCCCCTCCTTCAGTCTTCCAGTGTCTGATGTCATTCAGCATCACCTCTGCCAATCTGACTTTATCTCAGAATACTATCAATCGAATTATTACTTACAAACAGTGCTGTATACTCAAGACACTTGTTTATTTTGTTTAGCTAATGGTAACGGATTGATCTGATTTTATAAACGTCATTTGACAAACTTAAACGGGGTTATGTGTTTAAATGAGTTCCAGAATATCAAATACAGCGTATTGTTTAACCCACTGTAAGATTCGTCGTTCGTTATGTTTAATCACATGTTAATTGCAATTAACCAGCGGTGATTGCGTTTTTCTCGCATCTTTACATTTATTAAAAAAAAAAAATGCCAAGCTGTTCTGTGACAAGGCAAGTTCATCTTTAAAACATAACTATTTCAAATAGATTACACAGTGATTTATCCCCGCATTAGTGTGTGTGTGTGTGCGCGCGCGCGTTTTTGTGACAAATGAGGACATAAATTTGTATAATGACAAAGGTATGGCATAGGTATTACAAGGAGAAGGTGACTTTTCAGGACATTACCCCATGTCCCCACTTTTCAAAACGCTTATAAATCACACAGAATGAAGTTTTTTGACAATCTAAAAATGCAGAAAGTTTCCTGTGAGGGGTAGGTTTAGGGGTAGGGTTGGTGTAGGGCAATAGAATATACGGTCTGTACAGTATGAAAAACCATTACGCCTATGGGATCTCCCCACTTTTCACAAAAACAAACCTGTGTGTGTGTGTGTGTGTGTGTGTTTCCCAGCAATAACACACAAACAAACACACGCAACTAAAACAACTAAACAACTAAATCTTGGCATTTCTCGTGACCGTTCATGCAGAACAGTATTTACAGTTCTTCTCTGCATCATTAAGTTCTTGCTTTGGTTGTCTGTCAAGACGGCTGTCTGTGTGGCAGAGGGTGTCTTTCAAAAACTGTTTAGGATAATTGAATGGATGCCAGGTGATAAATTGCTAGATTCCCAAAATATTTTAAAAACAAAAACAATGTAACCTAAAATAATCATTCATAAAACGGTGTAGATTCAGGTAGGCTAGCACACATTAATAATCATTCATTTTTACTAACCTACTTTTATTTCAAGTGTGTGTTTATGTGCTAAACCCGTGACCACATTATTTATAGGCCTATCTATTGACAAAACGAAACGGCTCTGTGGTGATT
Organism: Sinocyclocheilus anophthalmus; assembly: GCA_018155175.1. Taxonomy (NCBI): domain Eukaryota; kingdom Metazoa; phylum Chordata; class Actinopteri; order Cypriniformes; family Cyprinidae; genus Sinocyclocheilus; species Sinocyclocheilus anophthalmus. Next base: position 256,738 of record JADLZN010007251.1, read on the forward strand.
TACTCTCAGGTAAAGACGGATTTGATCAAATGAAACGCCTGAGAGGTGAAGGAGGATTTATTTAACCCGTGTAGGTTCTCCAGTGATCAAACAGTCGCTGGCTCCCTCACTGCAGACAGGGTGTGTGCTCAATTGTCCTCTCCACGCGTTTGTGGCGCGAGCAATGAGTTCACAGGTCGCAACATCACTTATTAATCTCATTATCAGCGGCCTGTCGAGGAGACTGATTGGCGACCACCTTTCTGAAATTGAAGAGAAATGTACTAAACTTGGTTACTTTACTTAATTTATCACCAAATAGGCCTATCTGCGAAGTGAAATCCCTATTTGATATTTTTGAGGCAATTTATTTGCACAGAAGAGTTTTTCGTTAATCAACCCTTTTAAAAATTAATCTAAAACGTGCGTTTGGAATTTTGTATCATCCCTTATTATTGCTTTTATTCAATGCGTTTTTATTTGAGATTGCATTATTCTGCGTTATCTTTACATTAGCACGTGTAATTAATGTATTTATTTACATACATATTTAAAACTCTTTTTTATCCGAAAAAGGGGGAGGGGTGATAACTCAAACAATACCGCTAAGATAACAATATTTCCAACTGAGTATAATGAGTGTGATTATTGTTGTATCGTCATACTAAGCTGTCGCTCGTATCTCTTATCTCTCTACAGCTTTTATAGAGAACACATCCAGATTTATCGGGCCATAAAATTGAGCTTTACGTTCTCGCACAGACAGCTAGGTTATTTTACGGCAACATTTTTATTTTACAAGAAAGTACAAACAAAATCCCAAGCCATTACTGTAAAACATAATGTGCACAGTAGTGCAAGAAAAACGCGTATTAGTCCAGTGCTTTGGTATTATTTGGAACGTATTTAGACTAATTTAAATTATTTAAAATAAAGTAACTAAATTATAACAAGTAAAAAAGTAAAACAATGTTTTATAGCACTATGGAACAATGTGTGATTTTTCTATTGCGCATACATGGATTATAGTTGCTTTGGTTCCTCAGTCAAAGCAATTTTCCAACTGCTTTAAATGTCTTTTAAGTTTCATCGACTTAAAAACACAGTCGTTTAAAATGCAGTGGACTCAGCAAATCTAGATCTTACAGGTAGGAGCACACCCCTCCTCCGCAACACACCATCTAGTTTATCCCTCGTTCTTCTCCTCCTCCATGGGTCCTACCTTTGGAGCGCGTCACGTGGTTCTGCTCTTACAAATAACTCGCAGTAAAGTAGAGAGCAAATCAGAGAACAGTTATATTAGGCATTATCTGCAGCAGCAGCTATCTCCAGATACAGACAAGGCACAGTGACACGTCCAAACGCGGAGAAGACAACTACAAGTTTTTCGTGTTACGCAGACGCGTTGAAGTTTGAATTCTGGGCTAAAATCAAGAAGAAAGAAGAGACTGGGAACTTCCACGGCGATATTCAATCAAGTCACTTGGAAAAGAGGGTTCCTGACTTTATCACTAACCGTCCTTATCTGGTGAGATAATACAGCGAGAGCTCTTGGATGAAATTATATAAACCCTTTCCTTACAGCTATCAACGTTTTTATGTAATCTGCGTTTTCAGTGATAAATTATAGATGTTAGAGAGATTACAGTGCGGATTGATTCGATCCCCACAAATGATTTAATGGTTCGGTACAGAGTTTTCCCAGGATATCTGAGACTGCTGCTGATAATTATTTATATCCCTATGTAAAGATATGGACAGCAGGCTAATTAATGACATTTTAGTCTATTAAATACAAATTTAAAGATACCGATAACCGAAAAATCTTGACAATTATAACGGTTTGTCCATCTTGACTGTAGCCAATAGCCGATGTATTTTTCTACAGTTTATGATTGTTTATTAAATTCGACTTATTACATTCCTGATTTCAAAGCATTGTTGCAAATGCTGGAATAGCCTATGTTGTTAGTCCCTAACAATTTATCTATGCGTTTCATTGAATTCAATTTTATTCTCCTTTTTATAAACCTTCGGGCTATCTAAGTCCTGGAAAATAATTTGATTTGTTATTTTTGTTTTTTCATTAGGAGTGAATTCCTTTTTCTGAGGCCGCTGCTCACGAAACCGTTGCATTGGAGATTTTGGACTTTATCGAGGCTTTCACTGCAATTTGGGCTAATTTTAAGATTTCAAAACTTAAAAGGATAGCTTAGTCATTGGACACATTATGTATTCGAGTCTGGCTTTATCTTCCAACCCGTCCCCTTACGCACACGATTCCGGGAACTACATCCATCCGTCCGCCAGCTCACCTGTGTATGTGCCCACCACCCGTGTACCTGCCATGCTCCAGACCCTGCCCTACCTACAGACGTGTGAGTCCACGCATCAAGCCCACGGGCTCGGCAGTCACCACGCCTGGCCACAGACTGGCACGGAGAATTCCTCTTTCAACCCGGGCAGCCCTCATCCTCCTCCCGGTTTCTCTTATTCGCACAGCCCGCCGGTAAGCAGCAGCACCGGCAGGGACGCCGCGTACCAGAATCCGCTGGTGTTGGGTAACAGCGGCCGGGCAGATCAATATGGAAGTGCCCTGGTGCGCTCCGTCGGTGGCTCGTACTCCAGTCCGTACGCGGCCTACATGAGCCCAGAGATGGCAACCTCATGGACGCCAGGGCCCTTCGATGGCGGCATGATGGGTCTTCAGGGACGCCAGGGAACTCTACCGGGAAGGAGGTCCAGTTTAGGTAAAATGACTGGTCACAATAGTTATTCTTTTTTCTCTCTGATGTAAATATATGTACACTAGCAAAACACTGACAAAATAACAAAACGTTTGGTCTGCATCACTTTAACGCACTTCTAAAATAATTTCGCTTAGGATTCTGTAGGCTTGAGTATCCTTTTGCACAAATGTCGTATTTTAAAGTTAGTTATTACATTTAGTTTAAAATCCATCTTTCTAGTCAGCAGGCAAAAATGGTTGGAATTGAGGGGGTTTCGTTTGATGCTGTGATATCACAATTTATAGCAGTGGTGTTCAGGGTTATTTATTGCTGTCTTGGTGTTTATGTTAGACTATCGTTGTTAGAAGTCACTAGAATACCAGCTTGGCTAGGGTACACAGGCACATTACAAAACCTTATCAAAACAAAACTTGATCTTATTCCACTAATACACATCTTTTAATGGGCAATGCAATCACTTTAATTTCAATGTTAATTTAATTCCCTGCTATTGTCTGTCCACTTGTGGATTGATGAAAGGGTCCCGTGCACACCTCATAATTGTGAGACCTATCCAAGCTACTGTCACCTTGATCAAACTTTTCTAAACAGACCATTACGGTCAGATACACATTTAGCGACCGTTCCCTTTGAAGCTCAGTGCTTTAGGCGGACACATTTTCCTTGATAGTCCATAAAACCTCACATTTCTTTCTACAATCGAGGGCGATTTGTTCGGGCTTACATTAGGCTCGGGCGTTTGATATTGAGCAGTTGCGTATTTTGATGTTTTGCTACGAAAATTGTTTAATAAACTTGAGTAAAGCTGCATTTTAGATTACAGCAGTCCGTCAGGAAAAACTCAACCAGATTAAACAGCCCAGACATTTTCAACTGCAAAATGACAACACATAATTTTAGAAAGATTGTTAATACGCACGTCTTATTTGAAATAAATTGTTGGAGAGCGTCACGTGTCAGTATCTTGATTGATCGGTGACCCCTGGATCTTTAACACTGATAAGAGCCCCATTGCCATTCCGCTCGCCTGAGGCCCTCGTGCCTCGTCAGCCGCCCTAGCTATACACCCGGTGCCCTGGATTTCTTTATTAATCCATTCTTCATTCCGTCTAGAGTTTTGTCACATTCCATACCGCTGATGCTCAGAAAACACCAGGCCTCACCTATAGGTCTATTTGAATCAATGCAAAGTGTGGAGTTTTTACAGGGCTTTAAAAATGAAAAACAACTTGTATTATAGCCTACATTAGGCTTTTTCTTAACACATAAATAAAAGTCTATAGTTATTTAATTTTATTTATTTATTTTAGCAAATATGAACATATTGGATAGGGAAATAATAACTAGGCCTATTTGAATAGTCTCCCTCTTTAAATTAGGCTATATTGTGTTATATGCGCAAACTTTTTTAGAACGCTCCCTTTATATAAAAATCATATAGCCTACAAATCCATAGAATGTTAGAGTGAACCCTGTTGTTTATGAAAATAATAGCTATGCCTATATTTGAACATATTTTAAAATGTTTAAATGTAGTCAGAAATTGCGCAACACGTAAAGAAATCTTTGTGTGATAGAACGTTTTAAAACTTTATTTTAATCGTGAAGTCACCGCTTTAAATTGGAAACGTCGCATATTTAAAAACACGTCTAAACGAGCTCTGATCAATAGCCTAGGCTATACATCGTTACATTTTTTTGTCTGTTAAGTTTATTGATATTTGGCTTTTTAGATACATAAAACAGGAAGAAACAACAACAATTACAACAGTTACATCTCATTACACTGAGCGTTCCCTTCATTTGAACTTTACCAATTATTTCTTCTCGCGTTGTATTTTATTATTTTAACGAACATTGTCCTCTCATAAATCGCTTTGAACCTAGAAGTAAACCTTGGGAAATGAATGAAAAACGAACTGTATCTCCTTTCAGACATGCTGGAAGAGCTGCCGGGTGAAGGGCGTGAGTGTGTGAACTGTGGCTCCATCTCAACGCCGCTGTGGAGGAGAGACGGGACCGGACATTACCTGTGCAACGCGTGCGGCCTTTACCACAAGATAAACGGCATCAATCGACCTCTAATCAAACCACAGAAACGCCTGGTAAATGCCCATTTGTTGATTATAGTCATTTACTTGTTTTTTAGGTTTTACACGAACTTTTCCAATGCAACATTGTAAAAAGTGAGCAGGTGCAGGTGTTACTTTAAACAGTTATTTCTACCTCACCTGCGGACCCTTTAAAATGACTTTCTTTGGTTTGACCCAATATAAACATTGATTCAATTAAATAATGATTTATTCAATCATATTAAATGATTTTTTTTTTCAGATGAATTCAAGCAGTTGATTTAGATGTTAACACATGAAGCACATTTTTCTTCCAAATTCCCAGACAAATAATTTTTAATGTGAAGTAGGCCTATTCCTCATTGGCAAATACTTGAAATTAAATTATTTTTATTAGACAAATACAGACTTCAAGCTTAGAAGGAAAAGTGTAAAATATCCTTATGTTTCCAGACCAGATGTAAACCTTTTTGCTAGTTTTCTGGAAATACTTAGCTGAAACTTTTATGAAATTATTTTTGCTAATTTATATTCATGTTAAGAGGGTAGTGGCTTGATCTCAGGGTTAGTACCGGGGAAGGCCATTGAAAGAGAGAAATTGAGCAAAGCCTTCACTGCTGTCCTGTTTCCCAGGAGTCTCTCTCTTTCTCTCACTCTCTCTCTCTCTCTCACTCTCTCTCTCTTCTCTCTCTCTCTCTCACACACATTCTCTTTATTACTCTCTCTCACACACGGTTCTCTCACTCGTCTCTACCTCTCTGTTTTCATTTTTGCATTCATGACCTTGTCCTTGGGTCGGACTGTTTTTAGCCCAAGCAGCGCTTGGACTGGAAAAGAATTTCAGCTGAGAAGCTTCATTCTTTCTCTAGAAGAATATTAATGATGTGTACCTTTAAAATCCTCCTTTGAATTCATAAAATGATGCTTGGAATGAATATAAAGGCCTGCTCACAGAGTTCCCGTCCATTTTCTCTATTATTTATGACCATAGTTGCTTGCATTTAAAATAAATGCTGTGTAATACATTTACACATCTTAGCCAGTGCAAAATATTTTTAACAAAACATATAACCTTTTGATTAACACATTTGTGATTCAGGATATTTTTCATTCGTGAAAAATATATTTATATTTTATCTCCCCTTTTGTTTGAGGGGTATTTTTATTTCTTTCATTCCCTGTCTCAGTTCCTCTCTTCAGCTCTGTAAAATTCTCTCAAAGTCCACCATATTTATCACTTCCCTAAATTCTGTATGTTTGTCTCCGTAGCAAAGCACGTCACGACGAGCAGGTCTGTGTTGCACTAACTGTCATACCAGTACGACCACGCTGTGGAGGAGAAACGCAGAGGGAGAGCCCGTCTGCAACGCCTGCGGACTGTACATGAAGCTCCACGGGGTGAGTGTGCATGTGATTCCACACAAGACTGATATTTCTAACTAGAGCTCGATTTGGGAGGGTGCATGCTGTGTGTACGAGCACGGCAGCCCGGGTGTGTGTGTGTGTGTGCAAACCTGTAGTCCACGTGATACTGAGGTCATAGGTGTGTTTTATCGGAAGAGAATGAGAACGAAGAAAGGAAGGGGAGTTGCTTAAATAAGCTTTGTTCTGTAAACTAGTGTTCTATGAACTCACCGCTGCCAAACTGACTCTCACAAGAGAAAAGGAAATATAATCTAGTTACAACTGCAACAACAAGACCCATATTCTCACCCAGTTCAACCGCCATTATAACTAAACCACCAACTCTTGATTGATTGCATAATGAATAATCTGTCATAGTTAAATTATAATGCGCTTACTGTACTCTTGTTTTAGATACCAAGGCCATTAGCAATGAAGAAAGAAAGCATTCAGACGAGAAAACGCAAACCAAAGATGCCCAAAACCAAAGCATCCTCAGGTAAGAGTTGAGAAAAGCATTTTAAAAGAGATGTTTTTGAAAAAGGCTCATTTTTAGACGAAAGCAGACATGAGTGATTTGGATGGAAGTGTGGGAGTGAGTGAGTCAGAGAATGTGTGGAGAGAAATATGGGGTGAGCGAGAGAGTAACGGGAGGGAAAGGGGAGTGAAAGAGAGAGAGAGCACTTTGTCTCCTTTCGTCTGCTTTATCGACATGTGTCGTGGTCGGGCCCAGGAGCAAACACCAGGCCAATTTTGAGACGCCATTAATAGTCATTTGCAATAACCTATAAAATAACATGTCCAGTTTGCTGTTCCTTTATTGTGGCTGTCGGTCACATTTTGTTCTGTTTGTCTTCAGGGTCAACAGTGTCTGGCGCTGCATCTCCCACTTCATTGCCTGCATCAGAGAACGCCTCTACAATTAAGAGCGAACCCAATATCGCAGCTTCACCGTATGCAGGCCAAACTGTTGTCTCAGTCACACAAGTAGGACGCCTGTATTTTTCCGTGGAAATGTCCACCGTCGCTGAAAGTCAATATTGTGGAAAAAAACAAAAAAAAAAGAATGGGATCGATACCGTTGATTCCAGAGTTCATATTCCCTCTAAAAAATAAAGTTTATTGGCAGCAGTGGTTTCATGAAGCACCTTTAACCTTCATTGAACCTTTCCATTGGACAAAAGGTTCTTTGGTCACTGAAATGAACCTTCCTTTCGAAACCTTGTTTATTTAAAGTTGGAACTCTTGTTCCAAACCTGTATGACTTTCTTTCTTCTGTGGAAAACACAGAAGAATCTATTTTGAACAATGTCTCTGCTGTTTTCTCCAAGTCCAAAACAACATCATTAACTTTTAAATTAGCTAACACTTTGCATTGGAACGACATGAAAATTCTGTCATCATTTAGGCCCCGTCCACACGGAGACGCGTTTAGCTGTACACGCATACATTTTGTATCGTATAGGCCTTGCATATACGCCCTTGCGTTTTCGTGTGGACAGCGAATCCCACGTCTCACCCCTAGTCAGACACCGCTACATCACGTAACAGCAACAAAAACATGAACAAACACTGAACGATTGTCTTTTTATTAACTAACATTAACACAGATTAATAAATGTATTCTTCCATGTTCATTTGTATACCGCGCGCAAGGTTTATGTGCATAGTCCAAGTCTTCTTCTCAGTTTTTAGTGTATCTATGTGTCAGAATTACAGCGCCACATGCTGGTCTGGCATGTATACTACATCGTTTTGTGTCGGTTTCGTGGTTTCGTGTGGACGCTGATATTTCTTGAGACGAGGGGAAAAAAAAGATCGGATAGGGAAAGCTCTGGCTTTGTGTGGACGTTACTCACCTTCATTTTTGGGTGAACTATCCCTTTAAAAATAGCCCATCTACTGTACAGCTCGATTTGGCATCTAACAATGTCTCTCTTTGTTCTTTATAAGGCATCGAAACAGATGGACAGCACCAGTTCAGGACATGTGGACATCAAATATGAAGACTACATATACACCCCGACGTCAATCGCCCCACAGAATTCCTGGTGTGCGCTGTCCCAAGCGTGATGTGAGACCTACTACCTTCTCTAAACCTCTCCAGTGCATTCTGGGAGAAAAGACTTTTAACAAGATCTACCTAATAGAACCTTTACACAAATGTAGAGAGACGGAGCTTAGGAATGCCAGAGATTGACTGTAATGTGTGCTACTTTGCCTCGTTGATTTATCGTGGCATATCTGTCTGTGATGTCACGGCCAATTCTGCCAAAATACAGCGGGCGACAAGCAGCGACTTGGCAACAGCTCTCAAGTTCCTTAAGCAATGATCGGGAGGACAAAAAACATGCTTTTTATGGCTTCTGAACATGTTTCATGGCTTAGATGTTAATGATTAACTTTTAAGATACATTATTTATGTTGAGATAAGAATGGTGGAGGCACACAAGTCTCTCCCATAATTCCCCTTATCCTTCAGGGAATGCGTCTTTATGGTCGTTATGACTTTAGATCGCATACTTTCCCTGGATGAGGCTTTTAAAAGTTTCATTGTTGTCTTTGCTGATTCCAGACACTTTTAATGCTGTATTGTATTCCTCCGATGATCCGAAGTGCAATGACCCTCGCTTTTCAGCAAATTTTGAAAAGGGGCACATTTATATTAATTGTTTGAAATTTTGTTGTTTGTTTTGTTTGAATATGTTAATCTAAATTTATTTGCTGTATTTTGTTGATATATATTGGAATTATATCATTGTTTTATTGCATATAAAATTACCAAACATCTGCTTTGCGTCCGCACTTGTTTGTAGAAATATTATAATTCTCCTTTAATTTTTTCTACGCTATGAAAATGTTTTTTTTAAATGCATTTAAAATGTTTTTGGGTTTCAAACCATAATTAATGGAAAAAAGTTCAGAACTATGTAGATAAAAAAAGCAACTTTTTAAAGGTTATTGATGGTCAAACAGTGTGTTTTATAAGATTATCATATTTTGACATCAATATCATCCTGTTTTTTATTATAATGAGGACTGTGGGATGATTTCCATGGATTTATATTTGTTTTGTTTTTCAGTGTCCACAAACCGCTCTGTGGATTTAAAATAATATACTAATGCACTCTCATGGCAATACATACATTTTTTCTTTTCTTTTTTTGCCAAATTGGTGGCTAATTCATATGAATACATTTGTATCTCATTCGTACATTTTTTTTTGTTTTTGTATGATCTGCCTACACCCCACTGACATTTTAGGTTTGGGGTAGAATTTCATGCTTTTTTTCTGAAAATCATATGTTTTTGTATGAATCACATCTTATTAATACATACCAAATTGCCACCTCGTAAAATACTTAAATTTTCTCATGAGAACAGGTTGAATATGAGTATTATTTCACTTAATTATCTCTCAGAATATTTGAAGATTTGTATTTTTTTCTTTATTCCCACACAAAAAAAAAGACCAAACGTCCCATTCTTGTTTTGTTTTCAAAGGTGGTTGTTAAAAGTGTTAATTTTTAAAACGTCCTGACTTTATACTGCCAAGATGTAGGCCATATACGAATTGTATATGAATGCTTTGATGTTTATGACCTTATATAGTTCTTCTGTGTAACCTGTATCCTCGTAGATGTTTGTGTGAATGACTCTCGGTGTCTGAGCGTACCTCTCTCCGCAGAGTGTTGGCGATCAAAGGTTGAGTTCCAGCTTGGCTTTATGGTGCTAAGGTTTTGGGTTGGGCTACAACATGTTGGCTCTATGCAGGCACGTCAACATGTAGCCCACCTGCTTTACAGAGAGGCTCCGCCATCCACCTTTATTGCTATTGGCCAAATTAGCTTGTGTTATCTCTTGGTGTCTTAGTTTTTGTTGCCCGGGTGATGAGGTGCAGGGTCAAGAAACTGTTGCATCAGATTCATAACCTTAACCTCAGGAGTAGTGCTTCATAAGCAATATTACATCCACTGTTTTTTAAATGCCAGAGCCATCATCATCACCATCACACAACTCACTGATATGAATAACTGTCACTTCTAAAATGAGTCTACTACTGAGCGCAGTGATTGGCGGTGAGCTTGGACACAGCTGGCATGCTGTGTATATTGTAAAACACTACAGAAAGATCACTTATTGAAATGTATTCAGTTTTCCTTAAATAACTTTTATCAGCGGGGCAAGATAAGATCGCCAACCAGGCCAGCAAAACCCAAAGGACATTGTTTAAATGTTTCTATTCAAGTGCTGACATTACAAGTCACACGCTTAAAGGGGTCATATGATGCTGCTAAAAAGAACATTATTTTGTGTATTTGGTGTAATGAAATGTGTTTATGTGGGTTAAGGTAAAAAAAAACACATTATGTTTTTTTCCACATACTGTACAATTATTGTTTCTCCTCTATGCCCCGCCTTTTTGAAATGCGTCGATTTTTACAAAGCTCATCGGTCTGAAAAAGCGAGGTGTGCTGTGATTGGCCAGCTATCAAATGCGTTGTGATTGGCCGAATATCTCAAGCATGAGACGGAAATGTTACGCCCCACCATACTGTTGATGCCGTGTCCCGGCCGGAGCGACGGGACAAAAACATTCAAACCCATTATAAACGAGGCATTTGTTGCATCCAGTGGGACATAATTACTGATTATAATGACTTATATTGTCTTTTTACGTGTTGCGTTGCATCGTAAACATAAAACTCTGTCTGCATTTGTGATCGGAGAAATGACAAACAACAAGTGCTACTCTACACTTCCCAAAACTCGTGTTTGAATTATCAGTGGCAAATCCTTTAAATGAAAACTTACTTACATGGTCGAACTGCGGCAATTGGTCTAACGTACTCTCCCAGGATCAGTAAACAGTCCTCCATAAAATTTGCTGCACACATCTGAATACTTGGGTTAAACTGTTCTGGACAGGTGTTGTAAATACAACTTAACCACTGATTTGTATTCGTGTCCTCTTTTGGAAGGCCAAACAAAAGTAGTTTCGCTTTCACAACGAAAAACACAGCGGCCTAGCGTGAGGGGAAGCCCCGGCTTAGCGTGTGCTGAGGCCGGGCTAGCGTGAGCTGAGGCTGCGGGGTCGAGAATGGCGCGCCTGGCCGATCCAACGAATGAGCGGCAACCACATGTGACGACCCCGGGCTGGATTCTGCTTTGTCCATGGTGAAAGTTGATGTATTTCCTCAGCGACCAGCACAGATCAGCTCCAGGCCTGACGAAGCGATTTCGTCCTCTTTTGGAAGACCAAACAAGTAGTTTCACTTTCACAACGAAGCACACAGGGGGGGGGGGGGGCGACTTCACGACATGGCTGCAGCGTCAACAATACTACAGCGAGAATAAAAGTTACGCCTTCTTTCTTTGCGTGAACATTTGGGCAGCTTTATGCAAATCTTCTCACATAGTGAGGTAGATATGTGGGGGCGTGTTAGAATGATCCGTTTTAGGTAGGTGTGGCTGACTCTGAACTATTATAAAGAATATCTCTTTGGATTTGAGACTTTAGTCTTTGCAACTTTACAGATCTTCTTTATGCACCAAGAGCTTGTAACACTCCAAAGAGAAAGGAAAAATTGAAATCGCATCATATGACCCCTTTAAAAATAAATTAAATAACATTTTTCAAATTTCGCAGCAATGTAGGAGAGTTCAGGATTTTTTGGGGGTTTTGTGTCTCTTAAATACTATTATCATATTTTCCATAGTCTAGATTTTATGATCACATCTCCAAAAGTCAACCATGATGATTTTTCAAAAATGTTTAAGGTTAAGGCAGTTTCAAGCTATTTTTTTCTTCATTTACTCAGTTTCTGTTCTTTGTTCCTTTCCATTATTCTTTAAGATGGATAGCTAATTTTCCTCTTTTCAATATTTTCTCTTTCTGTTGAGCGTTACTGAGGCCAAAGACAGAGGTTTCCCAGGGTCACCTTCCTTTATTCATTTTCTCTGCACTGCGCTCTCTATCCTGCGGTAAAAACAGGATATTGTAGAGCAGTTTTGACCATGAAGGAAGTTATGGAGGGGGTGACAATTTATCCTACTGTGACAGTGGACCCGGCTGAAGGATTGTTGCTTTTTGACTGTACATGTGTGTGTCAACAATGTGATGTATGGCTATGCATATTGGTGACTGTGTCTGTAACCACTGCAGAAATCATCAGAATTCTGGGATGGCTCCATGGATTCGTGGGGACTTAACTAAGGCTTTTATTTCAAATTCCTTGTAGACTGCAAAGATCACTCTCTTAGGCAGTATTGTCTTGTTAAAAAACAAAAAAAAGAAGTTATTTATGAATATTTATACAGTACAAAAGTTTTAATCATTTTATTATTAACTTAATCTTTGATTATTATGTTATGTTTTAGTATTTATTATTTAATGAAAGAAGTTTATTGTGCTCACCAAGGCTACATTTATTTAATTAAAACTGTAAAAACAGTAATATTGTGAAATATTATTACAATTTAAAATAACATAAAATACAGTTTTAAATCATTTGAAAATATTTTAATAATTTATTCCTTGGTTGGCAAAGCTGAATTTTTAGCAACCGTTATACCAGTCTTTAGAAAACAGTCTGAGCTTCTTAATATTTTTTTGTGGAAACTGTGATATATATAAACAGGATTCTATATATAAACAAAAAGCCTTTATTTGAAATAGATTTTTTTGTAATAATGTAAAAGTACTGTACTTTTGATCAATATAATGTGTATTTTCTGAACAAAATATTTAATTATACTTATAAATGATCCCAAACTTTTGAATGGTATGTAAATCATAAATAGCTGTAAAGAGCTGAATTCAGTTAATATAACAATAATATTTATATTGTCTATTTAATCTGTATATAAAAAAAATTCTCAATTCAACTAAAAACATTTTTTTCAAATTTTTAAGCAACAATGTAATACAAATTTTCCATCTCAAATACATTTTATCCATTTTAGAATTTATAGTTGTTACAGAGATTTAGATATTTTTACGAGAAAAAAATGCAGATTTTAAAAAAGTTCCACCCGCATGAGAATCCATGCCCCCCCCATATTATGCAAGCTAGAATTGGCTACAATTCTGTCAGTCATAAACCTCAGTGTTATATGAGGACAATTATATTTTTAGAATTATCACAACCACTCTGTGAATCATTTCAAATTGCATCCACTTCTAACAAGATTTAAAACTAGAAATGTTTGATGAAAAAAAATTCACCATAGAACAAGACACTGATCCTTCATTTTGTTCACCTCTGCATGTGTATGCTTGCGTCTTTTTCAGGGTAGTTCATATTGAGGATTTCCTGAGAATGAGCAGTCAGATATCAGAGCTGCCAGAGCTGCCAGAGCCAGAATGCACTAAAACTGTAATGTGTTCTTATATAACCCCACTATAAGGCCTGGGCCAGAGAACAAGCCAAGTGTGGGGGAAAAAGTGAGACAGCGGCTGGAAAAAAAAGGGGAGGGGGGGGGGGAATCGACAATAATGCAGCAATAATAATGAGTCTTGCTCCAAAGTAGCATCCTGCTTACATCTTCAGAAATGCTCAAGAGGGAGTTTTCTTAGACTTTATGTCTTTTATAGACTACTATGTGAACAAGAAGGATCTAGCAGTGGTGTTCTCAAGTCTCACCTTTTAGTTGCGTCAACATTTCAGCCAGTCTGCAGTTCTCAAAAAACACCAAGGCCACTGGCTTTCAGAACACACTATCAGTAAAATGACCTTAGAGGTGCCCTGTGTACTTTAAGCTATAGCGTTTGTGAACTATTAAGTCTGCCAAGGCTGTCTTTCTTTCCTTCTTTCTCTTGCAGTCTCTCTTTCTTCACAGCACTACACCAGTTGACTGCCTTATTGGCCCCCTGCAACTAAAAAAAACACCCCCACATTCCCTAAGACACACACTGTCACTTGCACCTGTGTGTTTGTGTTAGTAGCTCTTGGGGGTTCACCACAGGACTCCTATTATATTGTAATTGAGGACTCTGTTCTTGAATATGACCCCCACCTTTCACATTCTGGAAGAATACGGAGTAACTGGGACAAATGGTCCAATTCAGAGAGATCAAATGAACCTATTCTTCATGGGGCAACATTATCATTCTATGATGCAATTATAATAATAACTTGCATTAGCCCTATTGAAAAGAACATCGTTTTCAATATTATCAGTTAAAGGGAGTGTTCACCACCCAAATAAAAAAATTCTAGACAGAAAATAATATATTTTGTTTTTGTTTAAACAATGGAAGCCGATACACTCATGCATGTTGTATTATTGTAACTAAGTAAAACCTGTAAGTCATAGTTTTTGTCCAAACAATGAAAGTCAACAGGGTCCAGAACAAAACAATACAAAGCAAAAATCACTGAAACATGCAGAAGAAAGAAAGAAAGAATGAAAGAAAGAAAGAAAGAAAGAAAGGTTTTCTGTCCAAAAAAAATAAATACAAAACCTCTGAAACATTAAAAAGAGAGAAAGTCATACAGGTTTTCTGTTCAAAACAAAAGGAAGAGAAGAAATAGTATCAAACAGGATTTTTTTAGGGTCCAAACGTGGGGCCCAAAACTAAACAAAACAAAACCACTGAGTCATGCAGAAGATATAAAGTCAAACAGGGTTTTTTTAGGGGTCCAAAACAACACAAAACAAACAAAAACCGAACCGAAACAAAACAAAACAAAATAAAAAATAAAATAAAACAAAAATAAATAAAACAAAAAAAGAACCTGAAACATGTATAAAAGAACATTGTAAATTGGAGAAAGAATAAAAGAAGACCAAGAATTTTCTCCAAAAAAGAAAAAAAGAAGTCCTTTTACTGCAGCTCTGTAGAGCCAAAGGAATATTTGAAAGAGAACAGGAAAGTGGACACTGAATCAAATCCAGGCTGATAAAGTCCAGCAAAACATTTGTAATTTTATAAATTGCATCGTGCACAAAAAGTGCAGGGTGCATGTAAGTTAAAAACAAGTGGACATGAGCAAGCAGACGTTTCAGCACATTGCTATTTTCAGTGCTCACTTTACAACAAACATTCACCATTTTTCTACATAGATTAACAATTGAGGACAATCAGCTGAATACAATTATCACAAGTAGACCTCAATTATCACAAATAGAACTCCAAGATGGAGAAGAAGAAAGAAAGTCATACAGGCTTGTAATGACATGAGTTTGAGTAAATAACAACAAATTTTAATATTTGGGTGAACTGTTCCTTTAACAATGTGGTAAAAAAAGTCCAGTCCCTTTGGATGTGTCCTAAATGACAGGGTGATTAAAGGAGAGTCCCTCTTCCCTCATGCACTCACGAAAACAAAAACAAGAGGGTGACCCCGCCTTTCCAAAGGTCAAGGTGTGCTCAGGCCAAAGGTTGTGTTGCAACTAAAGGCCCATAAAACAAAGTGCATCTATGTACATAATTATCACAGCACGCCACATGCACACACACTGAAATGTAATGCTAGTACAGGCTCAAATATATGCTACTGCAGCTACACCACACACATGCAAGCATGCACACATTTACAAAGTAGGACAGGTGTTTGGTGTTGGTGTTTGCACACACATGCTTTTCCGGACACACACCTGGCCAATAGTCAGCTTCATTAGACACATATATCTAATACCCACTGCCTGTTACACGATCACAGTCAACAGTGAGTTACTTATTAACATGTTTTAAATCATAAAATGCCATTGTATTTATGATTTATTAAAGAAAATGTGTGAAGAAATTGCTGTTGTGTTTGCATATATTGACATGGTGTGTGGCAGGAGTGCGGTAAAGCCATCAGCACAGACCCCCGATCGCCAGTCTTCCCCCTTCCCTCTATTTTATATTATTTTTTATGTTTTGGCAACATATGACAACGCCTGCCTTTATATGGAGGCCATGAGCAGTATCTGTAAGAACATGCTAAAAAATATAAATCTTCATTAATGTACCTTCATATCACATTGCACTGCAATGCTGGGCCATTTAGCCCACCTATGTCCACAAGCATAAGTAAATGTTTGACCAACTTCGACGACCTAGAGTATGGCAAGCGATTTTAACATTTACTTCTGAAAATGAACTAGCACAACTTTTAATTAACAGGTATTGATCAGCATCCTCAATTTTACTAGTAACTATTCATTAGATACTAGTACTTATTCCAATAATGACTACACTCTAAAAAATGCTGGGTTTAAAAAGGGACAACCCCAGCTACTGGGTTGTTTTGAACCCAACCACTGGGTCAAAACAACCCAATAGCTGGGTTTGTCCCTTTTTAACCCAGCACTGGGTTTGTGCCTTTTTACCCAGAACTGGGTTATATTTAAACCCAGGCATTTTTTTAAGGTTAGGAAGCTCTCTATTCAATTCTTAGTGAATTAATTGTATTTATATATTAGCATTTCTAATACCATCTCACTATTATTCCTTACATTGTTTTTACTAGTCTAGAAGATATAAATATTAGTACTTTACTTTTGAAATATATCTAATAACTATTTTAATTAATATTTTAATTTCAATAAAATATCTCTGTAATTCAAATAATATTTGAAAAATTAATACTACAACCCAAGAGAAAAGCTTGAAAGCCTGTAAGTACTTTTAGCGACTAATTAAGTAGATACTAGTCACAATCCGAAATAAGTAGCCTGCATTTACTTAATTCATTACATTTAATGAATAAGTACTACTATGGAATATTTGCTAGAGAAACTGAAAAATATGCTGGTTACAAGTGGGTTACTTACTAAATCAAATAGGCCTATGTGCTAGTAAGAGAATAAATGAATGAACACAATACAATACAATACTAGTTAGTATTACTAATTAGTTTTAAGAAATAAATGTTTAGCCAGCTTGCCATATCTTGAGTGTGTGTGTGTGAGAAGGTGGGAGAGGCTGTTGAGCGCGGGCGCACGTGTCCTCGTGCATTTTTCCTGTTGTGGGAATTAATGCCATTTCACATGGGTATTATTAGAGGTGGCCGTTACTAAACTTAGCTTCATTCTCTAAGTTATTCATTCTCTAAGTTTGTCCATGAGTGGACAAAAAAGAAATGGCAACAAATAACCAGACCGACGAGGAAAATGCCAAAATAAGAAGGAAAATAGCATTGTAAACGGAGACGTCTGAGAGCGATGACTTCCGTGGCCGGGAGCAAGATCGTTTCCTTGCCGTGGAAAAAGAGCCAGGAAGGGGGGGAAAAGTTGAGGGGTAGGTGTGGGGTAAAGAGAAAGAAAAACTCGATCTTTGTCTACAATCAATGCACCCCTCCTCCTCCCCCATGTCGCCGCCATCTCCCAGGCAATAATTTACGATCCCTCGCTATTTATTTGGCTCACACCTCCCGGTAAAGCCCCGTTAAACAACTTCACACCAAATCATGCAGTTGAATCATGATGGCAGCTCGTTTTGCAGGTATATTGTTTACAGACCATGTATTTATTGTGTTTTGTCATGATAAGTTGGCATGGGAAGCGGCAACGTCTTTTTGTTGTAATATCTGATGTGACTTAGTTGTGAAATCTCTTTTATTTTCTGAATAGATGTTTTTGGCGTAGGTTCCTCTTAGCTGTGCTTTGCACTTCTTAAATGTAGCTTCACCTCCCCTTCAACTTTGAACCCTGAATCGGTAGCATGCGCTACATGCCAAAAAAAGACCAGTTGAATATACTTATAACAAGCCAACGAGAGAAACAACAGAAAACAGAGCATTTATGAAAATCTCCAAAGTTGTGGTAGTCTGTATGTGTTGGTGTGTGAGAGAGTGTTTGTCTATTCATCTGTCATCAGGGAGGCTTGGTGAGGAGACTCTGTGGAGCCTAGAACTCAGGGGTCAAGTCCAGGTTTTCCCAGCCCCCAGCATCCCTCCCGCTCTCCTCCGCTCCAGAGAGATGGACAGAATCAGGGAGAGGCGTGAAGGGATGGGGAGGAGAGGACATGAGCCTGAAGTGATAGATTGACGCTTACGATGAGGAACAGTGGGAACGGATATTATGGATGAAGAAGAACAGTTTAATTTTACATTTCGCACCTAACATGTTTGGCTTCTGCGGGGTTAGTTTTTTGTTTGTTGAAAGGTTGTTATTCTTTCAGTCTTGATTTTACATGTCAGTTCTGATGGTAAATACTGTGTATTTTGCATATTTTTAGGGACACAGCAACGTTCAAACTTTAAAATAAACATAATCAAGTAATATATCTTTATAAAAAAAAGGTGGATGTTTTGAACATTAACAGAAATAATAATTTTAACTTAATAGAAATTTTAGGAAAGCAATTTTGGTTATAACATAAAATTGCTATTTAAAATATATAACCATCGCATTATATACTAGTATGCAAAAGTTTGGGGTATGTAAGTTTTTTTTTTTATGTTTTCATGAAAGAATTCTCTTATGTTCACCAAGACATTTATTTGATCAAAAATTACAGTGAAAATTTGGAATATTATTACAATCTAAAATTCTATTTGAATATATTTTTTAAAAAATTATTTATTTCTGTGATTTCAAAGCTAAATTTTCAGCAGCCATTAGTACAATTGTGCTGCTCAACATTTTTGTGAAAACCATGGTGCTTTTTTCAGGATTTTCTATTTAAAAATATTTAATCAATTTAAAAAAAATGAAATGAATGGTAAGACTGCTGATTTTAATGAAAAATGAAATCCGGGTATAGGACAAAAATACCAGAATTGGTGTTCTGGACAATGCAAGGGTTTTTTAAAATGGTTGCTCTCTGTCTTGAGCAAGCTTTCAAAATGATAAAGGCATTTACAGAACATGCAGAGCGAAATCAACATAATGCACAAAAATCTACTTTGGCTAATGTTTATGACCTAATTTGCATAATAAAAGTAGTATTGGCAAAGAATGCATTCAAGTAATTGCATTCAATTTTAAGTGCATTCAAGACTTTAATATGTTCCTCAGTATTAAATTTGTTCTACACTCTTTAATATTGTGTGTTTGTTTAATTGCTGTAAGTTGAGACCCTGTGCTGCCCTATGACCCTATTTAGTTAAGTCCCTCCATGCACCCTCGTCTTTTTGTCTGTCCGTCTGTGTGTCTTGCTGTCTCTCTCCTCAGGTGAAGTGTGGAGTGATGGGGCCCAGGACTGCTCTCTCTCTCGCCTTCTCGTCTCCAAAGTGCCAGGCATTTCGCTCAGGGTGAGAGACGTTACTGAGGTGTGTGTTATTCTTGATGTCGGCCTCCAGCGGGGAGCAGGAGTCAACACAGCTAGTAACATACAGAGCGCCATCAGCCTGTCAATCAAGTCAGGTAATCACACCCCCATTGGTTTCCAACACGTGCTCTCACATACACACGCAAAAATACAGTATGTACTAGTTTCACGCCTAAGACACCTCTTATGCAGGTGCATTTTAGTCCAATGTTTTTGGAACTCTGATTCCACCCTTGCTTCACCCTGGGTGTTCAATCTAGAGCCCTTTCATTCCCAACTCATTATATTACAGCATAATCCATGTGGAGATAATAACCATTTGGGAAATCAGTGACTGAGTATACCAAAAGATACCACGCACACTGCTTAAAACATAAATTATTGTCTTTAATTTCTGTGTATCTAGTTACTAATACATTTAGACCACTAATGTGATGATGAATTTGTAATCGATAAGAAAATAAAAAAAATAATCCTCTCATTCTATCCATGATTCATCCGAAATCTAACTGAGCAACATTCTGAAACTGTAAGTGTAACCAGAAGATGTTGAAACCAAAATGTAAATGTTGATACTCCCAAAAGTTTTGGGTCAGTAAGATTTTCTTTTAAACTGTTTTTTTTCAAAAGACTCTTCAGCTCACCTAACTTACATTTTTTTAACTATCTAACATGCAGGTCAAAACAGTATTATTGTGGAAAATGGTTACAAATTAATTTAACTTTTTATATTTTGTTATTTTATAATGCAATTTATTTATTATTAATGTAAAATGTTTTTGTGGAAACCATATACAGTTGTGCTCAAAATTATTCATACCCTTGGTAAATATGAGTAAAGAAGGCTGTGAAAGTAAATCTGCATTTTTAATCATTTTGATCTTTTATTAAAAAAATTCACAAAAATCTAACCTTTCATTGGAGAACAAGAATTTAAAATGGGAGAGAAATATCATTATGAAATAAATGTTGTTCTCTAATCCCTTGGGTCACAATTATCCAATACGTTTTGTAACCTCCTTTTGCCAAGAGAACAGCTCCGAGTCTTCACCTATAATGCCTGAAGAGTTTAGAGAACATCTGACAGGAGATCAGAGACCATTCCTTCATCCAGAATCTCTCCAGACCCTTCAGATTTCCAGCTGCATGTTGATGCTTCCCCTCTTCAGTTCACCACACTCATTTTCTATAGGGTTCAGCTCAGGGAACTTGTTTTGATTTTGATGTTTGTTTGTTTGTTTGTTTGTTTATCATTGTCCTGTTGGAAGATCCAACAATGGCCCATTATAAGATTTCTAGCATGAACAGTCCGTTTTTAATTTTTTATCCATTGGTATTTTATAGAATCCATTATGCCATTTATCTGAACAAGATATCCAGGATCTCTGGCAGAAAAATAGGCCCACAACATTAAAGATCCAGCAGTATATTTCATTGTACACATGGGGTACTTTTTTATCCCTGTGTGCACCAAACCCATCTTGAGTGTTTGCTGCTAAAAAGCAAAAAATTTTTTGTTTAATCTGACCATTGAACCCAGTCCAGTTTAAAGTTCCAGTTGTGTCTAGCAAATAAATATGCTGGAGTTTGGTTTTGGATGAGAGCGTTTTCTTTTCTGTTTTTTTCTTGAAACCCTCCCAAACAACATAGTTTTTTTTTGTTGTTTTTTTTAGGCTTTCTGACCCCAAGACTCAACTATTTTCTGCAGTTCTCCAGCTGTGATCCTTGGAGTCTTTGGCCACTCAAACTCTCCTCCTCACCGTGCATTTGGGGGGTATTTTCACAGCCAAATGTAAATTGCGATTAATTAGATTAATTAATAGACACATCATGTAATTAATTAGATTAAATATTTTAAGGGTCATATGATGCGATTTCAAGTTTTCCTTTCTCTTTGGAGTGTTTCAAGCTGATTGTGCATAGATAAGATCCCTGAAGTTGCAACAACTAAAGTCTCAAAACCAAAAAGATAATCTTTATCAAAGTTAAGACTCTGCCAAGCCCCCCTAAAATGGCTCGTTCTAACTATCTAACCACACCTCAATCCAAGGTCAACTATTTGAATATTTGCATAATGCACCTAAATGTGCACGCAAAGAAAGAAGGCGTTTGTTTCAGTAACCGCAGTTAGTGTTGAAGCCGCCATGTCAGGGAGACGCTGTGTGTTTCTAGACGAAAGCAAAAGCACTTTATTTGGTCTTCCGGAAGTAGATGCATTTAGGAATCTTTAAGATTACTTACAACAGAACAGCAATGCATTTTATGGGCGACCGTTTCGTGAACCTAGGAGAGGCGGTAATTCTGACTTTTCTATGACAGTCTGGTGCTTTTCTGAATCAGCTACTGTTTTGTTATTAGTTTTAAGTATTTGCTATTGACTGTTCAATGCGGAGTTTTGCGCATCGTGTGTGTGCATGCGCGTGCGTGTGTGTGTATGAAGAGAGAGAGAGGGAGACAGCGTCACATCACAGTAGAGTCAGCTGTCTTAACCGCAGTTTGTGTAGTGCATCATTATTGTGTCTGTTCCCCTTTCGGGCTTGAACTGATGGTAAAACTAATGACATTATTTACTGTCTTTACATTTATTTTGAAAGATGTAGCTTGCGTTTATGGTAAGGGGCGTTACATTTCCGCGAGTGCTTGCGGTGTTCCGGACCAATCACAATGCACTGGGTCAGCTTGCCAATCAGAGCAGACTGTGCTTGTCGGGAGGAGGGACTTTGTAGAAAACGAAGCGTTTGAGAGAGGCGGGCATAGAGGAACTACAATAATGTAAAGTATTTGAAAAATAATGTTTTTTTTGAAACATTTAAAGCATGTCAACATATTCTGTTACACCAAATACACAAAATAATGATCTTTAAAAAAAGCATCATATGACCCCTTTAATCGACTGACAGCCCTAAGATATATATATCAAGTCAAGTCACCTTTATTTATATAGTGCTTTTAACAATACAGATTGTGTTAAAGCAACTGAACAGCATTAATTAGGGAAAATAGTGTCAATAATGCAAAATGCACTAATTTTTCAGTTAAAGACAGTTAATCATTGAATTCAGTGATGTCAACATCCAGCTCAGTTTAAATAATATATTTGCAATCATGTCAACGATATCGCTGGAAATTAAGTTTCCCCAACTAAGCAAGCCAGAGGTGAGGCGACAGCGGCAAGGAACCAAAAACTCCATCAGTGACAGAATGGAGAAAAAACCTTGGGAGAAACCAAGCTCAGTCGGGGGGCCAGTTCTCCTCTGACCAGACGAACCAGCAGTACGGAAAAATCAATTTAAAACGTAATAAAACAGACGATGAATAATATTAACAGCAATTATTATGATGCAATCAAACTTATAGCAAATTTTGGTAGTTCTGTATGTTGTTTCATGTTTGGCATCATCTGAGGTCCTCTGAGTGGTTGCATCATCTCTTCTCAGGTGTTTCTGGATCCAGACTGCATCAAAAACAGAGAAACAAATACAACATAATTAGCGTAGCTGCTGTTCCAACCAATCAAAATTGATTTGTTTAACCCAAACTAAAGAAATTAATAATGTGCATTTTTATTAGATATAACTGCAGTACAAGATTGAGATGCGTTATTTGAATGCTTGGCCATTAGAGATGTGTCTTTAATCTAGATTTACACAGAGAGAGTGTGTCTGAACCCCGACACACAGGAAGGCTATTCCAGAGTTTGGGAACCAAAATGCGAAAAAGCATTTATAATATATCTTTGTATTTTCCAATTCTACGTTGTCAGTAAATTAGTTACATTTTCAAATATTAACTGATCACTGACATTTTTTCTCATCATGTGACCAAAATGTATACAAAAAATAAAATAAAAATTTATATGTTCATGGTAGACCCTTTAAATATATCAGTTTCAAATATCTACAATCCACACCATTTTGATAGTTATGAAACGCATGCGAAGTAGTTTCAGTCAGGGCTGATTTTTGCGTAGTCGCATTCCATTAGAAACTTTTTCATGAGTGGAATAAACTTTGACCCTGCCCCGGTCAGCTGAACTCTAGCCCACTCATTAATTTATAGACTCTGTGCCATCTGATTGGTGCTACACTGATGATGTCAGCCCTGAAACAGCAGCACTAAATTATAATCATAGCCATCGTAAAGACAAGGGCCTGCTGCACATGTGGAATTCTTTTCTCTTTTTTTTTGCCTTCTCTTCTCTTTCATTATCTCTCCCCCTCTCCCCTCTTCATCGTCTCCATGCAGGATTTCCTTATGTTCCTGTCTCCGTCTGTCTATCTATTTCTTTTCTCTTTGTCTGTCTGTTTCTCATGTTCCTTCATTCGGGTTAATCTCTCACCCTTTCTCATTCTGTTGTCTCTCTCTCGCGCGCTGCTTCTGAACATGCACTTTGGATAACCCTGTTCTCAGACCCTCCGCTGCACTTTGCAGATAGATGCAGCCTATTTATTTTACTGTAAGAACAACAGCACGCACGGGAGCCAGAGAGCAGCCAATACCATAATTTGGTGGGTTAATCCAAGGTTGGCTGAAAGCAAGTGGGGGGGGGGGGGGGGGGGGGGGGGGGGGTGATGGGGGTCCTGCCGACTATATCTTCAAGAGAACTTCCAGATTTATAGAAGTCACTCTGGACCTTGAAATATTTTTAATCATGATTTGTTTGATTATGTGTGGGAGTAGAGAGAGAGCTGGAAGTACTTTAATACAGAATTCTCTCTCTGTCTCTTTGTCTCTCACTCTGCCCCCCATCCCCTAACACACAAACACTACATCACTGTCTTTCTTACCTATTTAAGCTCTTACAGTATAGAGCTTCTTCAGCAAATGCACTGAATCGTAATTCTCGCTTCTAAATTTTTGAGTTTTCTCAATCACAAAATCACGTCCGGGGGGGGGCCCACAAACGCTATCGCTGGGGCCCCACAAACCTCTGGGCCATATGCACTCTGTCACCCTTTTCCCCCCACTGTACAGCCCTTTCTATGATGCCGACCCTTTTCACTTGCTCTTGTAAACAGACTGTCAGGGGTCTGGGTGAAACTATTCTCATAAGACTACTATACCTTTATACGTCCATCATACATCATGTATCTCCTACAAACACACACCTATACCTGGTGTGGTTGTGTACATTGGACCTTATACCGTTAATGCGCTGCACTGACCACAAACACCACACATTTATCAGAGTGCGCAGCTCACACATCGGAACAAAGAACTTTCAACACTTCCCTAGATCGACTTTTGAATTATAACACTTGATTCGCTACATTAAGTTTTCCAGCAACGAAGGATAAATCACAGCTTTTTGTGTAAAAACGCAGATCATTTTAAAGAGAGATGCACGACGAGCATACACACCTTCATTTCTCCCGCTCTCGCTCCTCTCTCCTATCTCCTCTCCTCTCTCTCTCTCTCTCTCTCGATTGGCAATATTTGAGAAAAACGTTTTGAAATTAGCGATTTCTAATTATTGAGCCTCAATGTCTATGATGGTTATCGCCCTGATCAGACATGAAAATATGTTGTGGCACTATCATGCACTCTGTAATGATATGACGTTAGCAAACTTTAGCGATTTTTTGCAAAATTTCTTTGAATAACATGACCGTAAACATGAACACACGGTTGAATGTTACAAAACAAATGATTACTTTTCATTACAATCTTTATTAATGCCAATAATGCTTACATTTATGGTTCTTTTTGTTCGCATCGGGCTTCCTACATTCTTAAAAATAAAGGTTCTTAAAAGGTTCTTCACAGCGATGCCATAGAATAACCATTTTTGGTTCCACAAAGAACCATTCGGTCAAAGGTTCTTTAAAGATCCATCTCTGTCTTACCTTTTTATAATCTGAAGAACCTTCTTTTGCCATAAAGAACCTTTTGTGAAACAGAAAGGTTTTTCAGATGTTAAAGGTTCTTTATGGACCATTTAGACAAAAAAGTTCTTCTAAGGCATCACTGTGAAGCACCTTTAGTTTTAAGAGTGCATTTTTCCGCTGTAGCCGTTTAATGCGATTAATTTGTTTTTTTTTTGTTTCTCATCCCTTCGTTTGTGAAGTGTGGTCTGAAAAAATCTCGTTGAAGTGTGGTCCTGAAAATCTTTCGTTTGAAGGGCCCTTCCCTACCCTACGCCTCCACCAAAGAGATTGAGATCCCCCTACACTCACGTAAATGCGCAAAACAAAGGGGGAGGGCTAAGGGGTAGAAATGAGTAGGCCGTTTCTCACCCTCAGCCAGCCTAGGTGTATATGAATTTCTTCGCTTCAGAATGACTCACTGTTATATTAAAAATTGTCCTGGCTCTTTTAAGCTTTATAATGGCAATGAATGGTGATTGAGATATTGAAGCCCAAAAGGTGCATCCATCCATCATAAAAAGTGTGGGGTTAATAGAGGGGGGGGGGGGGGTTTATAACGGCCTTTCAAAAGCAAATCGATGTTGTTTTGTGTAGAAAAATATCCATATTTAAAACTTTATAAACCATAATCTCTAGCTTCCGTTAACTGTCGTACGTGCATTCATGAGAGAGTGTCGTTCCAGTGGATGATGTAGGCATAGAGTAAGCTCCGATGAGAAGTGACGAATGCAAAAAAACAAATGCAGAGGAGCGAGCAATTCAAACACAGTTCACGAATTAGAAGTACAAAACGAGGCTCTGTAAAGAAAAATGTCGGAGGATTTCAACATAAGCCAAGAGGAGACTGGTTTTCCTCTTCTGTAAACAAAACCAGGTTCTCGCGAGACTAGCATATTCTCACCAGAGCTTCAAGTGGATTTTTCTTTACAAATCCTCGTTTTGTACTTCTAATTCGTCATCCCTGGAATGCTCCTCTCTCGTGCACGGAGCATAATACGCAGTTTAACGAGGGAAGATTATGGTTAAATATGGATATTTTTCTTACACAAACGCCACTCTCTCAGGAATGCGCAAATTCTCGACCACCATTCACTGCCATTATAAATCTTAAAAGCCAATACATTTCTTTAATAAAACTCCGATTGTATTCATCTGAAGAAAGTCATATACACCAAGGATGGCCTGAGAGCGAGTAAATCATGGGGTAATTAGAATTTTTGGTTGAACTATCTCTTTAAGGCTGAATAACACTACACGACTTACACAAATTTTTTGCCCCGACTTGCAGTCTGGATGAGTCGGTGCTACCTGCCGAAAGTCAGAGCCAGTCTACAGATTTTGTGCAGTCGGAGCTGACAAATTTCACAGGAAATCATATGGTGTATGATGGGCACAGACTCAGGTGGTGTTTACATGACACCGTTTTCAACTAAAAACTTTTTATGCAGTTTAGCTGATCATTTACACGACAATGAGTTTCAAAGTGCACATTTTGGAAAACAGTACCATTATCGTCTCTAAGCTACAAAAACGTCAATTTTTGAAAATGGTGACATCATGCACGTGTGGTGTTTCTCTATAAAATAAGTGTTATTTATCCATTTTCGTGTGAACAGGAATCATTTTGACAACATAGTTGTCTATGCAAAGGAAAAACTTTTCTGCTTTTAGTACATTGTTGTCATGTAAATGTACCCTCACGTTTTTTAGCTTCAGACTTTGACTCCATCCAGTCAGAGAATATCAGACATGTTTGATATTTTGAGCCGATTTTAGAACACTTGTTTTCATTTGTCATGCTGCATCTAGCAATGAGACACGTATTTCATGAGGTTACATGAGTTTTTTTTTCTTCTTTTTTTTCTCGGAATGACTTAGTCTTTTAGTATGTGATCCTCAGTCATTTTGTGTATTATGTCAAAATTTTCCTCTGTATCCATTTACAAGGTCAGCAAGTGTATGACGCCTAGTGTTTTAAAATATGTTCATATTTTAAAAGCGGTGTAGTGTAATTCCAGCCACAGCCGTCATTTCAGAATTTCAAAACATCCTATACCATTTATATGTTTGTTTGTTTGTTTTTAAATGCACTTTGTACCATGTTTAAATCTATTCTGAAAAATTCTACAGATTTCCCTCCAAAACTACCAGAGAAAAATGTTTAAAGTTTGCAGAGTCCATCTCATCCTGCATAAGGAAGGTTGTCTCATGAAGAAATGATTGCCTGAAAGGTATGGATCTCTCTCTCACTGTAATGGTATTTTTTGGGTTTGATAAGCTCCTCTCTGATGATGTGGACACAGAGACAAAGGCCGACTGCTGCATTCTTCTGAACCCAGGGTTTAACACATGCTCAGATAACAGAAAGGTATTTACAGCACACTTCACTGTTACCTCAGAAATAATGGCCTGAATCTAGAGCTTATAAACTAATACTGCACAAAACGACAGAAGAGCATTTACGCAATAGTCCTTTCAGTTTATTGCATGGAAATTATTTTATGTGCTGGAATTGATTGGCTAAGACTCTGCATCTGTCAGCCACTGTTTTATAAATGAAAAGGAAAGGGACAAAGAAGATTTAAGTGATGTCATTAAAGGCGAAGTGAGGTTGGTGAGCTGTAGTTATCGCTGTAATGTGAGTTTAATGTGTGCAGATTAGACTGCAGTCAGTGTGACTGTGAGTGTATCAGTGAGCGGCAGTCCTGTCCATCTGAAGTCCCGCTGGGATTCCTCTGGCTGTGTCTCATTGTGCTGGGCCCTGTAAGACAAAGGGTTAAGTAAATGTTTGGGGAAGATAAGGCCACTCACACTGACAGCATGCAGACTACATGGACTGGGCTCCACTATGGCCAGATACGCACTCTAACACACACACACACACACACTCACTCCTCCTCACTTTTGCCTCTTTCTCAATTTCAAATTTTCTCTGTCTCTCTCAGGATTACTTTATCACTCTATTCCAACTCCATGACTGTGTATGTAAAGGTTTGTGAAGAAGACGCTAGCGCTTTATATTCTTTCAATGCACTGAATTTTCATGTCCCCATCATAGTTCATGATAGTTTTCTTTTATCACAACACAAATAAGTGAACACTGAGATTAATTTTACATTTGAGCTGCAATTTTTGCCATGTTCACTGACTGCTAAGCAGTGACTTCTACCATGAAAAACTGTACTGTAAAACAATTTGGAGGTCAAAACACAAAATTTTGTTGACTTTCTGAATTTAAAAAATCCAGCAGGCTCAGTGAAATTATCTAAATTGAATGTTTTTTAACATTGGCACCTAATTTGAACCAGCTGAAAAATTTTAATGCATCAATCAACATTGTTTTGATCTCCAAAAATCTTCTACAGTGGGGCAATTCTAATTCTATATTCTAAATGTTGTTTTAATTATTTTTTAGTTGTTTCCCATGTTCTCAATTTTATTTTTTTATCCTAATAATCTTGTCTAATATCCCGTTAACAAAAGCCAGGTCATCTACCAGGACATGTCATCACTTTCTCTAATAATCAAACAAACAAATACAGCACAAGCATTTTTTTTAAATTTAATTTACAGTCTTCAAAACGTACTTCATAACAGCAATGACCTAACTGCAGTAAACATGGTTGTATAAAGGCGGATATATATCTTTTTGTGTATATGAGAAAGATTATGTTTAACAGCAGTATTATGTTTTCAGGTAGTATAAGGCAGAGGGAGGGGATTGGTGGAGGCTAGCTTCACATGGCTGTTCCAGCTGCTATCTCTAGCTACAAGACTGAAAGTCTGGCCAGGAAAACAGACTTGCACACACTCACTCCTATTTTCTTTAATGTTACTTTGTTCAGTTTTTCCTACTCTTAAAACAAGCTATGTCCCACAGCGGTCTGATAAGAGAGAGGAGGGGCTGTGTACCTGTGTGAAGGGCACTGTGTCATGTTCGTTTTTTTGGAGGGTGTGTGGCATTAGTCATTTAAGTTATGACATTTGGTTTTGTATGTGTCATGTATGTGGGCGCATTACGTGTAGTGTACAGCTCATTAGAATCAAAGCAAATAGCTATCAAACACTGTTGCATTAGCAACGCATTGTTTAAAGTCATTTTATGTCTATTAATGACAGTTTGTGAACTGAAGGTGGGCCTACAAATACAAAAAGGTCTTGTCACTTGCCATTACTGTGTTTTCTAGGGCATTGTACCATAGTAAAAGTGTTACTATACTCATTTTTAGATAAGTACTATGGAAATACAATTATTTTTTCACATGCACCATGGTAATACCCTGTGCATGGTACACTAATATTGTAATCATTCAGTGATGTGGTATATAAGAAAATGTCATGGTGTTGCCAACTGATAACATCACGCAGACTGTACCGTGGTACCACCACAGTTCTTTTTTGAGGGTCAACCCAGCACAGGCTCATTCAGCCAGTTTCAATAGAGATAAATGAACCCTGAAAATACATAAACTACCCACTTTCCGTTTACTTCTTACTTTCACACATATTAAAATTATGGCCTACATTTTACACAAATAGGAGATCATAAAACCGCAGACGTCAACTACACAATGAAGTGCTGCCATTGATGTGTTCTTGCCATACACAAACAGTGAATGCTCTCCGTACACAGTTAGACGTTTTGTTTTTCTCTATAATTGGGCTGTAGAATAAACACGGAGGTTAGGTTGTGGAGCAGGGATGTCAGATAGTTTACGGAGACTTCATTCATGTACGGTCAAGTCTGATTCAGCCAACAGCTAATAAGTACGACGAACATCGTGTCAAATTGTCAGCGACGTCCAGAGCGGCTCGGTTAATGATACACAGTCCTTGATTTGTGTGAGCTGCTAAATAGCAGTAACATTAGTTCAGCTGTTTTAATGGCCTTGTTAGCGTGTCAATGAAAGATCAGTATATCAAATGATGTATCACCTGTCATCTTAGTTATGAAGAGTTAGCACCAGCGAAAATGGGGGAAAAACAGTAAATTTAGTTTAAAAGTGTTCTTGGATCAATGTGAATCATAATGCATATAGTGGGGGTGCATCCTTTCTCAGCCAGTGAAGATTTAGGTGGACAGCTGTTTGAAATGGAAGAATGCATTCATGAACCTGGAAATTAGCTTGTGCTCTTTGGATATTCTACACCTTCGGGAGGACTGGGAATCTAACACACTCCTATACTTTTATCACTCCCCCCCACTCTGTCCATCTCTTGCTCTACCTCTGATTCTTCGTTTCACACACACACTGACACAAACACATTCAGACTTTCTTTATATCTCTCTTTCCATTCTCTCTACCCCCTCGCCCATTACCATGACCCTTGTTCTTCCCACTTACTTTCTCTCCATTCTCTCTCTGTCTTTCTCCCTCCCTCCTGCTGGTTTTATCAGTGGTCCTGCTCAGTGTCCTACTGTCATGTCTTGATGTGATTTATGTCATGGGTTGTGAAGTTTACCTATCTCCTCCCCCTACACACACACACACACACACACACACACACACACACACACACTGAGGAGCTGGCTCCCTCTTTCTAGGGCTCAGCCATCCTGGCTTCTCTGCCTCCCAGAGTGAGAGTGAGCAGGGTGTGTTGTGTGTGTGTGTGAGAATGCTGGTGAGGGTCTGAAATTAAATGCAGGGTTTTTAGTGGACAGTCAGGGATAGTGATGTCATTCATGAAGCAATAGATTTTCTCCCTGATCCTATCCTATCCAGTCCTGTCCTATACTGGTCTATCCTGTCATATCCTGACCTAGACTATCCTGTCCTGTCCTGTCCTTTCCCATCCTATCCTGGCCTATCCTTTCCTTCCCTATCCTATCCTTTACCAATCCTGTCTCGCTCTGATTTATCTCATCCTATCCCATCTTACCTTGTCCTGACTCATCCAATCCTGGTCTACCCTATCTTGGTCTATTCTGCCCAGGCCTATCCTATCATATCCTATTTGATCCTATCCTATCCGATCCCAGTGCTCTTATTTATCATATGATGTCCTGTCGTACCCTATGTGTTCCTGCTCCGACTTATCCTATCTTGTCTTGTCCTGTCCTGTTCCAATTCATTTTCATCATATCCCACCTTGCCCTGATTTATCCTAAGCTGTCCTACAATTTCTTATTCTCCCTGTCATATCCTGGTCTATCCTTATCTTGACTTGACTTATCCTATCCCTGTTCCTGTCCAGGCTATCCTATCCTGTCCTTCCCTTACTTATTCTGACTTAAACTATCCAATGCCATGCAAAGAGAGCTGTAATCTTTTCTTCATTCCAATCTTTGAGTCTGAATATTTGCTTCTTGACTTACTAGAGACTGTGACCAAAATCATCTAGCACCAAATATGTCATTTCCTCCAGCCAGTGACTCACACAGTAACTCACAGTGAATCCAGCTCCATTTATATGTCATTGTTCTGTCTGTAATTTTGAAATACTTTCATCCCAGTGTATGCTATGTATGCATGTGATATTTGTGAGGTGCATATGTGATTTGTGTATGTGTGCATTGGAGAGGTCATCCACATCTCTCTTCTACACGGCTCTTAGCGCGGACCCTTTGATGTGCTCTTAGAATGGCCATACAGCTCTCTGCTTTACCTCTCGCTTGACAATTGTTTATTAGTTTTGAAACTGCTTTAGTGGACATCAGGCTCTGAGATGGCACGTTTGTGGAGAGGATGACTCACAACTCAACCGACCCCTCCTCCCCAAGAGCAGGACCCAGGACAAAGAGTCACAGAGACCTTTGAAGGGTAAAGGGAGACTTGGGCCTGCTGGGGTAGGGAGTCTGAAGGATGGAGGAATGGGTCGGATGAATGTTTCATTTCGAGTGAGAGAAAGTTTGAGATGGTCACAGAAGAAAGTGTAGGAGAGGAAAGAGACAAGAGAGAAGACCACCCTGGTGTTTAAGAGCTCATTGTGTGTGAGATTTATAGCAATGGTTACTGGTTGTGAGAGGTCTTTGAGAGTCCTGTGGAAGTGCTAAGAGAGTACTGTATAAACGCCTCAAGAGCATTAGGAAACAGCATGATAAAGCAGTTTTACAAAACTGGACAAATCTTTGTAAGAGTGTCTTGAGGATAGTGTAAACATTGCACAGAAATCTGAATAATCCATTTTAAGCTGGTAGCTGCTTTTTTTTCTTTTTAGCTGGTTTCCAGTTGGCCCAAATAGGTCATTAGCTGGATTTTTTTTTTTTTTTTTACAGGATGTGCAGGTGTTGAGAGATTTGTGCTGGGAGATAATAGTCTTCTTTTATTTTACAGTGAAAAATATATAAAAACCTAAAAAACGTCATATATTAAACATCAAATATCTCATACAGTCTTGTCTCAATTAAATATATCTTAATTTTTGGATATTTTAACTAGAAATCAGACAAATCGAATAAACTGTTTGGCTGTTGTTTTTTTCTCTGCATGATGTAATATTTTGTAACCTGAAAGTGACTAGAGGGAGATTATTTGCAGCATTTATTTTTTTTCTATACATATTTTACATACAGTACATTCTAGACACTTTAATCCCCATGACTAATATATTCATTATGTTCAAAAGAACAGTACAATGCTATTATTAATCAACAAGTCACTTGAAGTTTCTATGGCTAAAATTATTACTGTTAGTGCTTTTTTTGTCTCTGTTCTTCTAAAATCAGGAAATCAGTGCACGTCTGCATTGCAGCTGCTTCCTCCAGTGACTGTCATAAAACACGTACATGTACTTGTGAACATTTCATAACAATTTGAATCGGTTCATATCAATATGTTATGTTATGTTGTCTATATTTTGCCAAGAAGTCTCCTTGAGGTTTTTAAATGAAATGATCAATGCAGACTTTGAATGTTAAATGTTAGTCAACACATACTTCTAAAAAAACAGCATTATGTAGACATTGCAGTCATGTATAAATCTATCACAACATGAAGTCACATATGAAGTCAGAGCCACAATACAAAAATATACGAATGACCAAAAAAAAAGACCTTAAACTCTGTCCGTTTACAAATGTGCATTTAATATTTTTGCAACTATTATGTCTTATTCTACACACTGAAGAAGGGTTTTTTTACAGAAGATATTTGGACAGTGTTTTGTTTCATTTTTAAGCTCTATTGAACAGTATTTCAAGGGAATTCAATGAGCTAATGTGATGGATCAGTCTGCCCCTAGATAAACAGTGCTTTATATTTATTGGTTTTAGATTAATAATCCATATGCAGCAGTTTCACCTGCACTAGTTTTTCACTTAATTTTTCACATCTCTTTCTCACGAGTCAAAGAGTTACTGAGAGTTCAGTTCATCCGTCTTCTCTCAAATAAAGAGCGACTCCTTGCAAATACGTCTAATCTTTCTTACCTCTCTTTCATAACCATCACTTTTTCTTCTTTCCGTGGGACACGATACGCTTGCTCCGTCAGCTTGAGTCTTATCGCTGTGTATAAAGGGTAAGAAAACACTGGGATGTTTGGCTTCTAATAGGCCTGTGTGGTGTAATTGGCTAATTGCTTTATTTTTCTCTGAAGGGCTCTGTGTTCTGTCATAGAGGCAGGAGGCCATAAACACATATGAGCATCTCTCTCTGTCAAGGCTTCCTATGCTGTGATTGGCTGAGGGCTGCACTGTCAGTGCAGCTGATTGGCCGGGCTGAGGATGAATGGCCATGCTGACAACCAATGGGGCCAGATGAGGGTGAGCCGGGTGAGATATGGGACGCCGCATTCTTAAGCACTAATCAAATCTTATGAGCTTTCACTGATGGGTATGTGTTATGTTTGTTGATTTGCCTTCATTATTCTTTACAATGTGTCCATGTTCTTATGCATTTTTGTGCATGCGATGAATCATGTTGATAGACGTCTGTATAAATCCTCAATGTGTAAAGGGGTTTTAGCCAGTGAGCGAATCAGTTTGTATCAAGAGTTCATATGCAGGAGGAACCAAGACTCGCCTCAACAGATGCAAACACATTTTACAGCAAGCTAATAAAGTTTATATTGAAGAGGTTCCGGGGTCAAAGGTCACCTGCTGCCCTCTGCTCAGCCTCCCCACACCACTCCATCTAGCCTCCAACAGTAGTGCTGAAAATAGCCTGTGATGGATGTAAATCTGAACATTTCCCTCATTCCCTCCTCCTTTCTTAGTCTACCTTTCTCTGCTCATCAGACCATTTCTCGTCATCCCTATTAGTCCAGATGAAGATGGATATGGACAGTCAGTTATTTATGGATTAGGGCGGAGCTCTGAACCTTTATTGCCATTCTTTAATGTCCTGAAAAGGTCTTTGGTATGTTTCACATTACCATTATTTTTCTACAGCTGCTTTAACTTTTTAGTTATGATGCATTTCTTTTAAATATACACTACCATTCAAACGGGGATGTTAATTTTATTTATTTAATTTTTTTGAAAGAGAGGATATTTTTATTGAGCCAGGATTATTACATGGGCAACAAACGTGACAGTAAAGACATTTGCATGTTTACAAAATATGTATATTTATAAATAAAACAAAAACAAAATTGAAAATTAGTAATGTACATGCTCAACGTTTGTGCCGTTCTTATTTCTATTTGGGTTTTCAACTTACAACTTGTGTTTTGTAGAAAAGAGCAACTTAGACATATCTCAGCAAAATACCTAATTTTTTGTTCCGTGGAAGCAAAAAATTTACATTTGGGTGAGATATGGTGAATTATTCCTTTTACGTAAGCATACAAACATTCAGACGCCTTAGTGTTCTGTGAGAAACTGTTTCAGACACACACGCACGCATAATGAGAGACGACGTGTCTAGTGGTCTGTGAGGCGGAGATGGACGTGGTGATCTGTCGTGTGGGTAGACACACGTCCTGGGACACAGGAATCAGAAGGGGGTGTTTTTGTGCTCTGTTTTAGTCAACTTCCTCTCTGTGCCACAGAACTTCCTGTGTTGGTTCCGCGAAAAAGGAGACCCACCAGCTTCCCCCCAGCGGAATGAGTGTGTGCCTGTGCACGTGGGTGCCCGTCTTACATGTTGTAAGTCACTGCCACCTACCACACTCAGCATTCTCTTTCTGCACCCTGTAGTCAATTAGACTGCTTCAGTATTTGTCTACAGAGTGTAACTGTTATAAATGTGGCTGTGTAAGTGTGTTCAGTGGGGTTTTGGTACCAATGGATTGCAAATTGGGCAAACAAGTATGGGTCAATGATGTGATAGAAATATTTTTGATACTCCAACGTGGTATTTATTAAAAAAAAAACATTCAAGTGTAATTTAGTATGAAAGTATGATATTTTATTAATTTAAGTAATTAGTTCATTAACTCATTCAAATTAATTTTGATATTTAATCAAGAAATATCAAGAAAAAAAAAATAATAATATCAGCTAATTTGACCTTTTATGTCATGTAAAGTTAGTTCAGGTTGTCAACTCCACAGAAACATAATAGGGGTATTTTTTTAATTAATAATGTGTGATATTTGTTAAAATAAATAATAATAAAAAAACTTATCTTGAACAATATATTGAAACATTTTTTGAAATAATAATTAAGATCTGTACACATATAATCAGGATGTAAAATGTCACGTGGTGCAACTCCATAAAACTGATTTTAGATTAATATCTTTTGGGATATATTAATATATTTTTTTTTAAAAGCACTTCTTTAAAAAATATATTTTTTTTAAATACACTTGAATCTGCCACTTCAAACATTCCTCTATTGAGGATGCAGATGTCATGTGCATACTACATGAAATTTTAATATGCTTTTTCGCATATAGAATATTCTTATATAAGAATATGCATTATTTATGTATTAATAATTTGTTAAAAATAATCTTTAAATATATATGGCAGCCATATCACCCTTTAGCCCAAGACTGGTTGCCCACTGAGCGAAGCATATTTGAGCTTGGTCTTACATAGCTAGGAAGAACCTCCTGGGAAAAAAAAAAATCTAGTTCTGCTGGAAGAGGTGTGTATGAGGCCAGCAGGGTGGCTCACCCTGTTGGTCGTGTGGGGGTTCCGCACCCCAGTGTAGTATGGGGACCTATCTGTCACAAGCCCGTCCTCGGATGAGACTTTAAACCGAAAGTCCTGACTCTCTTGGTCTAAATGCCAAATTCGCCTATTGGCTTCTGACCATCATGGCCTCCTAACAATACCCATATCTGCTGATTGGCTTCATCTCTCTGTCTCCTCTCCACCAATAAGCTTGTGTGTGTTCGGCGCCTTATGCTGCCGTCGCATCATCCAGGTGGATGCTGCACACTGATGGTGGATGAGGAGATACCCCCTGACATTGTAAAGCACTTAGATACATGTAGAATTTTTTATTTTTTATTATTATTTTAAATACAATTTTTGGAATAATACAGAAGATGTGTACACTCACACGATTCAAGTTGTGAGAAAAATGTTATTACTTTTTGCTTGGTTATATCACATGACATTTTTAGAGCTATTAAACTGAAACTTTTCTTAAAAATGCTCTAAAAGTTTTTTTTAAACCATATGAAATCACAATCTCTTTTACATCATTGGCCTACGCTTTCATACAGCCACCAGCATACAATACTCAAGCGCAGCCTCTGTCACTTCGACTGTAGGGCAAACAGAGACCGTCTGGATCGGTGAGGTCACCTGTGACCTGGAAAACACACTGAATTTTGCCGAAGCATGTGACAGATTAAAAGATTTTAAATCTATGACATGTCCAAACAAATGTTCTAATGATTTAGGATATGGGCTTACATTTGAAATACACATAAAGTGAAATATATCTATTTATGCTACAGTAATTTTCCATCATTAGAAATGAAGAAATGGTGACTTGTGAATCTCTGTGTTAAGATTACAGTATTCTTTGGGGATTGGAAACCAAAGCTCCCCTGTTCCCGACCCCGGTCCTGTATCTTTCTTTCCTCTTTCGTTCTTGTTTGATGTTACTGTAAGTGGAGTCTCTGGGTGGGCTTGGACTGTATCGGGTCTTGGACTGACTGACTGCTCCATCATGTTGTTTTCTGGCAACACTACAGACAAATGATCAAGACACATCCATTCCTTTGCTCCGTAGCGGAACAGAGCGATCTGGCCATGCCTTGTGCTGTTAAACAGCAATGGACCTGGTTTCCATCCTTTCCGTACCGGCAGGTTTAAAGACATTCTGTTGAGTTTATCAAAAGTAGTTTAAGAGCGGGAACGACATCACGACTTCCAATGGGAAATCATATATTGCCGCCAATGATGAATGTGTGTGTGAACGTGTTTGTTTATATGCAGCATCTCTACAGTGTGTGATAAAAATGTTAAGTATTCATTTTGAGTTTAGATTGACCCTCTGTTCAATTGCCGCAATGAAGTCTCACAGGTTAATCACTGTACAGCGTCCTCTAGTGACCGACTGCCGAGCTGCATCAAAACTGCAGAGGTCTCACCTGGACCTGTAATTTGAGACTACAGCCAAAACATGCTAAAAGAAAAATATCGGAATAGGTTTTAGAAAATACATATTTTATTCATTTTAAAAATCACCCTCTGTGGATAAATGTTTTGACGGGCCTTTCAAAACATTCAAGCAGTGCAATCAAAAGAGTTACAGTATGGGGATGAATATTTATTGGTGTTAGACTGTTCATGAATATTTAAAACTTTTCATAAAAGCCATGTGAATAATTACCTCTGTACACCAGTGAGTATATCATGCAGTTTCTAACAAGTTACAGTACGGCCCAAAAGTCTGCATTGAACAGCTGTGATTTAGGATCAAATACAACTAGGAATTAACCTAATTTAGGACTTAGAATCAAAGAAACATCGCAATGTAAAATTTGTGTATTGATCATGTGACTCTTTGTACAAGCAGTCAGATACTTTTCTGTTGAAACGTTAAGATGTTCTTTGGATCATCTCAGATCAGACTGGAGAACATAATCAGCTTTTACACAATGCAGTCTGACTATGTGTACTGACAAACTAAAAATGAACCAAATCTCAAGACATTATGAGGTTCATGTATACCCTACTTTTTAATATTTCACCCAAATTGTTATGTTTAAAATATGTAAAGGGAAAAAATATATTAAATTAATATAATCCTCAATGTAAGCATTTTCACCAGTAATATTATAAGTTTGGATCCCATTGTTTCAATTTTGAATGATTTGCATCTGTTTTTATCGCAAAGTAATATTGCTTTGTTCGCAAAACACAGGTAGCCCATTGTTCTTTCATGTGAGTTGCCATTTTACGATGACTGAGCTTGTTTCGGCGGTGTTAGACATCTTTTGAGTTACATAAACATTTATGCAGCAGTATTTTTTAAAGGGGGATTCACCGTGTCTTGTAAATCTGTCTCATTCTTTGAAGTCTTATCTGGCTCAAGACATGGATCGTAGTGCTGCTCTGATCCTATGGAATCCCAGTCCCTCGTGTGTGTGCTTGTGTGTGTTCCTGCACTATGAACGGCCCCAGAAAACCCTGGTGGATATTTTACTGTTGAATGGTCAAGCCATGTAATTAATACAATTTGAAAGATAAAACACTTTTTTTTAAGGTAGTAATTTGAAGTTGTGCATTGACATACATAAATCAGGTATTTAACAGTATTTGGCAACTTTGGATTGCATTGCTTTGCTTTGATATGTATGAATGTATTTATTTATTACCAGTGCATTTTAAACAAACTATTGTTATTAGAGAGGGTAAATAACAATGTATTTATTTATAAAGCCAATGCATTTTAAACTAACCATACAAGTCAGTTTCATCTTCAATTTATGTCAAGTAAAGACACGCCCAGTAATCTATGCTGCTATTGAGCAGACTTCCTAATTTTTATATATTATATTATATATATATATATAATACTTTGAATCTGTTAATAATTAAAACTGCATTTGTAATATTTGAAAGCAATCCCTGTCTTTGTTCATTATAATATGTGAATATTGATGAATTGTACCTGTGTTAATCCCATAGGCCTCTACAGACTGTTTAAACCTGTGCTGTTACTCCGCCCAGTGGACAAAAAGCAGATCACATCTCAGAGCTCTACAGTTATTTAGCAGATTTTACACTCCATCTGTCACCAGTTGGAGATTGGATCTCTTTGGCCCCTCTATAAATCCATATGCAATCCATAGCCATTTGCCTATTACAAGATAAACCTATTACAAGGTTTGTTATTCTCCAAAATGTCATTATATAAAATAGCTACATTATAAAGTTGACACATAAATCTGGTTTAGTCTAGAGTGGAATAGTGTGCTCATAAGCTGCATATGACTAACAGTCCTATTGGGGTGGAGATGCACAGCTCACTGACCTGGTCTGTCTGGTACTGCAGAATCTGACATTACCATCATCTATCTTGCTGACTTCTGGTGTCATTCTCTCAGAGCTGCATTGCATAGGTTTGAAAAGCTCACGCTGGACCAGAGCCCTGCTGGTTCATCATATTTAATATGCATAACAGTGACCTGGCCTGTTCATTCTCCTATAGACCCAAGTTTGTGTCAGCCTCAACCCTCCAGATTCTTTGTTGTGTGGTACTGAGGGTTGTGAGCCCTAACTTTAAATGTATCTGCCAGAATATATGAGATGTGTCCTGTTTTTGAAGCAGTTTTTTTCTTCATATAATCTGTATATATATATATATATATTCTATATAATATAACAGTGGGGCAAAAATTATTTAGTCAGCCACCAATTGTGCAATTTCTCCCACTTAAAAAGATGAGAGAGGGTTGTAATTTTCATCATAGGTATACCTCGACTATGAGAGACAAAATGAGAAGAAATATCCAGAAAATCACATTGTAGGATTGTAGGATTTTATTTGCAAATTATGGTGGAAAATAATATTTGGTCAATAATAAAATTTCATCTCAATACTTTGTTATACCCTTTGTTGGCAATGACAGAGGTCTAAAACGTTTTTTGTAAGTCTTCACAAGGTTTTCACACATTGTTGCTGGTATTTTGGTCCATTCCTCCATGCAGATTTCCTCTAGAGCAGTAATGTTTTGGGGTTGTCGCTGGGCAACACGGAGTTTCAGCTCCCTCCATTGATTTTCTATTGGGTTCAGGTCTGGATACTGGCTAGGCCACTCCAGGACCTTGTAATGCTTCTTACGAAGCCACTCCTTCCTTGCCCGGGCGGTGTGTTTGGGATCATTTTCATGCTGAAAGACCCAGCCACGTTTCTTTTTCAATGCCCTTGCTGATGGAAGGAGTTTTCACTCAAAATCTCACGATACATTGCCCCATTCATTCTTTCGTTTACACGGATCAGTCGGCCTGGTCCCTTTGCAGAAAAACAGCCCCAATGCATGATGTTTCCACCCCCATGCTTCTCAGTAGTTATGGTGTTCTTTGGATGCAACTCAGCATTCTTTCTCCTCCATACACGACAAGTTGAGTTTTTACCAAAATGTTCTATTTTGGTTTCATCGGACCATATGACATTCTCCCAATCCTCATCTGGATCATCCAAATGCTCTCTAGCAAAACTTCAGACGGGCCTGGACATGTACTGCTTAAGCAGGGGGACACGTCTGGCACTGAAGGATTTGAGTCCCTGGTGGCGCAGTTTGTTACTGATGGTAGCCTTTGTTACTTTGGCCCCAGCTCTCTGCAGGTCATTCACTAAGTCCCCCCCGTGTGGTTCTGGGATTTTTGCTCACAGTTCTTGTTATCATTTTGACCCCACGGGGGGAGATCTTGCGTGGAGCCCCAGATCGAGGGAGATTATCAGTGGTTTTGTATGTCTTCCATTTTTTAATAATTGCTCCCCCAGTTGATTTCTTCACACCAAGCTGCTTACCTATTGCAGATTCAAGTCTTCCCAGCCTGGTGCAGGTCTACAATTTTGTTTCTGGTGTCCTTTGACAGCTCTTTGGTCTTTGCCATGGTGGAGTTTGGAGTGTGACTGTTGAGGTTGTGGACAGGTGTCTTTTATATTGATAACGAGTTCAAACAGATGCCATTTAATACAGGTAACGAGTGGAGGACATAGGAGCCTCTTAAAGAAGTTGTTACATGTCTGTGAGAGCCAGAAATCTTGCTTTTTTTTGTAGGTGACCAAATACTTATTTTACGAGGAATTTACCAATTAATTCTTTAAAAAGCCTACAATGTGATTTTCTGGATTTTTTTTTTCTCTCATAGTTGAGGTATACCTTTGTTGAAAATTACAGGCCTCTCTCATTTTTTTTAAGTGGGAGAACTTGCACAATTGGTTTCTGACTAAATACTTTTTTGCCCCACTGTAGATCTAGATTCAGTCATGAACTAAGTGGCACAGTCGACGGGTTTTACAGTAACTGATGATATTCAGAGATTTAAACGACTTGGCACAAGCTGATTGTTTCATGCTGCATATGCAGCCAATGAGCTTAGTGCCTTGCATTTATGTGGCTGGCTAGCATTCACTTGAGATTTTTGCAGCGTGCTTTCAGAGTTTCTCTGAAACCCCCCACCTTCCCCAGCTCAACCTGTATAGATCTGCTACGGGTTATTTTATATGCTATTTGTTCAGAAGCAGTATGTCTTAAATACTCACGGCACCGTATCGCCGTATGCATCAGGAGTAGCAAGTTCTGTACTTGCTTGCAGCAGCAGCAATAATGTACAACTACAGCAATTCAGCAGCAGCAGTGTAGCAGATCTATTCCATCAAGACCAAATGCATTAACATTGTCATTTCCATCACCATGCTAATATCTTCCAAGAGTTGTCATGATTGAAATATACAGTGGGGAAAATATTTATCTGATCCCCTGCTGATTTTGTAAGTTTACCCACTTACAAAGAAATGAAGGGTCTTTTTATGGTAGGTTTATTTTAACTATAGAGAGCAGAGCCGATCCTCCCTATACGCAAAATACTCAAGCTGCGTAGGGCCCCCGAAACAACAGGGGGCCCCCTTGCTCTCAAAGATGATTTCATTTTAGTTTCGTTTTTTAATTTGCCAAGCGGTTATGAAAACATGAATGATCAATTATTTTAATGCGGTGCGCTGTCGCGCAGGGCGTCATTAAGGCACGGGCTACAAGGGGCTGAGCCCAGGGCCTACACTGGAACGGGGGCCCACTGGCTGCCATGGAAATTTAATATTTTTTTGAATAGTTATATGGGAGTTTGCGCAGGACAACAGCATTCTGTAACAAACTCACACACCTCCTTTTTACAGCGATTCCGCTGGTTGTAGTAGCCATATAGTGAATGGCTCATTTTTAGGTTCCCCCCACAACAGTTTGTATAGTTAGGTATTTTTCCCCGTGGTCCACGATATCCTGGTCGCGGAATGTACAATTTTGGCTAGTAAATACTCTTCAGCCAGGTATTCGTTATGTCGACATGAGATAAAGAAAACACCAACACGCTGTGAAAGGAACTGAACCGACACGTTCTTAAACTCATACCGTGAGAGTTCAGGAGCTTGCTTGTTGTCCTCTTGTGGTCATCTGTTCCCATAAATATGCAGTTAAATTCGGGTCCTCAAAGTCTCCATTTTAAATCCATCCGGGGATTTGAAAATAGGATTGTGCCTATTGCTTAAATGTGATCATTAACTGTATACAGCTGGGGTTTAACTAATTAAACGTGGAGCATGTCATGTTGTTCAACTAAAAAACGCAGTTGTAGCAATCACCCACAACACACTTATGGTCAACCTGCCAGTGTGCTTTTGCTCTACTGAATGATGAATTAATGTTTTGTGTGATTTACGGTGTTTAAATCATACCTGTAAACTCACATTTCAGCCAGGAAAATTTTGATGGCATTTTCTTTTCATATTACCTCCTTATAATGCCGTAATAATGTAGTGTTTACTTTATGTAACGGCTATATAATTCTGCTGTTCCACAAGCGCCACATTGTGGCAAAGAGTAAATTTGCATTCGCTTATATTCACATTTTACGCACAACAGTGTTGCGAATGTTAACTGGCATATTAACAAGAAAAAAAAAATGAAATTTGACAAATAATTGTTAGGAAGCTTAAAAAAAAAAGACGTTTTCTGGGGTCGGGGGGCCTACTGTAATGCTGTAGCCCAGGGGCCTTTGGTTATCTTAAGGCGCCCCTGGCTGTTGCCCTTTCTACATAAAAATCTGTCAAATCACGTAATGTGAATGTTGTAAGGTCTTGCATGAGACGAAAAAATGAGTGAAAAGCGACCGATCGCGAGATTCCAAGCGCGATTCGAGACTGAGTGAAACACGGACAAATGCGTTTCATTGATCCACTCATCTTTACAGATCCTCTCTAAATCCTTAATGTTTCTTGGCTGTCATTTGGCGACTCGACGTTTCAGTTCCCTCCACAGATTTTCTATAGAATTGAAGTCTGGAGACTGGCTAGGCCACTCCATGACCTTAATGTGTTTCTTCTTGAGCCACTCCTTTGTTGCGTTGGTGGTATTTTTCGGGTCATTGTCATGCTGGAAGACACGTCCATGACACATCTTCAGTTTTCTGGCTGAGGGAAGGAGGTTCTCGTCCAAGATTTTACAGTACAAGGCCCCATCCATTTGCCCCTCAATGCGGTGAAGTTGTCCTGTACCCTTAGCAGAAAAACAGCCTCAAAGCATAATGTTTCCACCTCCATGTTTGACGGTGGGGTGGTGTTCTTGGGGTCATAGGCAGCAATCCTCCTCCTCCAAGCACGGCGAGTTGAGTTGATGCCAAAGAGCTTGATTTTGGTCTCATCTGACCACAGCACGTTCTCCCAAACCTTCTCTGAATCATTTAGATGTTCACTGGTAAACTTTAAACGGGCCTGTACATGTGCCTTCTTGAGCAGGGTGACCTTGCGGGCGCTGCAGGATTTCAGTCCATTGCAGCGTAGTGTGTTACCAGTGTTTTGCTTGGTGACTGTGGTCCCAGCTGCTTTAAGATCATTAACAAGCTCCTCCCATGTAGTTCGGTGCTGATCCCTCACCTTTCTCATGATCATCCTTACCCCATGAGGAGAGATCTTGCACAAAGATCCAGACCGAGGCCGATTGATGGTTGTTTTGTATTTCTTCCATTTCTGAATAATCGCATAGACAGTTGTCTCCTTCTCACCAAGCTTATTGCTGATGGTCTTGTAGCCCATTCAAGCTTTGTGCAGATCTACAGTCTTGTCTCTGACATTTTTTTGACAGCTCTTTGGTCTTGCCCATGGCGGTGGGAAAGGTTGGATTAGAATATATAGATTGTGTGGACAGGTGTCTTATACACCCAATGAGCTGACATTAGGAGTAACTTCTTAAAGTGGCAGGACTAATCTGTGTTCCACATGGGCAGATAACCAGTCTGTGGGAGCCAGAATTATTGCTGGTTGGTAGGGAATCAAATACTTATTTCACTCACTGAAATGCAATCTCTAACCTTTATATAATGTGTTTTTTTCTGGATTTTTTGGTCTGTATTCTGTCTCTATCTGTTAAAATAAACTTTAAAATACCCCCAAAACAACGTTAAAATAAA
The DNA here is from genome assembly GCA_018155175.1 of Sinocyclocheilus anophthalmus. NCBI lineage: Eukaryota > Metazoa > Chordata > Actinopteri > Cypriniformes > Cyprinidae > Sinocyclocheilus > Sinocyclocheilus anophthalmus. Next base: position 301,497 of record JADLZN010007251.1, read on the forward strand.
TTACAGACCCTTAATTTCTTTGTAAGTGGGAAAACTTACAAAATCAGCAGAGGATCAAATAAATATTTCCCCACTGTGGTTGGTGGTTGTCTGTATTTTGATATTAATTATATTATGTTGTAATTGTGGTGTGTGTGTTTTGTGTGTGTGTATTAGGGGTGAGCAATATGACCAAATATCACAATATGAGTAATTTTATTTCACGTACGTTACGTAGTTATAGTTATAGATATATACTTACAACAGTGATTTAGTCAAGAGCAGTGAGAGATTGTCTCTCTTTTGTTGTTTGATTAAAATGAATGACAGACAGCAGGAATTTTAGACTGCTGTCACTTTAAGAGCTGCCTGAATCCAATATACTGTTACATTGTTTCTTTTATCACTGTTTCGGCCTTCAAATTACTGTGTTTATGAAATACTTGCCAAGGAATCATTCTGACACTTACAAGTGTGCATATTTAACTGTTCAAGGCTTATAAAGTGGCAAAAATTACTCAATACTCCCACGCTCTATGAGCTCTGTTTTCACATGCAAGCCTCTCTGACAGCATTTAGAAACCGTCTCTCAGACAGCACATGTATATACCAAAATTAGTTTTCTTTCATTGCTGTTTGCATTTCAACAGCTTAAAATAGCTTGTTTTTAAACGACAATGCTTTAAAACTTGCGAATGACAGCAACATCACATGTCCGTGTAACCACGATAGAGATGATAGTCGAAAATCTCAAATTTCTACCGGTTAATCGTGTCTACTGGTAGATATCCCAATATACAGTATATATTGACTATTGACTTGAGTACCTTTACAAAACACAACAATGATTTTACTGTAGTAAAACAGGTTTTTGACAGAAACTATGGTTCACATTCCACAAATTAGCCAAGGTTTTCAGTTTGACCTTGTTTTTAGTACAAATACCATAATTAGATGAAGGTTACTGCAGTAAAACCATTACAAATATCTGGTTAATATGGTTTTGCTACAAATATTGTTTTTACAGTAGTTACTATAGTAAAACCATGGATCATTTAACTATAGGTGCACAGTAGGACAGGAGTCACCTCATTAGGAGGTTCTCAGGTGTTCTGCAGGTGTGGTGATCAGAGGAACCTCCAATGCTGCTTCAAGATTGTCATTTTGATGGCTTGGTTTTTGCAAAGTGACATATGACTTTCATACAGATCATTTAGTATGATGATTATTATCATGAAATATGAGGGTTTAAAAAGACATATTTCCCTCACCGTATGTATGTTGTATGTATGTTGTAAATAAATGCTAATAAAAACTTTCCCATGTTACTGCAACAAAGTTGAATAAATGCATCTTTAGATTTTTAGATTAAAAGAGCAAGTCAAAGCAGAATAAAGCGGCTTTGTGTGTCTAAAGTTTCTCTATATCCTTCTGAGGATTTTTTTTCTTTGTGGCCGGGCAGGTTTAGTGGGATTTCAGCAGGACCGGTTTATCCAGGGCAGAACTGGTGTTTGTGTGCCGCGGCAGGGAACTGCTCAAACCTGTTCTCCTCGTCAGTGGGGAGAAGAAGGAGGGGCTGCTTGAAGAGCAGGAGGAGGAGGAGGAGAGGAGCACAGGGCGTATGTAACTCTTTTTTACTTTTCCTCTCTATTTCGTTCTCATTCCCATTAGTTTTCAATCTGATGTGGCTCTCCGGTGGGCTCCGGATGACACTGGCGTGACGAGGAGGCCGACAGCATCGCGTGATTGGCAGGTGACGTGATTGACGTCCACAAGGTGGCACGGGGTGAGTGGACTGCTCGTTTCTCCTGAACACACTGTATTGACCAGATGTCATGTGTTTTGGTGTTTGTTTATTGAGCTATTGCATGATGTGATCAGTCATCAATAACGCAACACATCATATTTACAAAAACACAATCACTCATTATTATTTAAGCTATTTCAGTTGGATGGGGTGACGTGTTATTTTTTTCTATTTGATCAGTGATATGATTTCATCTGGTCTTAGTATTGTATTTCATTTCCCGTTCACATGTCTATTTTTATTATTAAAATTATTGTTTACTAAGTTTTTCTCTTTATATTAATTGAAATATTGAGAATATTAATTTAATAATCACAAGTAATTTTTTGATATGAGAATATGAAAACTGTTTAAAAGTAATAATTGATATTGTATCATAAACTCATTACAGGTTCCCAAAGTTTAACATTTGCTTGCAACTTCCTCTCTCTCTCTCTCTCTGAGAGTCTCTCATGTCTCTCATATTTTGATTGTCCTGCCCTTGGTAATATAACAAGTATTAAACTGAAACATGTAAACATACAAACAACCCAATCAACTGCCAAAAAAAAAAAAAAAAAACCCTAGCAAAATCATAGGTAGAGATTGCGTAATGTCGGACCTGATCCACCAATCCATCTCAGAAGCATACTTTCTCATGTATTTTAATAATAATATGCCCCAGGCCTGTTCAAAGACTCCACTTGTCCTTCCTGTTGACTTAACTGACTGATTTAGTTTGTTTTAGATCAATTACAGTATGCATTATATATAATCTCCCACTTATTTAGTGACACCGTGAATGACCTCTGACCCCAAATGTCAAGGGCACTGAGAGTCAGAGGTCAGATATGATAACACCTGTTTTGTATTTAAATCTGTACCGGTATTTCTAAATTGTTAGTAACCTTTTTGCAAGTACACTCACAGGGTGGTTTAAACATTAGTTTTTTGTGTTTGTGTGTGTGTTTGTGTTTTTGGGTGTGTATATGTTGGTGAAAAGTGAAGTTTCAGTTGTGAAGACAGTTCCCTTCTTGCTCGCCGCTGCTGTAACGTTCAAACTGTTATCTAACGTATCCCTACATGCAGAGAGAGTGAAGAACGGCAAAAATCCACGGTCAAATGCAAAAATATTGTAAAATGGGAAGGGGGGCGGGGGTAACCACCCCTCCCAAGAGCCCCTCATGCGACTTGCTGTATCTTTGCACGCAGAAGTCATGCAGAGGGTTCAAAAAAGATAATGAGTCATTCTAATGTTTCATGTTTCTAGGCACAGTTCCCTTTGCATTGAATTAAAACCTGTTTTACCCTAGAAAGTGTGTCTATGTGTCCCATCAGTTTTAAGAGAAGTTATGCTCTCTACTGTACAATTTGGGTCGTGAGTTTTTTTTAATGTGTTTTTTTTTTTAAGTCTCTATGCTCACCTAGGCTACATTTATTTTGGTCGAAAACAGTCCAACATAAGTATTGTAATCTTATTACAGTGTCAAAATAACTGTTTTCTAATTTTAATCTATTTTCCAATGCATTTATTTATGTGATCAAATCTGAAGTTTCAGCATCATTACTCCAGACTTCAATGTCACACGATCCTTCAGAAACCATTCTAATATTCTGATTTGAGGCACCTTTGATCACTTTAATGGGTCTTTGCTGAATAAAAGTATATACATTTCTTAAAAAAATAAAGTCTTACTGACCCTAAACTTTTGAACGGTAATGTATATATGAAATATATATTCACATTTCAGTGCATTTCAGTCATTTAAACATTAGTCATTGTGTCTAGGCCTTTACATCAACCATGGAGATCATCAGGAATTTAGTTTCAAAGATTTTTGAGGCAGTCATTTATGAGGCAAAGGAGATTTATGGACATTTGTAGATAGCACAGGTCAGGGAAGATAAGCTGAACGTTGTCAAATTTAGATGTCAATGTCGTATGTGTCAAATTGAAACCCATTTATAAGTTGTCTGCGCAAGGGTTATAAATAAACTTCCTTATCCTGTTTGTTTTTAGATGCTAGCACAAACACACATGTTGTGGTGATTCCGTCTCTCCTTATTTCTTACTCTCTCACTCTCTCTTCTACACACAGTCATACATGCATACACAAATAAAGTTAGGCCTGCAGTGCACATCTTGCAGAACCAGTTTGGCAAGACCAGGTTTTAATAGCCTTGGTATATGTGAGTGTAGAAATTTATACTCATATTTTAGCAGGTTAGGCCAGGGCAACAGCAAAACATGAACTGGCAGCAGTTGGAACCTAATCAGGCATTGATTTAACAAATCTTTATTTTTTATTATTCCTTCTTATCCTTATTCGTAGGAAGACGAGTGAAGAGGCAGGTGTGCAGGAACACCAGTATGGCTATGGAAAGCTTTCCTGAACTCCTGCAGAAACTGCGGGAAGTGCAATGAACATGAAGTTAGAAGGGTAAGAACCCGCCTCTTTTTTTATTTATTTTATTTTATTTATTTTTTTTGAGATTTTGCCATAGGCAACTTCTGAACCATGAACGATGAACTGTAAAAACACTTTCCATAACCAAAAAATAGACACTATTGGTCACATTTACTGTTGCGCAGCAAAATGTCTCAGATGAAATCCATCTTTCAGTTAGAAATGCAAGATTCCGTAGTTTCTATCGAAGGCAAAAAAATTCCACATGCCGATCATCTTTTTCTTATTGGTTAATTCGGTCACGATGAAAGTTTGCCGCAAAATAAAGCTGCTTGGTTTGAAAGTGACTTCCATGTTAGGTTTGCTTTATAAATCGCTACACTGTTGACTATGGACATTGGACCTTGTTTGCCTGCGAAATCTTGCTAATGTGAATGAACAACAACAACTGTATAAATAAAATCAGCAAAACAATAAAACAATGCTATGAGCTCACAAACTCTTAAATTAGCAACATTTTGAGTATAAATCTGACATTGTTTATTCACCATCATGTCATTCCAAGCCTTTTTGACTTCCTTTTTTATTCTTTTATGTCTTTCTTTCTGAACACAAAAGGCGATAGTTTAATGAATAAAGGTGGGGTGAATTCAACACTCAATGGCATTACATTGTGACTCACATTAATGCTTCATAAAGCACCCAAAAATGTCAGCAAAAATAAGCCTGAACAGATATTTGAAGGAAAGAGTTGACCCAAATTAATTTAGCTGAAAATTCCTCAATGTTAGGCCTTCCAAGATTGTAATGAGTTGGTTTCCAATTCTCATTTAGAACAGATTTGGCGAAGTAACGTTTATCACCCTTGTCTCACCAAATGGATCCCCTCCTCTGCAGTAATTGGGTGCCGTCAGAATGAGAGTCCAAACAGTGATAAAAACATCACAGTCAATCAAACTTCTGAAGTAATAAATTGCATGTTTGTAATAAACAAATCTATCATTAAGAAAACACTTCTAAACAAACTTGTATTTTGTCCGAAAGCGACAGTTTAAAGTTAAAAACCTTACTATGAAGTTGTTTTATTACAAACCTCAGCTCTCCCCACTTCACTGGCATTGTATGAATACTTGTGGATTCTGGTAGCTTTTATCACTGAGTCACGCTAATTTTTAGTTTTGGATGAACTTTATCTTTTTTGTTACCTCGTAACACGCTGCCACTTTCTTTTCGTAGGTGCCATCTAATAGTGATTAGACGTTCGATCATTTTACCGACTTGGACCTTTGAGTCTCGTTCAGCAAAATGAACAAATCTTTTTTCGAGTCATTTCGTTCATTTCGTTCATTTTAGCAAAATACAATTAAAATGTTACGTGTTACTTTCCTAATATGTCTACTACTTACTCAAACGTTGATCACACTACAAACAGTACAAAACTGCTTTAAGAAACAGAAAAGATTAATTCATTTTTTACCTGGGTCTTCAGTCTATGATTAGCTCACCTCAGCTCCTTATCGACAGTCTTTACGGGTTTTTTGAGTCGTTCGTTCCTCACGTGACAGCCCCATAAGCTTAACATATGCAGTCTGAGCCAGAAAGAGACTTGATTAGTTCATCTCTCGAGTCTCCGGGTTTGAGTCGTTCGTTCATCACGTGACAGCCCTATAAGCTTAACCAATGCAGTCTGAGCCGGGAAGAGAATTGATTAGTTCTTTTTTTTTTTTTTTTTTATTGAAGATATAACATTCACAAGGGATACAGTCATAGCAATAAAATACAAACACCCAGAATACAAAACAATAAATACATAAATAATAAAAATGAAATACAAACAGAACAAAAACAAATAAATAAAAGTTAAACACTTTTTTAAATAAATAATCATAAATAAATTAAAATAAAAAATAACTTTAATGGAAAATTACACATAAAATGTCAGCTTCAAAGAATACACAGGAGGTAACCTTTACATCAAAGTCAATATTTTTCCATCAATACCGTAGTTTTAGCAGCTTTCTTATTAAGTGATGATCAGTGAGATTAAGAAAATAATTTAAAATCAATACAAAAAATCCTAAAATTAGGCATACAATCAGTAACTTTACATTTGTAAAGATGAAATAGGCCACAAAGAGTTAACAGTTTTACGATAACATAGTTTAAGCTTATGGGTCTGTCACGTGATGAACGAAAGACTCGAAAAACCCGAAGGCTCGAGAGATGAACTAACCAATTCTCTTTCCGGCTCAGACTGCATTGGGTAAAGCGTATGGGGCTGTCACGTGATGAACAAACAACTCAAACCCAAAGACTCAACAGGTGAACTACTGACGTAATTCCAGTACAGAACCTATAGATGTTCGAATACTCTACTGAACGAATCACTCCCAGAGACGAGCCGTTCTTCCCGAGTCACATTAAAGATTTGTTTAAAATGAACGATTCGTTCAAGAACGACCCAACACTACCATCTAATGCTTCACACTCCAGTTGTCCAGATTCACAATGTGTTTTTTTCTCTTTCTACAGGATGGCAAGAGAAAGTGCTGGAGCTGACAAATAAAAAGAATATGTGAGTGTGAATGCCATATTTTTCAAGCTAAAAACATGACTGACATCATAATTGACATCTACCTCAAAAATGGTTTATGTGCATTCTGTTGTAGCGATGCAAAGCGCATAGAAGAACTTTACAACAGGAACCAGCAGATGAAAGAACAGCAGCGGATTCTTACTGAAAACATCAAACAACTAGAGAACAGGTGGGTGTGTGTGTGTACCTACTTAACCATATTTTGGGGACAAATTTGTACCCAAAAGTGAGCTAAACCTGACAAAATCTCCAAAAACCTCCCATTGGGGACATCCTCAACTGGAATAAAAATAAAGTAAACAAAGTAATTTTTTTTTATTGTAAAAATGCAGAAAGTTTCCTGTAAGGGGTAGGTTTAGGTGTAGGGTGATGGAATATACAGTTTGTACAGTACAAAAACCATTAGGCCTATGGAATGTCCCCATTTAGATAGCTAAGTAAACATGTGTGAGAGAGAGAGAGAGAGAGAGAGAGTCAGTCTTAAATGTAATCTCACGCACCACTGCCCACACTGGATGTGTCTGTCGATCCTCAGGTTGCGAGCCGGGTTGTGTGACAGGTGTACAGTCACTGAGGATGTAGCTAAAAAAAGGCAACAGGAGTATGAAAACTCCCAGCTCCAGAGTCTGCAGCACATCTCTCTACTGGGTGAGCTATAAATAGAGCCTTTATATGAAGAAGAAATGTTGTGGCATTGACCATGTTGATTTGTTTTATGCAAAAAGATTTCTTTTGAGATATCATTAATCAGGCTTTACACAAATGCTGTGTAAAGCATTTAAAGCATACAGTAAAATGGTACTGTTTGAAATAACTGTTATCTATTTTAAAATATTATGTTTTTTATTTACTTTTATTCAGCAAGGATCCATTAAATTGATCAAACGTATTAATTTCTTTCATAGAGGTCACAAAGAAATATAATGAATATTAGTGATATTCTTGTTTACTGCTGCAGTGAGTGAGATGAATGGACTAAAAAAAGAAAACGACAGACTGAGAGAGGAGTTGAAGGGCTTGAGGGATCCATCAAAGTGAGTGGCCAATTTTCTCAACATGCTTCCTTGCCATATCTGTGCAAGTATTTCCTGTTGTTTCTCATTTGCAAGTTCTGATCCTGTCACATAGTGGCACGATCTGATTTACTCTACCTGTAACCATGCAGCACTAGCCAGCATACTGTGGTCTGTACAAAATTTTGATCAAATATCTTTTGATGTTGGTCACTTGTGGTCAGGGCCCGTTTAACAGACTAGTACAATGTATTGTATATAATAGACATGCGTAATAACTCCTTGCTTCACCTTTCAGTCGGCAGAATGGTCATTCAGAGGACGCAATCACCCAAGAGGTCAAGGTATCACCTGACACAGCAGTGGCTGCTGTGACTTTACTGGCCTCAGGGCTGAAGTCCAGCCAGCCTCCACCAGGGGACACCACTGTACCTGCAGCGACTGTCAAACATGAGACGGACAACAGGCCAACTGACATCCTGGGTAAGTTACCGTCACGGCAGACATTTCTGACATATATGAGAACCAGTGCGGTTTTATTCTGATAATACTTTAGATTACTACTACTGAATATACTCAATATAGCTTAGCTTGTTCACATCTGATGAGAAGATTTTTAATGTTCTTTATCCTGTACAGAAAAAGCTTCTGAACACAAACTTATGCAAAGCTGGGCCAGGGCATTTTCATTTGTAAGCTATAATTTGTTTTTGCTCTTTTAAAAATTGTTGTTTTATAGTAAATCTTGTTCTTTTTTTATTCTTTTTTGTTTCATTGTTTGCTGAAATTTGTGTTTCTCTCTTTCAGGAGTCGAATAAGCCCATGTTGCCCATCTCAAGATGGGGCACAGACCACTGTGCTGAAAGAAGGTGACAGCCATTTGTCTGTGCTTCGGATGTGTGCGCTCAGAAAACCGTATATCCGAAGTTTAAACTAATATGGTTTCAGTGCGATATACATGATAATCAAAACCAAACGGATGTTTTTAGCAGAGTATTTGAGTTAGGAGCTTTAAAGGCACAGCCCTATTCTGAAAAAAGGGGCGGGGAGCATCAGCTCATTTGCATTTAAAGAGACATGCACGAAAACAGCGTGTTTCTGCTTCCACTCAAAACAGGCATTTGAGTCGAAATTATATAATAAATGATATGTGGGGTATTTTGAGCTTGAACATCACAAACACATTCTGGGGACCCTGAGACTGTATATGCATTATTTGTACAAAGGGCAAATTTTCTCCTTTTTACGGTGACGCGTCTTAATTATTCTCCTCATACATCCACAGATCTTCCAGCGTGGACTCGGTTGAGCACAGACATTCCCCTTTGTCTCCTTCTCTTCCATCTCCTCTTAGTCTACTGAAGAACAATCCTATTTTTTCTTCTGTTGCCTCTGAGGAACGTAACAGCCGGCAACAAATCCATGCCCCTGTCCCTTTCCGCCCACTTCCGATCAAGACCGGCCGCCTGTCTATCCCGTGGTCGCTCTCAGAATCTACTGACTGGGTAACGGTAGCAGCGGGCGGCTCTGGTGTTGGTAGCGGGATAGCAGTTCACCCAAGCCAGACCCCAATTCCCAGCTCAAACTTACTGCGTTTCCCTAAACTGGTCCCACCAAGCAGTGGCCACCAGTCTCGCACACATGGCCCAACACCTAGCGGTCTGCGGCCCTGGTCCCGCAGAAACCTGTCAGAGCATGCAGAGAGTAGAGAAAAGAGAGTGACAGAAGCCGTTTCAGCGCCGCCCCAGTGGAAGGTCTCAGCAACGCAGCCAGAGAGGATTTTTGGAGAGAAACTGAGAGAGGACGAAGAGGAAGCACCGTTAGACCTGTCTGAGTCGGGCTGTTCAAAAAGCAAAGAGAAAACACACTCACAGAGCAATGTATCTTCGTCTTCCTCTTCCTCACCACCTGCTACACTTTCATCGTCATCTCAATGCCCATCAAGCCCTCAAAGTGACCAGCAGACAGCAGATAATAATACACAGGTAGACTTCAAATGATCCAGAAATATCTCCTCAATAAAGAGTTTGAGATAAATGTTTGAGACAGTATTTAATGAGTGTATCCTGTTAATGCCTGAACAGAAAATCTTGTTAAAATGACTATCATGAAAATATGTTAATTATACTTATAAACTGCATATCACAGTATATTACCAAAGCTAAAAATAGTCAAGTTAAACATTTCTGTTTTCTTAACAGTTTCAGTTAGTTTTCACTTTGCGAGCTAACGGCTTAGCTTAATGCTAGCTTGGTTAAGAAATACTCGGCTAGACTACAATAACCCAACAAATTAAACTTTTCGCTTTCTTTAGTTTGCTTTCAATAAAGCAGGCTACCAGTGTAGCAAAAAAAGAAGAGTTTTTCTTTTAAAATGAGCTAATACAAGATAATGCAGTTTTGATCAAGCATTCAGGATATTGCACGAATAGCATTCCTTGCTCTTTGACATGGAAAAGGTTCTGCTTTGTCTTTGTTTTGTATACTGTATACTAACTGTTGCACACTCCCACATGAAAAAAATACTATAGTAATTTATAGTAAATACTATAGTTTTTGAACCATACTATAGTAAAGTGTATTATACTGTAAATATTATAGATTACAACACTTTAATGAATGCTACAGCATACTGTAGTATTAACTGTAGTGAACTGATAAACTGTAATAAATACTGTAGTATACTTTAGTTTTTACAACAGTGAACTGTAGTGTATTGTAGTATAATATACCCTAGAGTTGTAGAAAACTTTGTACAGTATTGGGTAAAGTAATTTGTTTATATTACCACAGCAACTATAGAGTTACCACAACAAATTAATTCAAGTACTTTACTATAGGATGGTTCACTATAGTATTTTACTAGTAAATTACTATAGTATTTTTTCATGTGGGCTCAGACTAATGTTTCTTTGTGTTTGCATTGTTCCCGTTTACGAAGAAAAAAATAGATATTGTGGTTTTGTTAAATCAAGGCCACAGTGTACTGTTTCGTTCCTTCTTTTAACGTAGTTAAGTTGTGGCCACAATTTAAATAAAACAAAGGAACAAATTAGCACAACATGCCTACGACTGACCTAAAATGACTTAATGAGTTCATGTTTTAGCAACAAACTCTGTACATATTTGTATTTACGAGTATGCAAATAAAATTGCCTGTGATGTTCGATTCACATTACACAGCAGGAGGAAGCACAGGAAACATGTAAGGAACAGGAAGAGGTAAAGGAAGGTGAAACATCTCCAGCAGCTGAAACATCTGTCAGCTCAGAGAAGAAGAAAATCCCACCGCTAACCATTTCCCTGCAACCAGGTAAAGCTTCACTCTTGTTGGTTGGTTTAGGTTTATTTGGATTGTGCTAAGTTGAATTGGACTGTTTTGCCTTGCAGTTGTGGTTATGGAGACACTTAAATCAGGAGTACAGGTAATCTTAGCCCTGAATTTATGTTATGTCATTAAATTTCAAACAGCTTTATGAGATCAGTTCTAACTTCTGCTTTGTTGTGGCTGGTGGTGAAGTTGTCCGATCATGGCAGCAGACCAATGGCGCAAGAGGAGAAAGAGAACAATAACCTTGAAACGAGCAGAAAAAGATTTGGGCAGGATACTGATGGTAAGAGATCATATTTTAATCATTCATTCAACTAATACATTTAGCATCTTCTAAAATGTCACTTTTATTGTTTTGCCTTAGCTTTTTCCCAGCGCTCACTAAAGGAGAAGAAAATTCGTCTAAGCAGGGGACCTCAAGGAAACCATGTAGACTCAGAGCAAGGATGAAGGTCTCATTTGTTTTTCTCTGTTTTATGTTAATTGGCTTTGCTTAGTATTTTCACAAACGCTTTACTTCATATATTTATTTTTTATATATACAGGCAATGGATTCAGCTATGATCTAGTTGCTGTGGTTATGCAGACACCCATTTTTGCTTTCACCATTCGCCGCCAGTTTCCAAGTTCGAATCTCTGGTGTTCGCTTTAGTTTTCCAGAAAAACCAACACTAGACTTCAGCTACACCTCTGTCAACATAATTCTCATGTATCAAACAGAATACATAATGCAGTCCAGACTGGAATTAAATAAGATCTATTAGTAGCATGTGCAGCTATAATCGTTCATACTGTACATGGGTAAATTTGTGCTGGATGAATTTGTTACTTCACTGAGTCAATTTCCCAGCAATCGTTAGCTGTACAATAACAGGAAGCCAGCTGTTTTTACTGACAAAGGGGGCTTCTTAATAAACTTATCAGCTAGATGTGTTTTTATTTCCTCGGTTTCACTTTCTTCTTCCTCTTTTCACAAGTTATTAATAAGCACATACTGTATAACATGAGTACATATAATTGCTTGCTGTCGTGTGTTGTGAACATTGTCATGTCAGCCCTCAGTTTATGTTCATTCTCTCTTCCATGTAAAATTGTTGCATCTCATCTATTTTTGTCTCTGTCTGAGTACTACAGCCTGCTTCTTGTAGATGTGACAAAATGAAAAACCCTCGGCTTCCCCTTTTGGTTTTTTTTTAGATGTCAAACATATATTTTGTAATAGTGAATTTTCCACTTACAGCTGTAAAAGCTGCAAAAGGAGGAAGGGTAAAACTGTGAAGAAAAAAAGTATACTTTCTGTACCATTGTTTCAAACTAGCTGTAAACCTTTCCTTTGCACTATTTTTTGATAGTTAGAGATCATTTGGAGATGATCTAATACTAAAGTTCCTCTGATACGTTAGTTCCTCAACTAATGTCTATCGAATTAAATACAATTATAAGACCATTGCATAAACTGATGGCTGTGGTCATACTTTGTGAACTATCACCTGTAATGGTTTAGGATGTGGGAAACACCTGCATTGTTGCAGGAAGAGTGTAAATAATTTTCACTGTGAAGAACAGTGCTTTGAGTCATTGGAACAATTCAGAATTTTCACTTGAACATGCCGATCACCACCACAACACTTAACTTGCTTACCTTTGTATACTGAACAAAGGTGTATGAGTTTCAAGTACAAAGGTAGAAATCCTAATAAAAACCCTTGCATCAACATATCACACCTGACTTCTGTTTTCTAATTTTCTAATAGGAATGTTTTATTTGATCCATGCACATATATGTTTTGTTTAATATTCCTAGGTGTCCGATTTCTTTTCTCTCTTATAAGTACTTGCATATTGAGAATGAAGTTGTTTTGGCTTAGTATTTATTAAAGAAGAGGTAGATTTATATACAGTGGGGCAAAAAAGTATTTAGTCAGCCACCAATTGTGCAAGTTCTCCCACTTAAAAAGATGAGAGAGGCCTGTAATTTTCATCATAAGTATACCTAAACTATGAGAGACAAAATAAGAAAAAAAAAAATCCAGAAAATCACACTGTATGATTTTTAAATAATTAATTTCAATTTTATTGCATGAAATAAGTATTTGGTCACCTACCAACAAGCAAGATTTCTGGCTCTCACAGACCTATAACAACTTCTTTAAGAGGCTCCTCTATCCTCCACTCGTTACCTGTATTAATTAATCTGTTTGAACTTGTTATCAGTATAAAAAACACCTGTCCACAACCTCAAACAGTCAAACTCCAAACTCCACCATGGCCAAGACAAAAGAGCTGTAAAAGGACACCAGAAACAAAACTGTAGACCTGCACCAGACTGGGAAGACTGAATCTGCAACAGGTAAGCAGCTTGGTGTGAAGAAATAAACTGTGGGAGCAATTATTAGAAAATAAAAGACATACAAGACCACTGATAATCTAACTCGATCTGGGGCTCCACGCAAGATCTCACCCCGGGGGGTCAAAATGATCACAAGAACTGTAAGCAAAAAACCCAGAACCACACGGGGGGACCTAGTAAATGACCTGCAGAGAGCTGGGACCAAAAAGTAACAAAGGCTACCATCAGTAACACACTGCGCCGCCAGGACTCAAATCCTGCAGTGCCAGACGTGTCCCCCTGCTTAAGCAGTACATGTCCAGGCCCGTCTGAAGTTTACTAGAGAGCATTTGGATGATCCAGAAAAAGATTGGGAGAATGTCATATGGTCAGATGAAACCAAAATAGAACTTTTTGGTAAAAAACTCAACTTGTCGTGTTTGGAGGAGAAAGAATGCTGAGTTGCATCAAAAGAACACCATACCTACTGTGAAGCAAGGGGGTGGAAACATCATGCTTTGGGGCTTTTTCTGCAAAGGGACCAGGACGACTGATCCGTGTAAACGAAAGAATGAATGGGGCCATGTATAATGAGATTTGAGTGAAAACCTCCTTCCATCAGCAAGGCATTGAAGATGAAACGTGGCTGGGCCTTTCAGCATGACAATGATCCCAAACAAACACCGCCCGGGCAACGAAGGAGTGGCTTCGTAAGAAGCATTTCAAGGTCCTGGAGTGGCATAGCCAGTCTCCAGATCTCAACCCCATAGAAAATCTTTGGAGGGAGTTGAAAATCCGTGTTGCCCAGTGACAGCCCCAAAACATTACTGCTCTAGAGGAGATCTGCATGGAGGAATGGGCCAAAATACCAGCAACAGTGTGTGAAAACCTTGTGAAGACTTACAGAAAACGTTTGACCTCTGTCATTGCCAACAAAGGGTATATAACAAAGTATTGAGATGAAATTTTGTTATTGACCAAATACTTATTTTCCACCATAATTTGCAAATAAATTCTTTAAAAATCCTACAATGTGATTTTCTGGATTTTTTTTCTCTCATTTTGTCTCTCATAGTTGAGGTATACCTATGATGAAAATTACAGTTCTCTCTCATCTTTTTAAGTGGGAGAACTTGCACAATTGGTGGCTGACTAAATACTTTTTTTCCCACTGTATATGCTTATTTGTTATGTTTCTTTTTCTCTGTCTCTTTCAAAAGAAGAGGGTGTTTAATCTCACCATCTGATAGGGGATTATTCTGTCCTTATATAACTGTGAGGCCAGACCAACTGTTTGTTTGTCTATTTCCAATCCAATAATACATCTGTGTGTTTCTGTCTGTGATTGTGCACTATAGATACACTCAGCTCGCTCTTCTAATCTGTTCTCCAGCAAATCTTGTCTAAATATGCCTTTGTTATTAATTTTTTGTTGTTGTTACATTTTCACTTTTATTTGAACTTTATCATCACTTATATTTGAAATCGCTCTTATTATTTGTCAAAATTTGAATGATACTTTGACTGAAGGTTTATTTTTTTTCTCAGAAGTGATGTGACGTTGCAAAAAGGTTTTAAACAGCTTTTTTTGCAACCTTCACACAAAATACCCTGGTTTCACAGTGTTGTAAGAAGACTATTGCGTGAATAGGGCATGCGGATATTGAAGCGGAATATTTATGACCGATTTCCTCTGACTACATGATGTCTCAATACTCACTGAGCTCCCTACCTAGACAGCATTTTAAGCGTTATTAGAGCTTGATTTGTTTTATTTTTTTTATTATCAGCTCGTTATGAATCGGATGGGTTCAGTGTGTATGTATGAGCTGAGCTGACTCGGAGCGCGCCTGGTGTTCTAAACTGTTGCCTAGGAAGGCATCTCAGTAGTTTTTGAAACACGGCCCCTAACTTCCTCTTGGACCGTACAGCGCGACAGTCTCACTCTGAGACACAGAAGCGCATCAGTGTGATGGAGGAGCCGGTGTGAAGCGGCTTCAACATCTCGGTTAACTAGAGAGATTTTGTGAAAAAAAGAAATATACCTTTCTTCTGGATTGCAATTTAAGTGGTGAGTTCGCTTCTTTCTTTTTTTTTTACATACCTTCTTAGTGTTTTTATTTAGTTAGGTTTTTATGTTTCGTAATTTCTATTTTATTTCTATTCGATTCAGACCCTAAAGCTGATTTTCGATGTTCGTTTTATTAAACGAGGTTTCATATTCACCTAAATTAAATAGCCCTAATATTAACATTTAAAATTAATTTAATATGTCTACTCAAAGTTTTTGTCATAAGCTACTTTTTATAGATTTCCGACCTGTTTTTGTCTTTTCTCTGTAAACTATAATCCGGTCTCTTTTAGATTAATAGCCTAATAAAAATGATAGGAAAAAAGATCTACTTCATCAGACCCATATTTCATCACACGATTTAGGCCTAGCTGTTTATTCTTTTACTGAATTGTTTATTTGGATTCATTTCTAAAGCATGACACACTGTGTCAAATCCAATAGGTTACATGTTTTTTTTGTTTTTTGTTTTTTACAGTTTTTTTAGGTTACATGTCTTGTGTTTGAGGAACCTGCACGTTTCTTTGAAATAATATCATGCTTTAGCTTTAGTTAAACTGGTACTTCCATAGTTCACTATAGTTTTGCAGAACAGAACAATATCAGAGGACACATTTAAATATTTCTCTTCCTCCTCAGAGGATCCATCTCCTCATGTAAAAGGACACTCAAAAGCACACTTTACAGTAATATTTCACGTTTCTCTATTGGCTGTTGGCCTGCTGAAGTCAGTCGGCTGTGGTGTTATCTGACAGTCTGCACGTACAGTATGTTTCTGGGAGAGAAAACATAACACTGAGAGAGTCCTGACAAGGAAGGTGGAACTGACACCCCACATTTGCATGTGTGGTTAAATGAAAAGAGCTGCAGTTCTGAGTCTCCCTGCGCTCCTGTGGGAAAGGTGGAGGTGGTTCCTCTCAGCTCTGCGGCTTTGAGGGACAAAATAATCTTTGGGTGGGATGGGATGGGTGGCACTGTCGAAAGGCAAATCTGAAAATTTCCTCCGGGTATGATCAGTTATCGGATTCGGAAGAAGGAAATGTACCTGTGATCAAGACAGCAATTAAGCAGGTTGAGAGGAGACTACCTGAACATCAACTCCCCTGTGAAAAGAACTACTTTAGTAGACCTTTCATTAGAGTACTTATTATGTAAATAATAAAATAAAATAAAAAACCAGGACAAAATGTCAAGTTATGTTTACGGACATCAGCATTTTATTTGCAAGCGATTCAACTTTTTTGAACCACATAAATAGGACTTAAATCTTTATACTGTATTGTAAGTTCATAATTCTATTGTCTTTGAATTTTGGTTGAAGTACTGTCAAGCATTTATGAAAAAATAAACTATAAATTAAGTGCTTTACTGTGCTAGTGTATTTATTCAGACTTTAAAGTAAAACATTTAACATTTAACATTAATAATGTTAAGAATTTGAATTTGCACTTTTTAAAGGAAGCATTGTCATAGAAGTGTACTCTCTCTTCAATAGCCTTTATTGCAGTAATATTATATTATTTTCAAGCACAGTTTATTTAAAATATACTTTGTAGATTTGAAGTATACTACAAGTGTACATTTAATCAAATTCAATGCACTTGTTTTTCACAACGGACCTGATAAGCCAGTGAGACTAAAAAAGCATTTGAAATCAAAAGCAACACACAAGAAACAACTTAAAAAAAAGAGAAAACAGAACATGGGTGAACAAGCTACAGGAAACAAGTTTTTAATGCGCCACATATTTCTCAAACCCATTGCATCTACTGAAGGACGCAACTTTAGCAGTTCTTAAATTACGATTCAGTGTTCAACTGATTAGACTCTCTTTAATGGCATTTCTACAATTTACTTCTTTATCCTGGTTATCTTCCGAACAAACAGATTGACCACTGATATGAAATTTGGTGTTTTGGTTGTGGTTTTGTGTAGGGTCATGCATGTTCAGATTAAGAGTGAATAAGTTAATTATCAAGCATGAAATGAAACATGAACCTGCACTATAACAGCACACTGGACTCTCATGACAAGAGATGCAAGTTGAAGTTCCTTTATTCTTAGGCAATAGCCACAGAGAGGCCGAAGAGCTCAAAAACATGCGCTTTCCGCTCACCTCTCGTTCAAAAGTGAGGAAAAAGTCACTTTTTTTTTCTTCCAACAATCGACCAAGTTGGAATCTATTTTTGATGGAAGGCAGTTCTTTACATTTTGGTAGATTAATTTCTGCTACGTTCTCAGAAAAGTGTTAGGGTGTTAAGGCTAGCTGATTTGAATCAGCTTTGAACATTAGGCCTTAACCAACCACAGTTTCCATTGAGCAGCTTCCTCATGTGCATGTGTGAGCGAGTTAATGACAAAACCACAGGCGAGAGATAACTTCAGCCTACAACATGGAAGCCAGTATGAGAAACCGGTTATTATACTACATTCACTACATTTATCGGTCAAGGTTACATTTCCCAAAAGAGTCATACACCGATTGTAGCAACCAATAGCACCAAGGGTCTCTACAATCTACACAGGCTTACAATGATTCATGTCTGACTCATAATATTGGAAATACTAATCAGAAGTATCATCTTAGGTTCATCTTGTTGTACAGTAGGCCGAAAACGTGGCATTTAATACAATTTGAGTCATATATGGCACATTACAGGCATTGTTCCATCATAATTTGTTCCATACATGCTTTTCGAGCATCAAAAATAAGCGTTGTTTAGTGGGAACTCAGAACAACCCATGTTTTGCATACTTGCTATACTGGAAATGTTGTTCTGTTTTTAAACGTAGAAGGACAACCTGCATTAGTGTCTTCTGTTGTTTACTCTTCAGGCCTCAACATGGGCTGTGTGGGGACCAAACCGGAGCAGGATCCTATTGGCAAATCAATGGGCAGCGATGACAATCGCAACCAGACAGCACATTACACCAAAGACCCAACGGCAGGCTCCAAAGCTGTAAGTAGAAGCATTTTGGAATTTCCGATTAAATTGACAAGACATCTTTTCAGGGTTATTCCTTACTGAAAAGTGCTGAGTTGCGCTAAACCATCAGAATTGGCTGTTTCAGCACATTTTGTGACTTCAAATACTGTACTTCCACTTTCTGAGAGTCTGAGAGACAGAGTAGTCTCAGCTGTATGATCATCTTGACTTTGCATATATTAATAAAATATTATATATAATATTTTGAATGAACTTGTATTTTTACATTTGTGACCCAGGACCACAAAACCTTCCATAAGGTTTTTTTTTTCGAAATTGAGATTTATGCATCATTATCTGATTAAATAAGCTTTCCATTGATGGATGGTTTGTTAGGATAGGGCAATTATTTGAAAATTTGGAGTCTGAGGGTGCAAAAAAAAATCAAAATATTGAGAAAATCGCCTTTAAAGTTGTCCAATGAAAGTTCTGCCAAACTTCACCAAATGAACTTCTTAGCAATGCATATTGCTAATCAAAAATTAAGTTTTGATATATTTACAGTAGGAAATTTACAAAATATCTTCATGGAACATTATCTTTACTTAATATCTTAATGATTTTGGCATAAAAGAAAAATTTAGCATTGTGACCAAAAAAAAAAATTTTTTACAATGTTTTTTTGGCTATTGCTAAAAATATACCCAAGTGACTTAAGACTGGTTTTGTGGTCCAGGGTCACATTTTATTTTTGTCCAGGTTTTGGTTATTTTTTAATTGTATTATTATTATTTTAATACTTCTCTTTAGATTTACTTAACATTTCATTTAACATTTCTCATTTTTAAGTTCTTCATCTAATACAATGTGTCATTTCATTTCAGCTTTATTCCAATTACTGAAAACATAATGTTTAATAGTTTTAGTTAACAGTATCAACTCCGCTCTGTGCTTGTGCTTCTAGCTGCTGCTACCTGATTTACATAATGACCTTAAAACGAGCTTGAAATGTTTATTTATTTAAACAGATATCCTCTATTTGAAAGAATGCCTCAGACAGGTCTGTTTTTGTTCTCAGAAAAGAGAACTGAAATGTCTAGTTTGCTGTTTTAAATACTGCACCTCTTCTACCATCTACAGAACAGAACCACCTCCAACCCAGCTGCTGGGTCAGATAGTAAGTGAAATTGTCTTTGATTTCTAGTAAATAGGTAGGATGTCTCGTTCAGAATGTTAGAGTTTTGTAAAATATTGAAATACTTAACAAAATACACATTTCAACTCATATGGTTGACCTCGTGAGCAAGAGTAAAACATTCAGGGATGTGGTATTCAATGTGTCGTATACATGAAAAAGTAGCTTGTTTTGAGGTTTAGTGCAGATAGTACACTGTTTTCCACATGCATTTCATTCAACCTCAGTGTGTGCTGCAGCGCTGGCAGTGCATATGCCTGCTATTAATTCTCAACCTTAATCGCTATATAAAAAGTATGCACACTTTAAAACCGTTGTACCCTGTTGGAATCGTGCTAAACTCACAGCAAGTGTTGTATGACACCAGTCTGTTTCTTACTCAGAACCATAGTGAATGTGTGATCACAGCTCTTTCACACTAAAGATTCCATTTGCCTTTAGCTTCAGAGAACATTACCATAGCTCTGTATGACTATGAAGCTATGCATGAAGGTGACCTGGGCTTCAAGAAAGGAGACAGACTCAAAATCCTTCAGGAGTAAGTAAACCTGTCATTCTCAATGAGGATTTAACATGCAGTATCTCACTTCTTTGACCGATTGAATGATTGATTGACTGATTGGTGTGTTTAGGTCAGGTGAATGGTGGAAAGCAGCATCTCTTAGCACTGGTCAGGAGGGCTTCATCCCCAGTAACTATGTTGCCAAGGATACTCTGGAAACTGAAGAGTGAGTAAATATAGTTTGTGCACATTTGTAGTGGTGCCATTGATCTCACAGTAAAGGTTGTTTATAATATGTGATCCTGGACCACAAAACCAGCCATAAGTAGCACAGGTATATTTGTAGCAACAGCCAACAATACATCATTGTAGGGATCAAAATTATCGATTTTTTTATTGCAAAAAATTAGGATATTAAGTAAAGATCATGTTCCATGAAGATATTTTGTAAGTTTCCTACCACAAATATATCAAAACTTAATTTTCGATAAATAATATGCATGGCTAAGAACTTCATTTGGACAACTTTAAAGGCAATTTTCTCAATATTTAGATTTTTTTGTACACTCAGATTCTAGATTTTCAAATAGTTGTATCTCGCCAAATATTGTCCTATCCTAACAAACCATACATCAATAAAATGCTTATTTATTCAGTTTTCATATGATGTATAAATCTCAATTTCTAAAAATTGGCCCGTTATGACTAGTTTTGTGGTCCAGGGTCACATATATTAATAAGATTGTTTAAATAACAATATAATCTAATATATAAATATATATACATATTGTGTGTGTGTGTGTGTGTACACTATTCAAATGGAAAATGCATTCTTTATGTAACAAAGACACGTTCAATTGTCAAAAACGGACAGTAAAGAGTTACAAGTTACAAAATATTTCAAATAAATGCTGTTCTTTTGAACTTAAATAATTCTGAAAAAAGAGAAGTTTTACAGTTTCCACAAAAATATTCAGCTGTTTTCAACCTTGATAATATTAAGAAATGTTTCACCAAATTGGCATGTTAGAATGATTTCTGAAGGATCATCTGACACTGAAGACTGAAGTAATGGCTCAGCTTTGCAACACAGAAATAAATTACATTTTAAAATATATTAAAATAGAAAACAGTTATTTTAAATTGGAATAATATTTCACAATTTTACTGCATTTTTGATCAAATAAACAGCCTTACTGTGCACAATAAACTTTTGAATGTTTATGGTTTTTTAATATAATTTTTCATCTATTTATGTATATGTCTACAGGTGGTTTTTTAAAGGTGTCAGCAGAAAGGATGCAGAGAGACAGCTGCTGGCATCTGGAAACAAAATAGGATCTTTTATGATCAGAGACAGTGAAACCACCAAGGGTACGTTTAGCACAGTGTTAAAGCTGAAGGATTTTAGGCAAGGAGTGTAATACTGAAGCATTAGCAGTGTTGTTTTCTTATAGCGGTAACATTTTTACTTCATCTGTATCCCCCCCTCAGGAAGCTACTCTCTGTCTGTCAGAGACTGCGACCAAACAGGAGACGCTGTGAAGCATTATAAGATCCGCACGCTGGATAATGGTGGTTTCTATATTTCTCCACGTATCACCTTCAACACCCTGCAGGATCTGGTCAGCCACTACAAGAGTAAGTACAATACACAAATGCAAATATCTGGACACATTTCACTGGATAATATACCAACCTTTTTCATGAAGGATTGTTTACTCAGCTGGTTTACAATTAACAAACTGTATAAATTTGCATCTACAGAGCAGAGCGATGGGTTGTGCCAATCTCTCACTGTTCCCTGTCTGAGTCCCAAACCTCAGAAACCTTGGGAGAAAGATGCTTGGGAGATCCCACGTGAGTCTCTCAAACTGGACAGACGTCTGGGAGCAGGCCAGTTTGGAGAGGTCTGGATGGGTAAGACACATACGTACTGCTTGCTTTGATATGTATTTCTTATTTGTCTGTTTACTCCAAAAACTGTTGCTGTGCAGTATGCTTTGTTTAGTAGGATCTGAAAGATTTTTCCAGTGTAAAATACAGAACTAAAATGGTTGGTTATGACTCTAAAAAGTCGGATTTTAAGTGTCCAGGCATTGGCAGCAAAATGCCAGTGAACTAACATTCTATATTAATACACCAAGTATATAACAAGTTGTTCATGAGTCCCTTGTTGGTCCTGAGCAGTTCAACTGCCTGCTGTTCTTCAGAAAAATCCTCCCACTCCTGCACATTCTTTGGTTTTCCAGCATCTTCTGCATATTTGAACCCTTTCCAACATTGACTGTATGATTTTGAAATCCATCTTTTAACACTGAGGACAACTGGGGGACTCATGCATAACTATTACAAAAGGTGAAAACGTACTGATGCTCAAGAAGACACACAATACATTAAGAGACAGGGGGTGTAAACTTTTTAAATTGGATGATCAGGGTAAATTGTACTTATTTTGTCTTCTAGGAAACATGTAAGTATTTATGGAGCTTCTGAAGTCCAGTACTAAATGAAAGAATATGATCGTTAAAAAAAATGAGAAGAATTTACACATCATCATCATCGTCCTGTTCAAAAGTTTACATCACGTCTTAATGCATTGTGTTGCCTTCTTGAGCATCAGTACATGTTTTCACCTTTTGTAATACTTGTGTATGAGTCCCTCAGTGGGAAAATATGGATCTCAAAATCATAAAATCACTGTTGGAAAGGGTTCAAAACCATAGAATGTGCAGGAGCTGGAGGATTTTTCTGAAGAACAGCAGGCAAGTTGAACTGCTCAGGACCAACAAGGGACTCATGAAGAACTATCACAAACTATAAAAACGTGAAAAAAACGATACAAAATATCGTGAATCATCCAGGAAATGACACATAGTATTAAGATTCAAGGGTATGTAAACCTTTGAATGGGATCATTTTTATAAATTCAGTTATTATTTAACTACTATTATTGTCTACTTATTCAGGACAGTACTAAATAAAAAACAACATGCAATTTTCATGATCCCTCTTGTGAAGAAATGAAGAATTCCAGCGTAACTCATCTCTGTTTGCTTCTCAGCAACATACAACAAGCACACAAAAGTGGCAGTGAAGACTATGAAGCCTGGCAGTATGTCTGTGGAAGCTTTCCTCATGGAGGCTAACTTAATGAAATCCATCCAGCACGACAAACTGGTCCGTCTCAACGCTGTGGTCACCAAAGAGGAGCCCATATACATCATTACAGAGTTCATGGAGAAAGGTGTGTGTGACTCTAGACTCCACTGTGCAGAGCATGGCTTTATATTTCTGTTATTTATCTGTTTGTGTGCCTGTGTTTTACAGGCAGTTTACTGGACTTCATTAAAAGCGATGAAGGGAATCGTGTCCAGTTGCCCAAACTGATTGACTTCTCAGCCCAGGTGAGGCGATTTGAAGATCTCATTTGTTCAGTTCATGTGCTTTCCTCCCACATACAGAGTCACGTTCCCTTGATGTGGAAGACAGGTTTGCCTTTGTAGATTTTAATATTCAAATGCAATAACCGACAGACAGTAATATTTGTGTACAGAGGTGTGTGTGTGTGATAGAGAGAGAGAGAGAGAGAGAGAGTTGAGTCCACCATTAACATGACAATCAATTCCTTTAACTTTCTGTCACTTTTAATCCAAGATAATATCAGTTTGTTCTCTCTTGTGCAAGTGATTCTTTGAAATATCGAAATATACACTTGCGGTCAAACATAAATAAGTCAAATTTTTAAAAGATGTCTCTTATGCTCACAAAGACTGCATTTATAGAAAACCATTAAGCTATGAAACTGTTTTCAACTTATAATACATGTTTCTTGAGCATCAAATCAGCATATTAGATTGATTTCTGAAGGATCATGTGACACTGAAGACTGGAGTAATGATGCTGAAAATTCAGCTTTACCATCACAAGAATAAATTATATTTTAAATATATTTAAACAGACAACAGCTATTTGAAATTGTGAGAATATTCACATGATTACATTTTTAACTGTAGTTTTGTTCAAATAAATGCAGCTGCGTATAAGAGGCTTAGTGAGCATAGAAACTTCTTTCATGATTCTTCATCAACTTCTTTTATGATTTAAAAAAGTCATTATTCCAAAGTTTTGACCACCAATATACATTCAGAATCGGGTAATAATGAAGTTATACAAAAATATATATTAGGAAATATTAGGTAAATATGATGTGTTTCATTCAAGTGAGGATTTTGAATGCAAGTGTGTGTGACAGTTGCAAAAAAAAGGGTGCGACCTTAAGTTAAAGGGGAAGAGAATTGCAAGCACTTAACAGGACAGATGTGAATCTGCCCTCACCGATAAGAGGATACACACACGCACACACACCATTATAGCTTATCGCACCTCTTGCTCTCAGTGACACAAACCCAGTGTAAGCACATCATTAAACTAAAACATTATTTTTTTCTCTGACTTCAGATAGCAGAAGGCATGGCTTACATTGAGCAGAGAAACTACATTCACAGAGACCTTCGTGCTGCCAACATCCTGGTCAACAAGAGTTTAGTGTGTAAGATTGCTGATTTCGGACTGGCCCGTATCATAGAGGACAACGAATACACTGCCAGAGAAGGTTAGTGGGATATGCAGCCAACAATAATGATGAGAAACCAAGTTAATTTAAGCTGGTAAACTGGATACATGCATGTTTCTTTATAGGTTACTGTCAGAGGAAGTCATGTTAATATTTTTTTTTTGTGACCTAAGGTGCAAAGTTCCCCATAAAATGGACCGCTCCAGAGGCCATAAACTATGGTTCCTTCACCATTAAATCAGATGTTTGGTCCTTTGGCATTCTGCTCACTGAAATCATTAGCTATGGTCGCACACCGTATCCAGGTTAGTGTTCACCACAGTGCACTGTGAATAAAGGTCATTGTCTGGAATCTGTGCCATTTGTATCTACTTGTTTTTGTATCTCTATGACTTCTAGGATTTGGAACTATTATTTAATTGATTTAACTTTGTTTTCAAAACTCAACAAGTTAAGTTAATTAAAAATGTGTATTTTTAAAATTCGATTTAAATCAACTGCCTTATCATTTTCACTGCATTATCAAACATTTAAATTAAAAAAATATCTGAGTAATGTAAATGTATTTCATTTCTACTAAAACTCTGAAAAAGTACATTTCTTGACAGTAAATTAAACTATAAGCTTTACTTAACTATATGTGTATAAAACTTAACTTCAGTAAAAATCAGTAAAGGGGTCATGGACTGAGAAACCAAAATTCCCTTGATCTTTTGACATAAGTGGTCATTGTACTATAAAAAAATCCTGTAAGTTTCAGAACTAAAAACTTCCTCATTAGTCTAAAAACAGCTTATATTGAAGCCAGTCTGCTACTCTATGATGTAATAGTGTGGATAAGCACAGCCTCCACAGAAGATCAACGCCTGCTTCTGCCTGTTTAGCCCCGCCCACCGATCCGTGCATGTAGTAGCAAATAACAAAAGCGGCAAATGCAGGTCTGCGTGGAAACCAAACGATAAGCTTTATTTGATTAACTTTATTTTTAATGAAATTCTAGACCACGCCAGTAAGAACCTGGGGTCAGTTGCATAAACTTAGCCACCATGTCTTAAGAACTAGTTTGACCAACTAACAGTTAGCAAAGAGATAATCAGTCTTACTTTTCTGATTCAAATTAGGCCAGTCTACCTTTTTATGTAATTACAAAAAATTTATACAAGCCTTGAAGCAAAAAAAATTAGATTGACTAACATTTTAAGGCTAAACAAACTAGTCTTTGGTTCACGTCATTTACCGCGATTCGTTTACCAAACAAGGGCACAAATTGGACACCAGGATTTTCAGAAGATTGAACTAAAGACGATGCTATGGCCGACTATATTGATCCGCAATAATTTGCACATACAAGTGTGGAAAAAAGTTTTCATTAATGGTTGAGTTGCCTACTGGCCTTTGTGGTATAGTCATCTCGATCTTGTCCTATCCTTGCGCACAGTGCTACGCGTATTTCTTTGCCACCCTGGTTGTGTCCTTGTCCATTTCTTATTCTAAATACCCTGCCCCCTGCTCCATCACTCTATTCCTCTGTTTTTGGAAGGATTGCTAGGCGTAAATATACACAATGTAGCCACTCCGAAGCACGTCGGGGCTTACGGTGACAACCCCCTCCCCCACTCCACGGAGATCCGCCCTACATCAATGCTTATATGAGGAAGGTGATTTTGCATGAGAAAAATAGCCAATTTGAATTCTAAATTCATGATGCTTGTTGATGCAAAAATTTAAGACCATATAAGTGGACCTCAGAGGACAGTACAAAATAAAAAACAAAGGCCCATCATGACCCATTAAAAAAATTAGCCACATCAAATAAACCTACAAAAATTTATTAGAATTAACTAGCAATAACACATTCTAGTAACTGTTTCAGTTCTTCATGGTTGAGTTCACATAACTTACTTAGTAATAACTGAGTGAAACAAACTCACTTTATGCTACTGTTCAAAAGTTTGGGGTTGGTCACATTTGAAAAACATCTTTATGCTCACCAAGGCTTATTTATTTGATCAATATATTATAAACAGTAAAATTGTGCATATCATTACAATTTAAATTTGATAATAGTTTTTTTTAATCATTGATTTTAATATTTGTATTCTGTGAGGGTGCTCAGTGATTTTCAGCATCAGTGTCAATGTCACATGATCTTTCAGAAATCATTCTAATATGTTGATTTGCTGCTCAAGAAAATTTTTTTTATTATAAATGTTGAAAACAGTTGTGCCGCAACTTTTATGGAAACCATGATATGTTTTGTCAGTATTATTTAATGAATAGAAAATGAATATGAAATAAAAATCTTAATTTAATGCATCCTTGTTGAATAAAAAAATACAAGTATTAATTTCTTTCAAAACAGTCTTAACAGTAAGACCACGATATTACAGTCTTAACCCATATAGTACAAAAACAGTAATATATTTAACGTAGTTTTACCAGTGCATTTTTAAACTTTGTTTTTTTCAATGAATAGCAGTACAGCTAATCTGCATGTAGCTATCATCATCATTTATAAGAACATCTCATTCAACCCTGTTGTACTGTGACATTCCTCTTTTAAAAAAATAAAATATAATGAATTTTCTTTCATAATATTTGGAATAATATTATTTATAAAATAAAATTATTTTTCACACTGGTCAGACAGAAGTAGGGTTTCAGGCTTATCATATTTGGTGCGTAATACTATAAGCTAGGTTTCAACAATCTCAATTCTCAATTTAAAACAGCTAACCTATACATTTTTATACAAAAAACAATTTTGAAAAATCCTGAATTGTTAAGATCAAATTGCACAGTTTCCAGAGAATTGCCCAAACTAATATATGGTAACAGCTGCTGCTTAGAAACTCTGGGTTTGGTGTGTTTTAGGCTATGACAAATCCAGAGGTGATCCGTGCTCTGGAGAGAGGTTACCGTATGCAGCGTCTGGACTCCTGTCCTCAAGAGCTCTATGACATCATGCTGGAATGCTGGAAGAACAAGCCAGAGGACCGGCCCACCTTTGAGTACCTGCAGAGTATACTGGAGGACTTTTACACTGCCACAGAGAGCCAGTATCAGCAACAGCCTTGGGGAAACACACACACACACACACACACCACCACACACACACACACACACACACACCTTGACACAACCTTGATCTTGCATAAATCCCCTTTATCAGGATGAAATGTATATTATGTAACTTATCCATGCCAACCTGACTTTATACATATGTAGTGAAATTAAATGTGAAAAGTTATAGTGATATGCAAATTAATACAATTTCAAAATCTCAATAATAGCAGTTTTATTCCTATCATGCAGAGCCCTTTGCCTTACACTGAGTGTTGCACAACAGAAGCTATATAAAGTTAGAATTTTAATATAAAACGTGAGAAATAATATTATTTTTGTCGTGTTATAACTTGTCTGATTTATTTGTAAAAACCCAATGACAGTTGTATTTTAGAGCTAATCATATGTGTGTGTGTATGTAATTGAGAGTACACATAGAGCAATAAAATAAATTGTAGCTTTGATTGCTTAAGAAAAGATCATTTCAAAAACTTCAACCTACATTAGGTTTCAAAGAAGTTATTGTGGATTAGGAAATGTATATACATGTATTTGCTCAGAAAAAAAAAATCAATTTTAAATCATTGCTCCAAACATTTCAGGAAAAAAAGTATCTGTACCTAAGGTAGTTATGAATATTTTTCTTTGAGTCTCTGTGTATTGTTATTTTATGAAGTTGTAAGTTTATGCTTCTTTTTTCAGATTTTCAGGTTTGGTACTTTTACAAGCCTGAAACGATTTCACATTTGATATGTATCTTACTTGTACATCTTTTGTTTTGTTGATATTTGTTTGAAATTGTGTGCAATAATAGTAAACGATTTATGTGACAATCTTTTTTTCTGATTTCCTGCAGTCATGTTGAGGGACCTTAGCTGTGGCTTCATTAAAAAATTTAAAACATGATGCTGATTATGCAGCTGATTTTCAGTACATTTTCCATGATGTAAAGTCTTTTCCAAAGAGTTATCTATAAATATTATGTAGTGTGTGTATGTTGTTACAATTAGCCCATAAAACAAATACATTTATTTTAATGTCGAGTAGTGAGAAGGAAAAAATCTCATTCACTATCATTCTCATAATAGCAATAAAAACTTGTTAAATTATCTTATTGATGCATTTATTAAACCATGGAAAATTACCACATTATTAAGACATAACTAACATGATTATTTAATGTTTTCAGAATTAAAATGCATGTGGCAGGAAATAGCGCCTGACTATGGATCAATTCTTGAATTAAATTAATAAATTAAATGGAAATCAAATTCAAGACTTAAAGACCACCGTTTTGTATTATTTAAATTTATTTAAATTAAAAAAACAATTATTGTGTTAGTATATAAAATAATAGGGAAATGAAGCATAAATCTTCAAAAATATATAATGGTGGGCTCATTTCATTAAAGGCATCGTTTAAACAATGAAACTTTACACAGAGTGCCACCCTTTTTGTCCAGGTGAAAGGGGTCCAATTATGCTCTTGTACAGTCTTGCTTTTGTGTTGGGGGGGTTAGACAGGCTCTATTACTAGGTTGTTCGAAAAACAAATTACTTTTCAATATTTACATTATTACAGCACCTCTCTTCCCCAGTCTGGCATGAACGGCTTGAGTTATAGTTCCTGTATCAAATGAAGGCCCCCCTTCTGAAATACGAAATGTGCTGTGATCGGTTTGCTGGGCCAGCGTGTGTGCTGTGATCGGTTAGCTGGCCAGCGTGTGTGCTGTGATCGGTTAGCTGGCCAGTGTGTGCTGTGATCGGTTAGCTGGGCCAGGGTGTGCTGTGATAGGTTAGCTGGGCAGTGTGTGCTGTGATTGGTTTGTGGGCCCGTGTGTGCTGTGATCGGTTGGCTGGGCCGGTGTGTGTTGTGATTGGGTAGCTGGGCCAGTGTGTGCTGTGATCGGTGAGCTGGGCCAGTGTGTGCTGTGATTCGTTAGCCGGGCCAGTGTGTGCTGTGATCGGTTAGCGGGCCAGTTTGTGTTGTGATTGGTTAGCTGGGCCGGTGTGGGCTGTGATCGGTTAGCTGGGCCAGTGTGTGGTGTGATCGGTTAGCTGGGCCAGCGTGCGCTGTGATCGGTCAGCTGGGCCAGTGCGTGCCGTGATCGGCGAGCTGGGCCAGTGTGTGCTGTGATTGTTTTGCTGGGCCAGTGTGTGCTGTGATCGGTTCGCTGGGCCAGTGTGTGCTGTGATCGGATAGCTGGGCCAGTGTGTGCTGTGATCAGTTAGCTGGGCCAGTGTGTGCTGTGATCGGTTGGCTGGGCCAGTGCGTGCTGTGATCGGCTAGCTGGGGCCAGTGTGTGCTGTGATTGGTTTGGTGGGCCAGTGTGTGCTGTGATCGGTTAGATGGGCCAGTGTGTGCTGTGATCGGTTAGCTGGGCCAGTGTGTGCTGTGATCGGTTAGCTGGGCCAGTGTGTGCTGTGATCGGTTAGCTGGGTCAGTGTGTGCTGTGATCGGTTAGCTGGGCCAGTGTGTGTGTGTTGTGATTGGTTAGCTGGGACAGTGTGTGCTGTGATCGGTTAGTGGGCCAGTGTGTGTTGTGATCGGTTAGATGGGCCAGTGTGTGCTGTGAAAGGTTAGATGGGCCAGTGTGTGTTGTGATTGGTTATCTGGGCCAGTGTGTGCTGTGATCGGTTTGCTGGGCCAGTGTGTGTTGTGATCGGTTAGTTGGGCCAGTATGTGCTGTGATCGGTTAGCTGGGCAAGTGTGTGCTGTGATCGGTCAGCTGGGCCAGTGGTGCTGTGGTTGGTTAGCTGGGCCAGTGTGGGTTGTGATCGGTTAGCTGGGCCAGTGTGTGCTTTGATCGGTTAGCTGGGACAGTGTGGGTTGTGATTGGCAGCACTCAGCGCATGGTCTTACATGAGCCGTCCTTTGAGCTTCAGTGTAAATATTGCTGTCAAAAATCAATCAGTGTGAGCTCGATTTAAACCCGGATGATTGTAACCACTTTAAGTTCTTCTGCCTTGGGAAAGCTAGTGTGTCTCGACATAGTGATAACACTCGTTGCCTTATCTAGTGCAGCTCAAACAGGTCTCATCCCATTTGTCGGTATTTGTGATATAACAAATCCCGGAAAATATGTGTTGTATTCCAAACGAGTCGTTCATTGTAGTTTTGAAAAGTGATTTCTGTTAAATAAAAATATCTCCTTTTGAATTGGACTTTGAGCTTTGTAAATTTGCAGATCTTTTTTATGCTCAAACAGCAACTTTACAGACTAACTAAAAGTGAAAACGCATAATAGGAACTCTTTAATAAGCCTTGACTCCTTCCGTGCTCTTTGTGCGGGAAACGACAGCAGCACGATGACTCATTGACATCCTTCCTGTGACGTCTGCAATGACACGTGTAGTCAAGATGGCGGCGGCGATGGTGAGTACCGACGCTCAAGTCTCTTCTGTTTGTCTGTTTCACTAAAGGTTTGATTTCACACTGGTAGACATGACCTAATTTAAACCAATTTGTTTTGTCTTTCTCACTGTAAGTGTGCCATTTGATGTGATTTGCTATTTCCACATAGTGGATGCCGATTGAAAAAACAGCAGGCTAGCATAAACACTTAGCAGGCAGCTAATTATCGAGTGTTTGCTAAGAGTGATACCGAGTTAAAATCCTGTTCTAATCTAAAACCCAAGCCATATGAAACAGACAGCTCTCTTTACTTTAACAAAAGCGACTGTGTTTCATAGTAAACAGCATCACATGATGGAGTCTGTATCTGTACTCAGTGTAATGCATTTGCGCTGCTTTAGCATTTACTGCCTCTCGAAATCAAAGCAAAGATGATACTGGTAAAGTGATCAAATCACAGTTGTTCTTGTCTCAATTCCCTTCATAGATTACTAATACTTATTGCTTCTGCGGGTTGGCAGTGTTTGTGATTATGTTCATTGACAGTTGAATGGAGTTCCGGTTTAATATGAAGAGTTCGGATATAATATGTCATTTTGTATAAAGTAATAGGTAATAATGGCAAGATAACGCCGACTGGGTGACATGACCACGATGCGAAGCTGACTGCATATTTTTCTGTTTATTATACCGCGACTTACCGAGAAACTAGTAAATAAGTGACCATCATGTATTGATTTAGGAGTAAGTTAATTGCATTTCTTTTTTTGAAAAGAAAGTGTGATATTGATTAAAACCGGAATGAAATTAAAATGCACACTTTATGCAGCCTATGTTGTAGATATTAATGTGAAGGACTCATCCATGTTTGTTTCACAAATGTCACAACGGTGTAATATGTAAATCTAGTACAAACTGTAGACTTCTCTTGTGATCTATACCGTTATTCTCCAATCATTTAATCTGCTTAAACCTGCCCCTTTTTTTAACATTTGACTTCACGTTTGAGTGCGACATCCACATCTCAAAATCCAGTTAAAACTCCATGCACAGAATCTTGTTTTTGTTTTGTTTTGGTAATCTGTTTCACTCAGACATGCACCATAATACAGAGGAAAAGATCTGTCACTACTTTCGTCTCACCGCATCTGCAGTTATACAATTATTCCACGGCTTTCTGGCAAACTCTTCTATGTTCCCACTCTACACCACTCACACGCTCTGCTCTGGACTGTACAAACACAGATTTTCATCTTCCGAGGACTGTAATTGTAAAATAGAGATAATAACATCAAACTGCTTATTTGGATGATGGTGGTACAGATTATCGAGCTGTATTAATATTGTTTTCCTGCATATGTAATTAAGGTTGTTTCACATTCACCTTGTTTTTCCTGTTGGCATAGTTTATGGATCATTTATCACCTGGTTGTGTAATAGAGGGTATTCACTCTGTCAGCAGAGCTCAACATTACTGTTAAGTAAAATTACCATCAGCTGGCCATTGTTCAGTGTTCAACAAGAAGAATGCTTTTTTTTTTGTTTCTGTAGCAAGATTCTAGATGAGTAACTAAAGAAATGTCAATTTGCCTTTGTGTGTCTTTTATTGTCTTTGTAGGAGATGTGGGCACTGTTACTGGTGTCCACGCTGCCTTTAGTAACACCCTTTTATGTACCAGGGGTTGCGCCCATGAATTTCCACCAAAACAGCCCAGTGAAATAAAGTAAGGCCTCACACTTTTTTTATTTTTTTATTTTTTTAAGAATTTGAGTTGCAAAAGAGGGATTTTAATTTTTACTCAGTCCTAGTTATTCATTTCACTTTAAAAATGCTAAAAACACTTCGGCTCTACACTCAGCAGGTTCTAGGGCCATTTATTTGTGTGTTTTCCACAGACATGTCTTTCCAATTTTATTGATCTAGATACAAGCCACTGTGTTTGGAACATTTTTAGCATTCATTCCACAGATTCTTTCTCCACAGGTTTCTAGATTTGTATTGTGGTGTTTCTAACATTTACCTATTTTTAATTACCAGGCTGTAAAATTGACAAGCTCTAGAACCCAGTTGCCCTATGAGTACTATTCACTTCCCTTCTGCAAGCCTGATAACATCTTCTACAAGGCAGAGAACCTCGGTAAGGATTGTGTCTCATTTAACTGCAATCACACGTCTGAAGTATTTAAGCATAGATATGTTTAAAACAAAAGCTTGCAGTGAGAAGGTTGCCGTGACATGCTTCTCATTTTGATAATAATGATATATGATCAGGTGAGGTGTTGCGAGGTGACCGTATCGTAAACACGATGTACACTGTTCTCATGAACCTGGACAAGAAGTGTGAGGTGTTGTGTAAAAAGCCTGATGATCCCATCAAACTCAGCGTGGATGAGAGCAAGCTGCTAGCTGAGCGTATCCAAGAAGAGTACTATGTCCACCTGTGAGTCCCTCCTGTACTGACAACACTCTTTGGCTTCATTCATGAAACATGAGCAGAACAAACTGTAAATTCTTGGTAAAGCCGCTTACACATTCAGTGCGATGCACATGTTTACATACATCTGTCTGTTTGTTTCATGAAATGAAGCTCAATGCGAAGAAGTGCTGACTTTTTGTGGGCCTGGGATACTTTTTCAGGATTCTTTGAAAATGAAAAAAAAAAACCTTATATTCAAAAGTTTGGGTCAGTACAGGATTAATATTTTAACGGCAAGAGGATGTGTTAAATGGATAACATTGATAGTAAAGATTTATATTGTTAGAAAATATTTATATTTTGAATAAACACAGTTTTTTAACTCGTAACTTTTTATATCAAAGAAAAAAAGTCAATCCGGGTTCCCAAAAAATATTAAGCCAGCAAAACCCATTTCAACATTGATAATAAATCAGCATATTAGTATGATTTCTGAAGGAGCTTGTGACACTGAAGACTGGCGTAATGGCTTCTTCATCACAGGAAAAAAAAATAGCCTACATTTCAATAATATTAACATAGAAAACAGTTATTTTAATGGATATTTACAATAGTAGTTAGATGTATTTTGATCAATAAATGCAGCATTGTGAAAATAATTGACCTTTTTCCAACAACTTAAAAATCTTTCTGACCCCAAACTATTGAATGGTGTATATATGTTATTTTATGCGGAATACTTTATATCATTTATGCAACTATAGAAGCAAATCGCCAATATCTGTATAGTTCGAGGCTGACAGTAGTGCTTGGATTAATATATTATGCATATGAACAGTATTGCAGATAACCTCCCTGTGGCCACACGGTTAGAGCTTTACCCAAACAAAGAGGAGGGAATGGATGAGGAACAGAAGAAGGACACACTAAAGGATATCCAGTTTGAGCATGGCTACAGGCTCGGCTTCACTGAAAACAACAAGGTAATCCTGAAGAGCATCTTTTTCCTTTAGCATCATTTTATGCCAGTCTAGAGATGTAGACAGTGAGCAGTTAGTTTTGTGTTACCTCTCACTCAGCCGGTTGTCATCCATTATTTATTCATGGACATTGATTTCCATAACAGAAAATTGTACAAATTAACTTATGGAAACAAATGGCTGTTTTAGTCTCTATAAAAAAAAATCTAATGATTTTTGGTGATGTCACTTCTACTTTTGCATGATTGGTTGACGCATGCTGTTTTGCTCTGCCTTTGTAGTTCTATTTGCACAACCATCTGTCATTCATCCTGTACTACCACAAAGAAAAGCTGGAGGAGGATGTCGAACACAATTACAGAGTTGTACGTTTTGAGGTGATGCCAAAGAGTGTAAAATTGGAAGGTAAGTCACTAGTAATGCAAATAAATGTCAAAGTAAAATTGCATGAAAAAACTTGATAGATGGGACTGACAACAAAAAAGGTCAATTTTAAATGAATGTGAGTGTGTACACATTTTCTGTTGTCGTTTCTGTTTCTGTTATAATGCATATTAGGGATGCACCGATACCGATGCTGAGCTCCTGTACTCGTTAAAATGCCCCGATGTATAAAATTGTGATTAGTTTATTTTATGCAATTACACTGCAATTCAATAAGTTTGGGGTCAGTAAGTTGATTTTATTTTTTTTTATTAATACTTATATTCAGCATAGACACTAAATTGATAAAAAGCGATGATGGAGACATTTATAATGTAACAAAAGATTTCTATTTAAAATAAATACTGTTCTTTTGAACCTGAGAGTCAGCAAAGGATACTGAAAATACGGGATCATGGTGTTGCAGAAAACTTTTTTCATAATTAATTAAGAAATGTTTATTGAGCAGCAAATCGGCATATTAGTATGATTTCTGAAAGATCATATGACACGAAAGAAAAAAAATAATCAGCTTTGCCATCACTAGAATTGTAATGTTTTTTTTTTTTTTAAATGCAGCACTGATGAGCCTAAGAGTCATTAAACATTTAAATAACACCTCAACAACAATCCCAGACATTTGCACTATTGTATTCTTATACATTTAAATCTAATTTATTTATATGTATTTATATTATACAGTATGTTGAAAATCTTACTGCATACTATTTTCAGTTTGTTTTATTTATTACCATTTTGTTTGTTCTTCCTTCACTCATGTGTTCTAGATATAAAAGCAGACGAGCGAAACACATGTACATTACCTGAAACGGTTGCCCCCGTCCCTCAGGAGATCGACCCGACTAAAGAGAACCGCATTCTCTTCACCTACTCTGTGCACTGGGAGGTAAGACACGTCACCGCCTTTGCTTTACATGCTCTTGTTTGTCTCATAAATAGCCATTCTGTTCTTCATTGCAGGAGAGTGAAGTGAAATGGGCGTCTCGCTGGGACACCTACCTCACCATGAGCGACGTGCAGATCCACTGGTTCTCAATCGTCAACTCTGTAGTCGTGGTGTTCTTTCTGTCAGGTGAGGTTGATTTTCATCTTCATCCTTACTTGCCTTTTAGTTATTTTCAATCGCATTGGTGTCATGGCTTCTAAGCAAATCAATGTCTGCAGGCATCCTGAGTATGATCATCATAAGGACGCTGAGGAAGGACATTGCCAACTACAACAGAGAAGATGACATTGTAAGATGCTGCATTCTGATTGGTTGCTTGCCTTTGTTTCATATCTCTTACATGTTATCTCAATGCTTTTTCTCTCTCTTTGTCACTAATAGGAAGATACAATGGAGGAATCTGGTTGGAAGAACGTCCATGGTGATGTGTTCCGCCCACCTCAGTATCCCATGATTCTTAGCTCCCTTTTGGGATCTGGCATCCAGCTCTTCTGCATGATTCTTATTGTTATCTGTGAGTGTTACGCTGATCTCTTTGTTTTAAGGTAGCATATGAAGCTAATGACCAGACCTGTATGGAAAAGATTTCCACATAATTGGAATGATTGTCATTCATACAATGCTACACATCCCTTGCTCGCTCATTTATTGAACAATTTTGATATATGAATCATACATATGCTGAAACTGTTTTATAGTTGTGGCCATGCTGGGGATGTTGTCTCCATCCAGTCGAGGAGCTCTGATGACAACATCCTGCTTCCTCTTCATGTTCATGGGGTAAATACACAAT